>VYXC01010318.1:514822-540304 GCA_013397175.1 Platysteira castanea | reverse complement strand
CACAGAGCGCTCAGACACCCCTAACCGCTGGACCCAGCCCCTCCTCGCCCACAGCTCTCGGCCCTCACCGGGATGAGCTCCCGCAGCGAGCGCCGCACCGGGATGGTCTCCAGCTCGCCCTCTTCCACCTCCATGGGCTCGGGCTCGGGGCCGCGCGGCTCCGCCGTGGTCGTGNCACCCCGAGCCCGGCACACCCCGAATCTAACGCACCCCGAAGCTAACGCATCCCGAGCCCGGGGCACCCGCTGAGCCCAACGCACCCCGAGCCCAGTGAACCCCCGGAGCCCAGCGCAACGCGAATCCAACGCACCCCCGAGACCCAGCGCACCCTGAGCCCAGCGCACCCCAAATCGGGCGTGCACCGAGCCCAGGACACCCCCAAGCCCGGCGCACCCCGAGCCCACCACACCCAAGCCTGGTGCATCCCCGAAACTCCCCGAGCCCCAGCGCACCCCTGAACCCGGCGTTCACCGAGCCCAGCGCACCCCCGAGCCCGGCACATCCCGGGCCGGACGGAGCCGGGTAAGGGCCCAGGGGCTCAGGGTGGAGAACGGCCACAGGCACGGGGCCGAGCGCGACTACAGCGGCCGGGAGGGCAGCCCTGCCATGTCCCCGCGTACCCCCGGCCCCGGGGAAAGGCACACGGTGAGCGGACAAACACAAAACTTAAGTCCCTCTAATATTTTTTTTTTTTAAACTATCTGAGCTCTAATGTTCAATTTCCCCCTCCATACTAGCGCAATGTTACGCCTCTGATAAAATCAAACTCATTCTCAGCTCGCAGTTCTCTGCAGTGTTGTGTCCCATTGTTCTGAGGCTCAGTTATTCTCTTTGTCGCCTTGTCCCAAGGTGTTCAGGCTACTCCAAGAGAGCAGCCCCGGCTCCTCTTGGCTGAAGTAAACCACATGGCTTTACCCGTTCCCGTGAGGCAAGTTCTTCATTCCCCTAATTGCACTAAGTAGTTCCATTCCTGCACACACAGCAGACCAGAGCCCTGTTCTAGCTGAGAAGCTGCTCCTGCCCTGGCATCATTATTTCACACCACAACTGCCAGGCTACACAGCCATATCCCATTGTCACTGTGTGTTATCATCACACCAGTAAGAATTCCTACTACTTCTCCTGCTGCAGGACCCTTCCCTCCAGCTCAGGCTGCTCCATGCCTCATTTCTGCACATTTTACAAAAAAACCCTCTGCAGTCCATCCCCTGAGATACGTCACTTTATGAACTGATGGTACTTCCCAGGAAAATTCAAATTTAGACTTCGTCACAAAGACATTTCTCAGCTGGCAACATAAAGGCTCCTCCTCTTACACAAAATCCAGCGGGGTCAAATGATCATTCTACCCATCACTCACTCCAAGATTATTTATTCTCAAGTGTCCACACAGAGTTTGTTACACAATGGCTCATGTCACCGTTCACCAAAAGTGCCACATTTGGTGCTGACATCCCACAGCAGCACCTGGCGGGAACTTCTGACACAGGTGACACTTCCAAGCCAGGTGTGAACAGTTCTGGCAGAAGCCACACATGAGGTGAAGAAAAGGAATAAACAGGACATAGGCAGCTCCTGTGAGCAGCTGAGTCTGAACTAATTGCAAGAGGAAACATTTCTGTGGAAGAAATGCTGTTTCTTCAGGTCACGGGGGAAAGAAACCAAGAGATGGATCTTCTCCTCCTTTAGTTTAAATTTTCTAAGTAGGACACAGAGTATGGCCATGTGATCTAGACCAGCTTGACAAAGCCAAACCCTTCAAGGAGCAGTCAGGACAGGGTTATGTGACACCGGGTCACCTTGCACTGCTGTCAGCAGAGAGCAGATGAACCTTTGGCTAACCCAGGTGTTTCCTTATTTTGTTTTAACATCCCTGAATGTCACCTCGGACAGAACATTGCTGTACTACAGCCCTCGATGCCTGGCACCTTTTCAAGACTCACTCATTGAACTCAGCAAGAAACTTTCTACTGATTGACTGTGGTTTTAGACGGGTTGCCAAAATTTTAGAGCTTCTTAGGAAAAAACAATCTCTGGCCAACTGGTAGGGACAATAAAATCGGGAGAGGGAAACCAAACCTGGGTACCAGTGGGGCTTTTGCTGCCAGGTGGGTTAATAGAATGTTTTCACAATATTTTACTACTTTTTTCAGAATCTTGTTATTAACAGTGAATTCTAGCGCATTACAAGCTGATTTAGTTTTATTCTTCTGAGACTGTGCCCCAGAGCTTTGTTTTTATTTCACATTCCTCTCTGTCTGAACCCCCCCTGCCTGTGAAAGATCACCTGAACTCTGAAAATGTGAATTTTTTCAAACCTGTAGAAAGCAGATTTGGGCAGAAAACTCTGCCTGGTTGTAGCCTTCGTGCAGCAAGGATGGGTCAAGGGTAATAAACTACTGGGGGATGCAGTGTTCAAATAGGGGAGGAAAAAGAAATTTGGGAAAATCTACCAGTCCTTATCAGAAACACTAAGTGAGGAAAGGCTTTTACAAATAATGAAGGTGAGAAGGTGAGTGTAGAAGAGAAGCTGTGGACAACCCATCCCTGGAAGTGATCAAGGCCAGGTTGGATGGACTCTGAACAACCTGGTCGAGTGGAAGGTGTCCCTGTCCACAGCTGGGGGTTGGAAGTGGATGATCTACGAGGTCCGTTCCAACCCAAACCATTCCATGATCCCATGAAATCATTCCAGCATAAAAACACCCACATGAGCGATTTAGGGCAGGAGAATTATTCGTTCTCCGATTTTGGCCACAAGAGGGAGCTCGTGCAACAGAATTCCCAACGAGGGCGAAAACCAAAACCAAAACCTGATGGGAAACTCCAATTCCTGCAGTTTTGGGGTTTAGCTGAAAACAGGAGATGGGGACTGGGAAGGGAGGGAAAAAAAGAAGAGTCTGTGAGCCCTCGAGAAAGGAGACTTTTTTGCAGTGGTCTGGCAGGAGTCAGAAAAATGGTGAATTTTGCTCTAATAAAGTCTTGGTTGATTTGTTTGTTTGAGTTCTGTGAACATTGAACAGAACGGACACATGTTCCTGCGGATATGATTTAACTCTCCTGCTGTCCTGGGCTCTCAACAAGGACCTGCAGCTTTTCAAACCTGTGAAAAACGCATGGCAGTGTGTGTGCTGTTCCTGCAGCTGGCCAGCAAACCCCTCACATCACCACGGAAACTGGGACTGGCTTCCAAATGGATTACGGCTCGCTCCTACCTCCAGGCCATCTGGAGAGAGAACGGGATCAGCAGAGGAAGGATGTTCATTTGTGAAACCACTGGACAAGCTGAAATCAAGCACCTGGTGTTTTCTTATGGATTTGATGAACCACAGGCTCCCCACCTGTAAGACAGAATATTTTCTCACTGGGATATTGTGAAGGTTAATACAATTCTGGTTATCTGACACAATGCCAGAGTCCCATCCAGGAGACAGCTACAGGGCCCTACAAAAAAAGCAGGATATTGGGAGGCCGGGAAGAACACAGCACCCTCAGAGTCAGGGACAGCTGTGCTCTAACATTGTTTATGCAAGTGCTGCCACAGGGAGACCACACAGTTGAAAAAGCACATTCCTTTCTGGAAAAAAAGCTCATAGAACTGAGCAGAGCTGGAGCAGAATTCTACACACACTGACAGACATTACTCTGGGATTTAAGAGATCTTGGAGAACAATCTAAAAGTGGTAAATATTGCTTTGATCTCTCAAATATAATTCTTAATTTGTGCATGCCCACACACAGATGGTTCCTCTGTGGCACCAGTGCAACGTAAGCTGTTCCCTGTTGCAGACCTCTGTTGTAATGCAGTCAGTGAACTGCCCTGAATAAAATGAAACCTTTTCTTTCACAGGGCTATTTTTAACCCAGAACAGCTCGTTGGCCCAATTCAGTGTCTAGTCCCATGAAAAGCAGCTGTGCGGCACAGCCGTGGGGTGGGAATATGTGGCTGTCAGGGAAGATGAGGACAGAAGCTGCTGGCACAGCCCTGAAGGAAAACACAGTGAGCTGCAGCCTTTAATGTGCAATAGCACAGAATATCCTGAGCTGGAAGAGACCCACAAGGATCACCCATTCCAGCTCCTGGCCCTGCACAGACACCCCAACAATCCCACCTCTGTGCATCCCTGGCAGTGGTGTCCAAACGCTTCTGGAGCTCTNTGCGGCACAGCCGTGGGGTGGGAATATGTGGCTGTCAGGGAAGATGAGGACAGAAGCTGCTGGCACAGCCCTGAAGGAAAACACAGTGAGCTGCAGCCTTTAATGTGCAATATCACAGAATATCCTGAGCTGGAAGAGACCCACAAGGATCACCCATTCCAGCTCCTGGCCCTGCACAGACACCCCAACAATCCCACCTCTGTGCATCCCTGGCAGTGGTGTCCAAACGCTTCTGGAGCTCTGGCAGCCTTGGGGCCGTGCCCATTCCCTGGGGAGCCTGGGCAGTGCCCAGCACCCTCTGGAGGAAGAACCTTTCCCTGATATGCAGCATAAACTGCCCTTGACACAGCTCCAGCTGTTCCCTCAGGTCCTGTCCCTGGGCACAGAGAGCAGAGGTTGATGCTGCTCCTTCGGGAGGATGTTGAAGACCACAATGAGGTCTGACCTCAGTCTCTCTTCTCCAGGCTGAACAAACCAAGTGACCTCATTCCCTTCTTTTAAGACTCTCTCCAGATCCTTCAGCATCTTTGTAGCCTCCTCAGACAAGGAATGGTGTGGCAGCAGGGCCAGGGAAGGGATTGTCCCCCTGTGCTGGGGGCCACGCTTTGAGCACTGTGTCCAGTTCTGGGTCCCTCAGTTCAGGAAGGACATCGAGGGGCTGGAGCATGTCCAGAGAAGGGAACAGAGCAGGGGAAGGGTCTGGAGCACCAGGAGCGGATGAGGGAGCTGGGGGGAGGCTGAGCCTGGAGAAAAGGAGGCTCGGGGGGGACCTTCTCACTCTCTACAACTCTTGGAAAGGAGGTTGGAGCCAGGTGGGGGTCAGGCTCTGCTCCCAGGGAACGAGGGACAGGACAAGGGCAAACGCCCTCAAGCTGTGCTAGAGGAGGTTTAGGTTGGACATCGGGAGGAATTTCTTCACAGAAAAGGTCATTAGACATGGGAACGGGCTGCCCAGGGATGCGGCAGAGTCGCCCTGCCTGGAGGTGTTCAAGAAACGACCGGACGCGAAACTCTGATCTGGTTAACAAGGTGGTGTTCGGTCACGGGTCGGACTCGATGATCTCAGCGGTGTTTTCCAGCCCGATCGATGCCGGGATTCACTCGCTGTTTCCGCCGTTCCGAATTCCCACAGCGCGTTCCCGCCTCCCCCTCACCGCCCGCCCTCACACCAACCCCCCGCCCGCGCGGGGAGATGACGTCACGCCTCCCCGCGTGCGGTCACGTCCGGTAGGTGAGGTCAGGGCCGGGGCCGCCATTTTGAGCGGCTCCGCGGGCGGCGGCGGCGGCGGCCGCGGGCGGGGGAGGAGCGCGGCCCCCATGGCCGGGCAGTTCGACTCCGAGGACCGGGCGAGCTGGTACTGGGGGCGGCTGAGCCGCGCCGAGGCCGTGTCGCTGCTGCAGGGGCAGCGCCACGGCACCTTCCTGGTGCGCGACTCGGGCACCATCCCCGGCGACTTCGTGCTGTCGGTGTCCGAGAGCTCCCGCGTCTCGCACTACATCGTCAACAGCCTGGGGCCGGCGGGAGCCCGGCGGGCCGGCGGCGAGGGCCCCGGGGCCCCGGGTGAGTGTCCCCCAGGGCTGGCGGTGCCCGCAGCCCCGGGCAGGGCAGCCGGGGCGGCTCCGCTCGGCGCCCGGGCGGTGTTTGCAGGCGTGGAGCGCTTTGTGGTGGAATTAAGCCGCGTTTCGGAGCTGGGGCCGCTGCCCGCGCCGAGCCGTGTGTCCGCACCTGCCGTCCCGTGCCACATGAAATTCATCATCCTGGAGCTGGGCAGCCTGCAGCTCCAGCCTCGCACCTCTTTGTTTTCCTAAACCCCTTAGCGAGAATTCATAGATTTTCCGTGTCACCTCAGCCGGGAGATGGTTCTGTGGAAGTGTCATCCCCAAAGTCTGACTTGTGGCAAGGCAGCTTTGCGTTATCAGGGAGGCTGAGTTCGAGTGGGGAGTTTGAGTAGTGGGAACTCTTCAGGATGTGAAGGCAGTGGTTTCTTTAAATCAGATGTGAAGGTCAGTTTCCTTCCCCTTGAAAGGAGAAGTTTGGTATTATTTCTCATCAACTGAACATGTAATATGACAACAACACGTTTCAGTGTAACAGTTCAAGAGCAGAAGGTGCTGATTGTGCCACAGGGAAAAGCACGGTGAGAAGCAGCATTTTGCTGTTTAGTCCAACTAAACCCCAGCAGTGCAGAACCCTTGGATGTGTCAGAAAGGGCAAGCCAAAGGCAGTGGTGTCCCTCCTGTGGGAATCAGTGAAGTTGGTGCTGGAACTGCTTAAGCTTGGATATTAATCCTTGCAAAATGATGTAGATGTGTGGTTGGCATCCCAGCAAGGAGCCACTACATAATTTTTAAGTAAAATAGTAAGCCTGTGTAATACGAGATTTGATGAACTTACTTGGCAGGAAGTAAACTGTGTGAATTGCTACAGAGACACTCTGCTGTAGATCTATGGGTGGAATAAGATCAGGATTGGAAAGATGTAACAAGACTTGTTTTATTTTTCAGTCTCTGCACAGAGTGGTTGATTAAGGAGGAGATAATCTGAGAGAAGCCAAAATTGCTGCCAATAGGTTTGCACTGTAATACAGGGGAGGCACTTTAGGTTGGAAAAACTGGGAAAGTCTTGTCTTATTTATCCCAGGAACCTCCTAGAGCTGCAGAGTGCACTCAAGTCACAAAGCTCCACAGGTAGAAGTGAAAGGTGGCTGCATTCAGCTGGAACTGGAAGTCATTGCTGCGGTGGGGAGTCAGAATGGGGTGGGTTCCCTGTTGTTTCGTGTGTGTGCAGACAGAGGTTTGGTGCAGTAATTGCTGACGAGGATGGCTGGTGTTGTGTAGAGCAGAGGCAGTCACCAGGATGGTTTGTTGTGGAATCTAAGCTAGTAGGATTTTAAAGACAGTAAAAAACACCGGGTCATGAGTGTCTGTCACTTCTGGGCAGTTGTTTTTTGGGGAGCAACTCATCTCTGGAAAAAGAGTGGCATCACTTCTGTACAGCCTGACTATTTTCTTGTGTTACATCCTTAACCTCAGTAATATTTTGTGGTATTCTGTGGGCTGGCTTAGGTTAAAATCACGAAGTACCTTGCAGTTCTCTTCTGTTTTAAATGATGATCGTGTTTTAAAAGAGTAGCTGCGTAAGCTGGTGGCACGATAGGCTTAATATAGCTGAAAAAGTATAATTATGTTTTGGTTGGTCTCCTTTTTATTTGTCCCCTGGATGTTCTGGGGAGGGGTGATGCATCACTCCTGCACTACAGACACTCCCACGCTGACTTTAGTAATTTTAATTAAATCATGCCTCCGTGCTGATACTGCTGTCCTCACACTCCAGCCAAAGAAGGTGCTGGGGAGGTGTATGTTAAATTATGCTTCAAGTATAATTAAGGTGCTCTCTCAGAAAAAAATACGTGGGAGGTTGTTGTGCAGTGGAAGGGAGCTGAAAACGTTGGTAGAAGATTGAAGATGATTTCTTGTTTGGGTAGGGAAATGAATGCAGTAAAAAGAGTTAAATGTTTGCAAATTGTCCTGCTTGTTTATTATGGCCAAGTTAAAACATTAGGAAAGCCAAAATCCCTATGTTTTAGTATGGTAATGTTTTTTTAGCAATTTATTGTTGGCAAATGCACAGGTCTTGCTGGGAAATCTGAATATTCCAGGTGGGGTTCTTGGGTTGGGTTTTGTTGGTCTCAGTATTTGTGAAATTCCTGACTGGTCTAACACTGCTCTCAGGGATAGGGAAGCCTCAGCACAGAATGAATGAGATGAGGAGCTTTGGCTTCCCTAATTTAAAAGTCATAATGTGACAAAAACATGATACTTTATTTGATTGCTGAAGTATAAAGTAAACTTGCAAACTCTTTGTTAAATGACCTTTTGACTGATGCTTCAGTTTCTAACTTCTTGCAGGTGATTTTTCAGCATAACAAAGAAAAAGGAATTGAACAGAACTTTTTATGTTTTCTTGGAATGTTTTAAGGAAGTTAAAAAAATAGAATAAATCACTGAATTATGGGAAAGAAAAACATTCTATTTTCAGTGGAAATGGATCAGAGTTAGGGTATCATTTGTGATGAAGTATCACAGCTATGGCTAAAGAAATCCCAAACAAAATGAAGTGCTCCATGCAGGCATTAGCATGGTGATGGACAGCAGAGGAAATACTAAATATATCATATGTTTGCAATTTGACATGGGGGTTTGGGGTAAAAATGTGTGATATGCACTAAAAAATGCCTGAAATACCTGAAAATAGAAATGCTCTCTGTTGAGAGTGCAGCATTATGAAGACAGAAACCTTATAATGTTATTAAATTAGTCTGTCTGAAGTAGGGAAATATGACAGATAAAATGCAGAAATGGATGTTTTCACCATTTATGAGTTTTAAGAACATGATTCTGAATTTATTTTCAGAATAAATTTCTATTTCTGAATTTTCTAAATTGCTTCCATTGTGACTGAAGTTCCTGGAATCACAGAATCCTTACAGAATGATATCCACACTTGGCTCTGGATGAAGGGGCTTTAGGGATGTGTGAGCAGTGTGGTTTAACTCTGTTGCTTGGGGGTTTGGTTTGAGTTTCGTTGGGATTTTTTTATTTTTATATTGAGATCAAAATATATTTAAATGCAAACTAATTGCAGCTTTAGAAAGTGCCTGTACTAGACATCTGCTCTTCATATCCTCTGATTATCTGCAGAAATGACAGTCTGTAACTCCTGAATGAATGTTCTCCTGGTGTGCTCAGAGCTCTTCCAGTCAATGGAGTTTTATGTTTTTATAGGGCAGTCATGGGACTTATTTGTTCTGCTCAGCGTGAGTAGGAAGGTACTTGAGAACAAGGAAAGAGGTGTCCCCGTGGGGGTGGGGGAAGCACAGGGCTGGAATGTGATGCCTTCAGAGCCCAGTTCCCATATGCTCCAGGAGGAACTGGCTTACATCACTGGGATATCTTACTGTGCCCTGTGTGATAAGAACAGCTTTTCTGGCCCTAAACACACTCCACTTGGGAAAGGGAACCACCCTTGCAGACTAAAACTAGATACGAAAATTAAAACCTGTATTCCTGTGAAGGAAAAGCTTTCCAAAGTTTGGGAATAAAGAGAAAACTCCCTAGTGACACTGACAGTTGGAGTGAAGAGAAAAATGCAACCCCTTTGAGGTGGCTGAGAGAGTGAGGAGCTGCTCTGTGGTTTCACCAGCTGCCCAATCAGTAGAATATTGGGTGGTTTATAGCCCTAATTCCCCAGTATCTGTACAATATGTAAAACATATATAAGCAATCTTTCCCAGACTGACACAAAGCCAACAGAGTGTCAGAGGGTTGTGTCAGGAGAGAATGTTCATCATAAACAGAGAACTGACATGAACCCCATTTGAAACTTTCTTCAGTTCTGGGACCCTTTGGGTTTTAACTCTTTCCTTACCTTTCAGAGAGCAGGGGTTTTGTGGCATCCTGAGATGGCTGGAGTCAGGTTAGCAGAGATGGAGTAAGGAAGAAGGATGATACTCAGCCCTTTGTGCTTCTCATTCAAAGAGTAACCCTACTCAGCTGAGCAGGGCTGGTGGTGGAGGTACTCCCTGAGCAGCTCTTCTTCAGCTGTGCCAGGCTGCAGAGGAGGGAAGATAATCTCCAGAACTCAAGTGTCCAACTTTCATAGGAAGTGACTTAAGTTCCTCCAGGAGCTGGACTCACCTTTACATTCTTGTGCTCTTCCTGGGAGCCCTCAGAAGATGTGCACAATGTGCTGCTCAGACTTGTGCCTTCAAGAAAAACTCCAGGATTAGGAAGGAATTATGCTCTTATTTCCAAAAAAACCCCACTCACCTTGTTGCTGTAACTTTTTCTTGTGTTAGATCTTGCCTGAATTACTCCATTGGCCTGAGGGTATGAGCAGTATTGCACTTCAAACAAGAGGCTGAAGAATTTCTCTGAGCTTGAAATCTGTTAATCTTTGAATTTCATTGTATCAGGGAATGGCAAAACTTGGGAGCCTGTAGTGAGTGGAATACTTTCCCCACTACCTGTGAGCATCATTTAGCTCATTGTACCTGAACAAGAGTATCCACAAAATACTTAAACTGATGGAAAGTTTTCCACTTGCTTGGGAAGGTGGAGTTACATTTTATGTCCAATCTGCACTTTACCAACTGTGACTTTGAACTATTTTGTCCTTTTCATGCCTATTTTAGCTAAATTTTAGGAGTCTTCTATGTAAATTCTGCAGGCAATTATGAGGTTGCTGGCTTTGTATTAATTGGTGATTAATTTGGATTAAGCTTGTAGATTTTTTTATTCTGGGTCTTCTCAGATTTCTGTAGCTGCCTTGTATTTTTTTTTTTAAAGAAAAGCATCAGAAGTGCATGTGGTTTTCTGGCAGTGTGGTCTTTGTGAGGGTAGCATCTCTCCTTTCTGATGCTTTTCTCTCTGTCCCTTCAAGGAGTGCATTGATCTTTCTGATCCCAGAATTTGGTGGGTCTGTGTCCTCTGGCTGTTGTTCAGCTGTGCAAAATGCCTTTTAGGGTCTGATTTTCCAGGATACAGTTCAGTGATTTCTCTCACTCCTTCCCTGTACATAATGTTCCAGAGGACTTTTCTTCTTAAAGTCCAACTTGTATTCAGGTACACTTGGCAGCTCTCTCAGGCTGTTGTGCATTAATTCAAGAGGGTGAACCTGTTCCAAAGGAAAAAAAAGACACTCCAAAATGCTTTGTTCATCCTGGTGAAGATCGTTGGTGCTGACCAGGCCAGTGAATGTTACTGATGAGCTGCTCATGCCCTGTGACCTGTTAAAATTTTTCTGTGAATCCCTACATTGCTGAACAGAGCTCAGCCTCCTGGCTGAGTCAGCTTGCAGCGGGTTTTACTGAGGTAAATTGATGTTTCAGCCTCTATATTTCTGTCGTGTGAAATAAGTTCCATGTCAGTGAACGTTCCTGAGATTCAGTCTTCTCCATATGGCTGCAAAGAGCTTTGCTGCCCTGCTCTTAAAAGATCCTGTGACTTTTTCTTTTGATTCGGGCATCATGCCTTGATCCTTAAAGGTTCACAGCTAAAATAGTGGTAGATATTTGCTCGTGTTTTTGTCACCAGGTTGGTCTGAAACCTGATGTCTTTCCCATTTGGTTTCCTGCTCCCAGTGGTAGTGGAAGTGCAGCATTCCCAGATCCCATTTTACACCGAGTAGTGAATGTTGGCTGTTCTGGAGTGGTGTAGGGATGCTGCCTGTCCAGCCAGAATTCATCCCCTGTGAGCCCACAGAGCTGACAGTGCCACTGGGGTGAAATTCCAGGGTTCTGGCCAAGCCTGGAGCTGTAAGTTACATCTCAGCAACAAAAGTTGAGGGGGTTTTGCATCTTCTGAGCACCACACTTTGGGAGAATAAGATGGAATCTTAATTGTCTTCCCATGCTGGGCTTGTCTTTCTTACTGATAATTACATTAACTTCCTTATCTCTTGGTGATGGCAGTTTGTGTTTTGTTTTTTGCAGTTTTTTGAAGGTATTGGTTTTGGATTTTGGCTCACTGTGTTTGTATTCATTTCTTTTGAGAGCCTTTCAGGGCTGTTAAAGCATGCAAACGTGCATTTTCCAATGACTTAGTTCTGCTCCTTTGAATTTCCTTTAACCAGCTCCACTAATGCTCATGTTCTTTCAGGATACTTCAGGACTCATTTCTTGGGTGTTTGTCTGTGTTGATCTTATTGAATCTGCCCTTTTCTCTGTTAGAACCCCTTTTTGCTCTCCTGAAAGAACTTGTTGTAACATTAGCTTTCCATGCTGACAGTGCTACTTTGCAGGGAGTTTTGGATCAGTGACAGCTTGAAGGATTCTGCTAGCTTTGTACTCCAGAGCTAAGTCTTGGGACTGTTAGATATTCCCTGCAGAGAAAACAGACTTGCAAAGTAAGCATCTCTCTCTTGCTAAAAGAGTTACTCATTAAAGCATAAATCTTTTCATCTGCACTCCCGTCCCCCAGCCTTCCCCAGATCTTCCCATAACCGACTGCACAGGGCATGGTGGAAATAGAACATCATGTGTGTGTTTTTCCCCAGCTGAGCCTGAAGAACATAAAATGGAAAAAAAAAAGCATGATGGAAATGGAAATGGATATTCTGCACTTTGATGCTTGTATGGGTTGATTGTGAACAGCATCTGTATTCCAGTATATTTGAGGTTTGGATTTATAGCTTAGGCTCCATCTGACAAAGGTGGCAAAGAAGCAACAAGATTCGAGATTAAAAGGCTGAGTCATAGCTGTTATGGAAATATGATGTTGCTTTGCATTGCATAGAATGTAGATAATTTTCTTTACTGGTACCTTTTATCAAAATGAGAAATAACTTCATTTGTTCATTGACATCACTTCTTTGCTGCCGTGCAAAGCAGTCTTCTGCAGTGTCATGCCTTTAACCCAAGATGTTACAACAGGTAAATGACAATTACTGCAATGTTGTTCTTTTGAAATAGATCTGAACAGCAGAAGAGAGTTTAAAAAAATAATTTGCTTGAAATGGTACCAAAATTTAATTTGCTTCCTATATTTAGAGTATAAAGCAGGAAAATTGTACAGGCTCCTGAAAAACCCTGATGCACTGAACATTTTCATCTGTTGAATCCATATAACATTGAAAGAAACAAAGATATTTTTATCCTAATTTGGGAAGTTTGGCAGTGCCAAAGAATTTCTCTTTTCCTTCCTTGACAAAATCTTTTTAAAAAAACCTGTACTCATGATCATGATAGTGCTGTCTTTGATTGAAAATACTCAGAAAAATTCAATATGATGTAAAGATGATCAAATTTGGTGTTGAAATACTTCTCTGTAAACGTATTTGTCTTCTCAGATGCTTTATTTAGAGTTTTAATGCTCTCTTTGACGTGTTGCCTTCTCTTTTCAGGGTCGAATCCCACCAGATTTCGAATAGGTGACCAAGAGTTTGATTCTTTGCCATCTTTACTGGAATTCTACAAAATACACTATTTGGACACTACAACCTTGATAGAACCCGTTTCCCGCTCGAGGCAGAATAGCGGGGTTATCCTCAGGCAGGAGGAGGCTGAGTATGTGCGAGCTCTCTTTGACTTTAATGGCAATGATGAGGAAGACCTTCCCTTTAAGAAAGGAGACATACTGAGAATCCGGGATAAACCTGAAGAGCAGTGGTGGAACGCAGAAGACAGCGAAGGGAAGAGGGGAATGATTCCCGTTCCTTACGTCGAGAAGTATAGACCTTCCTCTGCTTCAGTCCCTACTCTGATTGGAGGTAACCAGGATAGTTCCCACCCACAACCACTGGGTGGGCCGGAGCCAGGGCCCTATGCCCAGCCCAGCATCAACACTCCGCTCCCTAACCTTCAGAATGGCCCTATTTATGCCCGGGTTATCCAGAAGCGAGTCCCTAATGCCTACGACAAGACAGCCTTGGCTTTGGAGGTACATAATGGGCAAAACTTAGAAGGAAGAGATCTGTTCAAGGGATTTCCCTTTCAATCACGTGGTAGTTTTTGGAGGAATGAGAAAGGGAAAAGCTTTGTAATACTGGTTTTATGTCGTGATTAATAAGTTATGGATAAAATGAGTGACTCGAGTCACTTGTAAATTCGATTATTGTTGATTATTATTAGGTTACTGAACCAGTATCATGTCTGTTGTCAACCATCACTAACATAAGTGTTTCCCCATCTATGTTTTCTGTTCCTGAAGTGTTTATTTTGTGGGGGAGGGAGAGGGAGGAGTTCATAAATTGTGTGTCTGAACCTGTGTTTGCTGTTGTGTGCCTCACCACAATCTGTACAAGGTGTGCTGGGATGTTTGTTGGTTGTGTTGTGTTGGGGTTTTTTTTCTCCCCAGTCTGTCAGCAGTTTTAAAGCAATCAGTGGAAACATTGATACACTTTGAAATTACCTGGACTGAAGTGATGATGATCACCACACATAGAATTTAATTGTAACATCACCTCAAGCAGATTACTTTGGGTTTGGGTATGAAATAGGAGCATTTTACAATTTACACTACAATTTGTTAGGGAGGTCTGGTATAAAGCAGTGATTGGTGGAGTAGGGTTTGTAGTAAAGCAGTGAGTTTCCCCCAGGTTGATTCACTTCCTGACAGAAACAAGTACTTGGACAGGCCCTTTTTGATTTTTCTTTTTTCCTCTTAAAAAAGTGACTAGAGTGCTCTATCACTCCCCATCAGATAGTTCTCCCCCAAGTGACATTTGAGGAAATTGAGACTAAGGTATTCCCTGTGGCAGACCTTTGCCTTAGGATATGTAAATTGTATCCTTTAATCTAGGCTTTCTTTGAGCTATAGGCTCTGGAATTTCCTGATACCTAATTGACTTCCTGTTTATATAACATTTTAAGTACTTGGGAAAAAACAGTTTCTGTGCTGAGTCAGAGCATCTCCTCTCCACTCTCACATACTTTGTGTAATTGTGCATAGCACAAAAGGCACTCCAGGACTTCAGTGATCTGGCAGCTGTAGGTGTGTGTCTGGTGCAGAACTGGGAGATGCAGCACATGCTGCAGATGGATAATTGATGTTCAGCCTGGCAGATCTCAAATCTTTCCCCACGTAGGTAGTGAATACACTCTGAGTTTGCTACATGTTCTGTTACATATCTAAATATTTTTGGGTTGAGAAGCAGGTATAGAAATTTGTCAACTCATCAGATTATGGGGAAATGTGAGGATTTTTAGTCTTCAGACTTTCATAAAGGCTAAAATGCTGTCTCTTTCACTCTTTTTCTCAGTCTTTCCATCCAATTACCTCCCGGAGCTTGGGAATATTCCTGAATGCAGACTGTTGCAATTACCAGATGTTAGATTTGTTTTGAGCCTCTGGATATCACGTTGTGGCATATTTAGCAAAATCTTTTGGTTTTATGTCTGAATTTTGCATTCTCTTAAGCCTTAACTTTATACTTCATTTTACTAAAGAACCCCACACTGCTGCCCAGTGCAGGATTTGGGAGCATGGAGTGAAATGGGGAGAGTGAGGAAATGCTGCTAATCCAGGCCATAAGCAACTTAGAGTGAAAGGAAATACTCTTCATGCTGGAGAACAGCTTGTGAGTGCCAGGGCTGATCTTAGGTTAGTTCAATCCTCTTCACCAAAGCTCACATGATCTCTCAAGAGTGCTGTGCTGTAGGAAGAGCAGTTTTGTGGCTAACACCTCTCTTTTCTGAGCTACACCTCTGGTGTCTTTTAGTAACTGATGGTAAAGGCTGAGTAGCTGAAGTGTTTGGGAGGGGCAGCTGAGAAGTGTCAGCTCAGCTCAGCTGTGACCACATGAGATTTCTGGTGCCCAGAAATGGCCTCTGTGGGCCTCTTAAAACTGCTTAAATATTTATCAGTTGACATCTTGGCCCTCTTGGTTAGGGTGTTATATTCCTGTCTTGCTCTCCATTTAAGAAATGCAATAGCAGTGGTGGTTCTTTATTCTGTATGTAATACTGCAAAAATGTCGTTTTTAAAAGTGAGCCATTTATCACTGCTTCTAGGGGCCTTCAAAGCTTTGCAGCTTTTATCACTTCCAATCACAATGTTACTGAGTTGCTTTCAATGTCTGTACAGGAAAAAAGCAATATGCACTTCATTTTCTCCCAAGTTTTTCTCCATCCTGTCTATCAAAGTGCTGTTTCTTGTTGTCTCCTTTTTCCACGTTCCCTTTCACTTCATGGTGTTCCTTCTCTGTTTATTTAGAGATCTCTTTCTTAGATAACTTGGTAGAGAGCATTATGTAAATCTTATCAGACCATTTTTGCCCAGACCTCTTTATAAATACAGAAAGTGGGATTCTTTCCAAATGAAAACTCTTATCCTTAAATCTGGCAATATTCATGGGAGGGGGTGGATCCCACTGTTTCTCTTAGAAAAATAGATTCTTAACATCAAACAGTTTTTGCCCAAACTGCAAACAGAATATCTGTGCTGTTCTGTTATTTTAAGCCTGACATGCTTTTGAAGAGCTCAAGGAAGGAGGATCAGAGCAGGCAATGTTCTAATAAAGTCTGTGCTCTATTATGGAAAAAAGATTCAGCAGGAGAAGTTAACATTTATTTTGCATGTAACTGGACCTATGCAAGGCGTTTTCAGTCTATTTTAAGAGAAAATAGAGGAGAAAAAGGGAAGATCTGTGTGGTGAATGACTCTGAGATCGATCGATTTATTTTTTTTCTTTGTAACAGTAGCAGAACTCTGCCACCTTGACCTCACCAAAGAGGAGTACTTGGAATAAAACCACAGCATACAGAAGTCTTCACTTGAACCTTCAGTTTTGCTTTGAAGCATATGGGGTATATTTAGTTTTAAAACTTCTGATGAAGACTGAGACAAACCTGGCTTTCTAGCAGGGTACAGTGTTGTTCCTGAGGTGCTGTGCTTGGTGGGATGATGCACTATGGACTAATACTGCCATAAGTCAATGCTGAAAGTGAGGAGAATTCAGAGACAACATCCACTCCTAGCCTAAAGGTTTTAAAACTTCAGCACTATTAATAATAAGTAATTTTTGGAAAGGTTCTCTGTATTGTGTTCAGGAGAGTGGTTGAACTGTAACTTACTAGGCAGAGGTTTGAAGCAGATCTAGAAAGCTCTATCAGTCAGTCAGCATTTTATTAAGCCAGCATTTGTGATATGGTCCATGCTTGCTTAAAGTTAGTCCTGCTTTGACAGGTGTAAAGATAGGTAAGAACCAAATGAGAAGGTTTATATATATATATAAATGAAATGGGAATGAAAAAATGTACCAGTGTGTCTGCTAAACAAAATTAGTGTACTGGTAAAAAGGAATATTTAATCTCAGAGGTCTCTCCTCATTTAACAATTACTGAAATGCAGCTTTCAAGTGTAGCTCCTTCTGGTAAGGGGATTTCATAAATGAGTGTCCCTTGGCTGCAACGGCCTTGAAACACCCTCGAAACCCAAAAACCAGCTACAGGATGCTCTGGGAGTGAGGGAGTATCACAAGCATCCCATGTTGTAACTCAGTGCCATTGCTCTGTTAAACCCACCTTTTGCAGGTGAGTTTATTATAAGGCATCCAAGAGAAACCCTAATGAACACTAATTAGTGTGTGACAGCAGAGCAGAGACCAACAGTCTAAGAAAAATCCCTTGCAGAGAGCAAACCTCAGTGCAAGTCGTGCTTTCCCTTCCCAGTGGGTTGGAGGTTAAACACTGTTCTCTTGAAGGCTGATATGTAGATTATATCCAGGTCTGAAGCAGTTTAAAGTTATCTGGGACATTGTTCTGATAACAGCTGTGATTAGGAAATCAGATTTTCCACTTATAGTATTGTCACATTGAATCTTATCCTTGTTAAATTATAGCTGATGTATTGTTTGGTCAGCAGAGTATTTTTCTTGGTACAACCCCCCAGTGGTTATTGGCAGTAGCAAAATTATACAAACTGCATGATTAAATTCCTAAAGAGCTGAAGCTTGCATTCAGTACTAGAGGAAGGCTTCCTTTTTGCCTGTAGCAAATACATAAGAGGATTTTCTTCAAAATATGATTCATTAAAATGTCTATACTAATGACTACAAAAGGAAAAAATAAAGCTACAGCAAGAGTCCCAATGGGCCTCTCATTAGCAGATAAGTAATCATGAGAGGTATGGGAAGCTTAATTAAATGTCCATGAAAGGGGTTGAATTTGTGAACTGTTAAAAGCTTGTCTGGCAAAAGACTGCAAGTGATTAAAACCTGTAAAGTTAATGGACATTGGTAACATCTGAAATTGTTTTCCTTGTTCCTCCTTGGCTGCCCAGAAAGTGCAAATAATGAGGTTGTGTTCTGGATGGATTTGGAACACAGTGATGAGCATCTGTGTAAACTTGATATTCAATGGATTTCTTGATGAAATGCAGTGAGGCCTTTGGCCACACCTTCAGAGTTTATTTACAGTATTAGTGAAAGAAAATAGAGCGTATCTGTCCCAAAAGCATCCTCCATCTGTGATGTGGGAAGAATTTAAAAACCGTTGTACGTTACTCGTAAATCAGATTATTGATAAAATTCTACAGAGGGATAGAAATGGGTAGACAGCTTTTCAGTAGTGCATTCATTAACTCTCCAGTGTCTTTACAATGCAAATTGTACTTCCTCAGGTTGTGTAAGTGCCACTTAATTAAAGTACACTTAAATATGAAACAGAGTTGGGGACTGATCAGACCTAGACTTGTGTCCTGATTTGAACTACCTGCAGAGCCCTGGGGAAGTGACTGCTGTGCAGTTTGTGCCTTTGTCACTGGGAGATGATGCCTTTGCAATTGGTGCTGGGAATATAAGGGTGGAGATTAGAATTGGAGATGTATTCCTGGGCAAGAGGGAGAGGGCATCACTTGTCTATTCCCATGAGTGCTGGACTTGGCAGTGCTGAGTTAATGGCTGGACTCGATGACCTTAAAGGTCTTTTCCAACCTAAACAATTCTGTGATTCAATGGGATTTATTTCTGGAAGAAATCCATGCTGGGCAAGACTGAAATCCCTCCTGGCTTTGCCTTTGGTAGTGGGTGCCCAGAGTAAGAACAGAGCAGCATTATGGCACTTCTTCAACACCTGTTATAATCTGTGGAGAGAGAGAGAGAGAGGTCCTCCACCTTCCAAAACTTGAAAAGTGGAATTTCGAAACTAAGGAGCAGTTGAGCTTGCAGATTAGTGTCCACTTGGTACAGGTACCAGCCTTCCTTGCTTTATGAGACTCTTGATGGAGTCCCAGCAGGCCTGTGTCAGCCCAGCAAGGCACATGTACCAGGATAGCACCTGATGGCAGGTCCCAAGAGCACTTGGAAAGATTGCTATTGGATTGCTGGCTCTTCAGTTCAGGTAGTTGTCACCTGATCTAGGCACATTTCTTTATATGCTTTCTTGGAGTGAATGGCATTGGGGGCAGGTTGGTGTTTCAGAAACTGTCAGAACTAAAGCTGCTTTTTATAGATGTGTATCTGGTGCACTTGGGTGACAGCACACCGAGGGAGGGGTGGCAGCTCATCCTGCCTGTGTTTCTGGATCATAACGTGTGTACTTCTTACCCCACAGGTCGGTGAGCTGGTAAAGGTCACAAAGATTAACGTGAGCGGTCAGTGGGAAGGAGAATGTAACGGCAGACGCGGTCACTTTCCATTCACACACGTCCGTCTGCTGGATCAACAGAATCCTGATGAGGACTTCAGCTGAGTGTGGCTCAACAGTTGCTCTTACAGATGGGAACAATCTCAACTTGTTTTTATTGCAGATGCCATCAAGACTATGCTCGGACCGACGCTGAAAGCAGTATTGCTTGGATAAGCATTCTGATAACCTGCAAACCCCTGGGACTCAACACCACCATTCCTTAAGCAAGGGTCATGTAATTCAGGGTACGACAGCAGATAACTCGCGTGTCAAGTGGCAGAACTAGGCCGTGATTATAGGTTGTAATGCCTGCTTATGTCCATGTGCACGGTAGCCTGGACCTTACCAGCAGCAGCAGCTGGAGAAAGCAGTGCTGTAGATGTTCAGATAACATTTATAGCTCTCTCCGGGCCCATTGCTTATGTTGCTTCTTCCTCAGGCAATGAACATCAACCGTAGACAATTCAATAGGTAGATAAAAATTTCACAAATTTATCCTGGAGCTCTCTCCATGTTTTTTTCCATCCTGGATTCTCTGTCCTAGAAAGGCTACACAGTGCTCTGCGTGGTCAGTTGGCTGTGCACAGCACAGACTGATGTAGGGCCCGTTGGGGACAGCCTTATGATTTACAGATCCTTACCATTTTCATGGTAAATGACAGATCCAATCAACCTCAGAATTCTAGAAGCTTGTGGACACTAGATTGATTTCTTCAGTACTGTTGATGCTTCAAACATAGCAGCTGATTTTAATTTAAGATTTTTATTAACACATAGTATCTCTTTTTATCCACAAATACAAGGCTTATGGAAGTGTAAACCTCCATATCAGTGCTGAAAAATACGTGCATAGCACTTTAATACATAGCTTTAAAGCAGTGTTTGATTCACTAAATATACTAAAATATTGACACTGCTTTCCAATAAAATTAAATTGTGTAGGGCTAGCTTAATTTTTCTAGAATTCTTCAATATTTGTATAATACTGTTACAGTACAAATCAGTGTCAAACACGGTAAACTGACAAACCAAATATTACTTTTATTTTGAAGACACTGTAGGGACTCTTCTGGTTTAATTCCCATCTGTAAAATATTTGATAGTGAATTCATGAGGATTTTATTTTTAATAAACTAATGGAAAATAATTGTGTGCTTCTGGATTGATTCTCAAAAGGCATAATAGAGTAAATAAGGCTTCCTAGCTCATGATGAAAATCAGTGCATTGAGTAGGCAGTTATTATGCACTGCTTGATGGTTGTTTTTTAGTCTGTTCTTCTAATGATCTGGTTTTCTCTACTATAAATCAGAATGGATTTAGTAAGTTTTGTAAACTGAAATTAAACACTGAAGTAACTCTCCCCTGCCCGTACCCTGGGTTGTTTTCCAAGCGTAGCACTCTGGTGACCAAACTAAATTTGTAACTTTGACTACAGTGTAATCCATGCAGAAGGGTTTTTCTAAATAGTATCAAACTGAAACTGTTGGGTTTGGTTGCTTCAAACCTGTGTGACTCCAGTGGCTCATGGGTTGCATGTGCTGCAAAGGCCTTTGCTGCAAGGCACCGACCCTACAACATTACTGGTAACACTTTACCTCAGAACTCTGTAACATGCTGGAAATTATAATATTTCTGTTCTATTTAAGTACTAGTTGTTTTACTTCAAAACTAATCCATCAGCAAGTCTGAGTAATGTTCAGGTTATGGGCACTCATTAATTCTGTGGACTAATGTTAATCACACCTGTCCATCACCAGTCTCATGAGCACTACTGAGGATTATTATCAGAAAACTGACAGCAGGGACAGTGGTGTAAGAATGGAAACAAGGAATTGCAGCTCTGTTCTACCTTGGATTGCTATTCTGGTTAGGGTGACATGCCAGTGATTGTGGGAGCTCTTCTGGCTTAGTATAAAATTTACTTGGAGGGGGAAAAATTTGAGAAACTCTAGGTTCTGTAACTCATCAGGTTCTTAAAGGCTAATTTGTATTTTTTTCTCTGATCTTGATATTTACTGTAACTGTTTGGGGGGTTTTTGTTCAGTAGCTGCACTCTAAATGACAGACTTAATACTGAGTTTTTCAGTTGCCCATATATGCTTATATTTTTCTTCAGATATTGCAAAAGAAACCTAATAAACAGTGTGTCCTTAGACTAACACTGTTCTGAAGTATTTTTGCCAACTGCAGTTAATGAAAGCCCTTATATTTGTACCTTTCCGATCAGGAATTGAGATACCAGAAGAACATTTTTCTGGAAGTTTTATTATGCAAACCTTGCCTTTTTAATATGAAAGACATGAATTGAATTAACTAGCAAATACCCTGCAAACTTTGTAGATGTGGTTTTGTTAAGACTGTATAAATTGTGAATATTTGTACACTTTGAAAGAGCAAAATAAAGGAATTAGAGGAGTCTTAATAGCTGCTGTTACACTAGAATCCCAAGTTCTTGTCAAACAGTTTTTTTAGCTGACTGATACATTAATGCAACTGTTTTCCACTCTTCAGTTCTAAACTGAAATGTGATTTTGTTTCATAGGTGATAGAAAGGAGTATCTTTGCATTTGGACAAAATAGACATTTCAACTTGTCAGGTTCTTAAAGGCAAATAGGTAGAAACTATGTTCATGAACATGTAGATGAAATCCTTTTGTGGCCTTTGTTTATCCTCTTCTATTTGTTCCCTCCCTTCTCCCCGATGCGTGCGAAAAAATCATTGCTCAGAATGTTGGTCACAATCTCTTGTCTCTCCTTGGCTGTGGTTTTGGTCTCTTGTGCATAGGCAGGTGTTAGAACTAGAATAATCATTTCTAGAAATACACCATGAAAGCAGAATGCTCAATTACACTGTGTTCTTCTGGTGCATTTACACGTTATATCACACTAAAAAGTACAACTGGCTGCTATGGTTTTTTAATATATATTTCATTTTGGTAAGCCCCAGCCTTTTTACTAATATATGACCTGGTTAAATCTTGTTAATCTGTTTGAATTGTATTTGTTAATAATGCAAATATTTCTAATCATCTTTAAGAGTAAAACACTTCCTTTTTATTAATGGTTTTGGGGAAGGATTCTAACCAAACCTGTTTGAAGAAAAATATGAACATGTGCCATTGTATTATAACACTATCCACTTTCTTGACAGTTAAAGTCCTTTTTTATTTTTTTGTAGCATGTAATGTATATGTTCATAGTACGTGAAGTAAATAAAAGTATAGCCAAAACTTTGACTCAGAGTCATTCTCAATCAGTTCTTGGAGTACTTGCATTTAATAATTAAAAATAGAGGAGGTATGGCTGTTTTTAATTGGCCATATTAGTATGGAAACAATTAAAGACAACACTTAACAGAAGTAAGGCAAACCAAGATAACTAAATTAATTTATCAACCAATAAAATACGGCTTTTTTTGAAATAAGGTGACTTTCTGTAATTAAATGAGTCAAGGGGTTGGGGGAAAAGTATATTCTCATTTCAAAAAAAAAACCTGTGAGGAATGTTAAGATGAGATTTTGTAGCTCTTGGTCTCAATTCTACCTGCACAAGTGTGGGAGGGAATAGTCTTGAGATTGTTTGGATGTTTGGGAATATAGAAAGCTGTTTCTATTTTCTTAGAAATATCAGTGAAAACAAAGTTCCACAAATGAATACAAGAATCTCCTGCAGGAGGCTACAAATGTGTGGTGGTGTGAGAGCACTATTTCAGTGAAAGGCCAAGGTGTGCAAGTGCTGTAAGGGGCTGAAGGACAGAAAATCAGGACCAGAATCCTATGGGGGCCAACATTTGTAACATCAATCTGCATTAATCCTACTTTTGCCACCGTATTCCTTAGAAACTGCAAGGGGACAGTGGCCTTTAGGCCCCAAGGATAAGAATCTTGATGTGTCTCCACACAGTAAAGATTACTCTGTCAGCCCCAGATGGAAAAAACCCTTAAATTTTCATAGATAGAAGCCCCCAGCTTTGCTCCAGTGCTCACACACTGCAGAGCTGCAATCCTAGAGTGCCTTTTAATGAGATTAGCTGAGATAATTTCAGAGCTCCCTGCAGCCAAAAGGAAGAGGCTGTGTCTGCCTTTCCCCAGGGCCCTGCCAGCCATCCCCTCCTGCTTCACCTCGCCCTGGTGTTTGCAGAGCTCCCCCGAGCTGATGGAACACAGGGCTCACAAAGAATCTTCCATTCCTGCTCCTTCCAGCCATGGAGTTTGGCTGCAGCAGTGGTGGAATCGATTCATGTGAAAGTTGAGGGGGCAAGGGGCAAGCAAGGATTGCATCAGCAAATTGTGCTGTGAGTATTTCCCTGGATTAGGCTGTTTATTCCTCATGCTTTGCCAAATCCCTGACCAATTTCCAAATATCTCAATGCCATCTGTAACGAGTGCATTCAAAAGAATTTAAAGTATTTAGACAATATGCTATTATTCAGCAAGGGTACCAAGAATGCACCTCATTTCTGGCAATTAAATCTGCCTGAAGTGTCCTGATTTATTTATATTATTGAACTCCCTGCAAGCTGAGTGGCTGCTAAACACGAGGATCACAGAAAAATTGATCAAAATCTAATTTATTGTGCACAGCTCTCTAAGTCTCTGCTGGAAAATAGACTTTTATGGTCAATAAACTGCAGAAGTGATTTGCAAGTCTTAAAAATTTACACAGAGATAGTGACTGTACACTGCTGGGAGCTTTTGGGTGCCTAACTTTGTATCATGTATTTACCCGTAATTCAGAAGTAAAGTAAATTGATTCCCAATTTCAGCAAAATCAGCATTTTGTAATCCTGTTTCAAATAAATGGGAAAAAGCAATTTTTTGTGGACTAATTTTCACCTTAGTCAAGACAGGCTGATGTCTTTGTTTTTGTGTTTATGAAATCCTGATTAGATGATCCTGATCTGTGAGAAGGAGGTCCTAAATGTCCCATGAAAACAGACCACTGATTTTCTGAGCAGGCAAACAGTGATATAAAAATAATTCTGGCAAGTTTTTAGATTTATTTGTAAGAAAACCATAAGGTTATGTTAATTTTGCAGACTGTAAAACTCTTGTTCATCAACTGAAAAAAAATCAGGCCAACAATAAACTATTGAAAAAATGTGCTTTAAATGGTATTTGTGTGCCCTCAGTCACCCATCAAGAACTCATTTCAGTGGGCACAATACAATAAATGGGGATACCTGACATCGTGTCCAGGAGATGCCAGGGCCAGCTCTGTCTCTGCTGTCAAAACCTGCAAGGGTCTCTGCACTTCTCTCATCAGAAGAGCTGAGCATCCTTAGCCTGCACTTCAAGGAGACACTGGGAAAAGAGACAAGACTTCATTCACACCCACCCCGAGCAAATCACAGAATCATGGGATGGTTTGGGTTGGAAGGGACCTTAAAGATGATTTCATTCCAATTTCTCTGCCATGGGCAGGGACACCTTCCACTGGATCAGGTTGCTCCAAGCCCCTTCCAACCTGGCCTTGGGCACTTCCAGGGATGGGGATTTTTGAAGATCATGCCAGCCATGCATAATCCCTTTTAGTTTTCTAAACCCATTCTGATTTCAGAAACTGAGGCACTATCTCAGTTATTTAAGTGTATGCTCCTTTTGTTTTTCAGAAGTACTCTGTGAGGAACTCGTGAAACATTCAATTTTAATTTCCAGTTTTTCTAGCCTCTTGAAACTGTGGAATTACCACGTGCTATGCACTGGAGGTGATACTTCGAGCAAACACCCTGGAGAGGCTGCCGAAACCAGATCCACCTTTTGTGTGGAGCACACCCGGTGATTTGTACCAAAATACAGAGCGAGGGTAATTCAAGCAGTGCTGTCAGCGTTTGAGGGCAGCACAAACACGGAGAGAACGAGCCGCACTGAGGGAAACGCCACCGGCGGCCGGGCCCGCTGCCCCCTCCGCTCGCCCAGAGCCATGGCCCGGTCACGGCCCCGCCAGAACCGGGCGGGGAAGCGCCGGATCCATCCCCGCCATTGCCGGGCCGCCTCATCCCTCATCCCACTTTATTCTTCATCCCGCTTTATTCCTCATCCCGCCTCACACTTCACACGACCTCATCCATCCTGCCTCATCTCTCACACTGCCTCACCCCTCCTCACCCCTCACGCCGCCTCATCGCGCCTCGCTTGCCTCATCCCGCCTCACACCCCTCACACCGGCTCATTCCGCTTTATTCCTCATCCCGCGCCT
>VYXC01010318.1:400007-514671 GCA_013397175.1 Platysteira castanea | reverse complement strand
GAGCTGGTAGCTGCCGAGCCCCCCGGACCCATCGGCTGCCATCCGCCCCGCGCAGTCCCCGCCGCCGCCCCGCCCGCAGGACATGGATGATCGGGAGGACCTCGTCTATCAGGCCAAGTTGGCTGAGCAGGCTGAGCGCTACGATGGTGAGCGCGGGCTCGGGAGGCCGTGCACGGCCNGGTCCCCGGGGACGGGGCTGCGCTTCTTTCTCTGCCACTTCCCCCGGCTGGAGATCCTGCTGCCCCTGGCAAACGCAGAGAGAGCGAGTTCTCACCCTGCAGGGAGCGAGTCCATGATTCACTGCCTAAAGAAAACGCGTATGCTTTCATTATGTGGTAGAAATTATTACAGATCGTTTTACTTTCCCAGCGTCTTCTTTGCATCCTTTTTCCTCTTTTAAGTTTGTGCGCTATCCCTGATCATTTATTATCCTTGATGATTTAATATCTGGGGGGAAAGTGGTAGAGGGGAGGAACTGGCAACCCTGGGTGGTGTCTCTTGCCCCAAAAATGTCTGTCTTGCAACTGTTCCTTTTAAACATGGTTCCCCTGCATATAATAGAAAGGGCCTTTAATTTTCTCGACTCTTCTGAGACTGTTACTTTGCCCTGAGAGCTGTGATTATTCATTTGAAGTGAAATAAATATATGTATGTAGAATGTGTGAATGCAATTACACTTCATTTAGAGGTAAGAAGACACTCGAGATACTTTCTGATCATAAATTTTCATGGACGAGATAACCAAGTTCTCACCAAATGACAGATTTTTACTGAATTGTGCTTAAAAAACATCTGATGGCACAATTGCAGAACATCTGAAAAATGCACGCTTTGGGGAGGAAAAGAGAAACTAAAACAAAAAGAAGGCCTAAATAAGACTCCATTCAGTTAGAGTTCTGATAGGAAAATAATTTAGAATTAATAGTACCACTAAAGGAAAGCAGTCAGGCAGTTTCCACTGAAGGGCTTACACAAAAAAACAGCCTCAAAAAAACAGGTATTGGGGTGCAGTAATTAACTTGGGCAGAGGGACACATCCATATTTCACAAGAAGGGTGCAGCTTTTGCTGAGTAGAGAAGGGTTCTCCACCTGGTATGGATGAGTCAGTGCCACTGAAAGCGTTTACTTTGGTTTGAGTGGAAACCCAACATCCTGGAGGAATCATCATCCTTGGGAGCTCTTGAGGCATGACTGTCTTTCTGGGGTTTTCCTAAGTCAGCAGTAAATCACTTCATTAGAAGGTAATAGGACTCTACCCCATGGCACAGATCTGCAATGCAAACTTCCTGTCAACTAATAAAAATTGATTAGGAGGGTTTATTGCCTTGGTGCAGCATTTCCCTGGGTGGACTTGTGGTTCTCCCAGTACCATGAGTGTTGGCTAAACAAGCTGCACTGCCCAGAGCAAAATGCAGAAAACTTGTGCTGTCTTGCTTCTGAATGGGCATGAGACTTGTTACAGTTTAGGGGGGAGCACTGAACTGAAAGCTGTCTTGTTTAAATCAGTGCTGTGGGGTTTAGCCTTCCAGAATTTTTAGAAATCAAGTTGGGTGAGCATATTTAAGATGCACCCTATAATTCTGCCAGCTGCTCTAAATGCGTCTTCACATTTCTCATGTCCATGGCCTGGAAGAAAATGTACTGTAGATACTGTTTTATCATTTAATTCTGTGTTCTTGTTCAGCTGAAACAATTAAAAATGATTGGCATAATTTGTTCTTGTTTATGTGAAATAATGCAGTTCTGCCAAGATCATAGCTGAGACTGCTGAATAATTCTGTGAACAAAGTGACTTGAGAAGCAATATGAGGAAAGTGTAAGCTCCTAATTTTGCTCCTCAGTTTGATCTTTGAGGTGCACAATTATGAGGCCACAGTTATTAATTGGCACATGTAAAATGGGATGATGGTAAGTACTGGCTACAGATACATTGGAATACAAGTCCCTTGGGTAATCTGAATATGAGTTTGACAATTTTTTTGTGTTTAACATTAGGATAAGTGTAAAGTTCTGTCCCATCTTTCTCCTGGAGACTGAAAGAATGGTGGGTTGCTATTTATGTATGGCTCCTGGCATTTATAGCAGCACTTATGGTGGGCATCCAACTGTGGCTTCTTTGGTGTTACTTACCTGACCCACTTAGGGAATTTATGAAGTCTTGGGAGCTGTATTTGTGAACGGTTGGGAATCTAGTGCTGTGTCTGTACTGTCCTCAGGATGTTGGCCCAGATTAAGAGGACAACTTTCTAGGTACTTCTGCAGTGTAAGTAGCACTTAAACCCTGATCTCCAGAGATATTAAGAGATTTGGGCGTCTGACTATCTTCCCAGATCTGCTTAGGCATGTTATGGCAAATCACAAAATGCCAGGAAGCTTACTGGTAGCACAGGAAGCTTTGTGAGAATTCTCACTTACTGCTATTCCTCATTGGTAGGATAATATATAACTAAATGGACTCCTTTTTTGGAAAACAATTGGAGTAAGTGATACGGTGGAGCTCTCTATATCAAGAGGATGTAGAGGATTCCTGTAGAATGCTTCTGAATATTGAAACCAATTCCTGTTTCTGGAAGCTGGGAACATCTTTGTATTAGGTGAGAACCATGCTGTGGCTCAAGGTAGACTGTGAGCAGATACTTCAAATGGCTGCTTTGTACTACAAGTCTTGAAGTACATGTCTTGGGTGAGGTGAAATAGGTGGGGTTTTCCCCCCTCAGAACCAGATGATAGGTCAAGGTACGGTTAAGGGAAAACCCAAGCAACCCATGACAGGTCTCCTGCCTCCCAGCACAGCAAGCTAACAGCTGGCTCCTTTTGTCTTTAGAAATTGCCTATCAGGGAAATGTGTCTTGATCACGAAGGCAGGAACGTGTGCAGCAGTGGGTTCAGTTCAAGATTTGAACCCTTTTTAGAAAAAACTGTCTCCTAGTAACAGGTCTTCAGCTTAGAGTGTAATGAGGAATCAATAAATCACAAATTAGAATTCAAGTTGCATATTAATTTTGGTTTGCAGAGGATTGGTCTCTTCTGACCAGATGTCAAACACACTTCAGTTTTTTGGGTTCCTTCCCCCATTAATGGTTACCACTTGCCCTGTGTGTTAAAGGTCTTGCTGGTGTATTGATGTGGGATGTGACCGCTGTCTCAGAGCTAAAAGGCGGAAAAATCTCAGCATATCCCTAAGAATTGTAGGAATCTGAGAGTTAAAAGTATGGGCAAGGCAGTGCTAAAGAACAAGACTATACATTTTTTTAAAAGTGGGAGTTGCACATACTGGGACATTAATTGACTTGTGATTATGAGGAGGTGTGTGAGAGGGGGCCTTTGTGATGGCCCCCTCTCTTCTTGAATTTCCTGAGGTACCAGGAGCAAACAAAGGAGACAAAATTCTACAATTGGATGGTGTGGTCCTCTCCAAGGAGCCCAGAAGCTGAACTGGTGTCCAGTTCTTGTACTAGAGGATTGCTCAGTAGCAGATCTCAGTCGAGGGGAGAGATGTATGATGAGACCCACACTTAAGATGTTTGCTTTCAAACTGAAATGTTTGTTAGTGGGGATATCCTCTTGATTTAGAAAGTAAATGTCCACAGCTTGAAGAGATTACAGGGACAATTCAAAAATGTTCTTGTTGCAAGGAGGAATCGTGGTAGACCATACAATTGATTATGCAGAAAATCCCACTGTTGCTTGAATAACTTGGCCCATACCTGTGTTTCTCCAAGTGGGTAAAGGTACAGGGCTGTTTATTGCAGAGTCATGCAGTCAGATTTTGGAAGGGTTATGACTGCACCAGCTGTTACAAACCTTACACAAGGAATAGCAGTATAGCCCTCTGCTTTGTCCACAAAATCATCGTCAGGCCACTGTGCAGGCTGGATATTATTTAGTACTTTTTTCCTCCCTCTGCCTGTTGGTTGTCTTAACTGGGAATCCACGTGTTAGGTTCTTCTTTGCTCATTTGTGTAAAACTTGTACATTGTGACAAGTGCGGAATGCTTCTCATGTGTGCTTGGGTTCTGGTCTGACACTTAGAGCCAGTTCAGGTCTCTAAATTAGAAGCAAGATTAATTTTTTTTCTCTGAGTAGTTGTCCGAGCTGGTGACCTGCATGAGCCAGATGAGAGGTCAGAGGGTGTTGAGCTGGCAGAAGGGAATTGATAGGGATGGACTCAGCCATCTCTGGAGTCCTCCTTGCCAAACACAGGATTCCCTAAGAGAACAGAAAAACCTAATGCAGGCAGTGTAATAATGTGTCCAGAAGAGTTCCTAATGGATGGAAAGAGGAGCTGAACTTCCACTTGGTTGAATTTGGAGCTCATCACTGTAGTGAGTAGGGTCGTGCCCACTGGTGCCAGGTGGAGGTCTGTAGCTTTGGGAAATGCAGTTTGTGGGCATTAATCTGCACAGTTACATTAATCTCTCACTGAAGAAAATACACTGGCCTCTATTTATTCAGTTCTTCTTTTGTTTGTTCCTAGCAGTTTGCTGCTACTAAGTTAGTACTTATTACTTCTGTTTCTGTGGCTCACTCAGAAAAGCTTCCCACCACAGATCCCTTGTGATTCAACTGGTGGGCTTTCTCTGTTCTCAGCACTTGACTCTCATATTCATACCCTGTTTCCTGTCTTTCAGCCAAGTGTTTATCCATGTGAGGACTTACCTTCCTATCCCATGGCAGTTGAGTTCCTTAAAGAACCTTGGGTGAGGGACCTTGTCAAATGCCTTTGGGAAATCCAGGTAGACTATACCAATTATGTCTTCCTTGTCCATGTGCTTCACTTGTTCAAAGCATTCCAGTAGATTTGTGAGGCATAATGGAAGGCCATGCTCTACGATGTAATGTTTATGCAAATACCCACTCATTCCAGGGTTTTTTTTAATGTAATTCCCATTGACTTGACCCCTAGTGAATATCAGGTTTGAGGTTGTGTAGGTCCCCCTGAGTGTCTGCTGGAACCCTTCTCAAATGAACAGTATAAACCACTTTGTGTTTGCTGCTGCTATTAAAGCCCTAACTGAGAGGTTACACACAACAGTTTAGGGCCAGATGCTTTGAGTTCTTGGGACTTGTTCCTGATAATCTTTTGTTCATTGCAAGAATGAACAAGCACAAGACTAGCACTTGTACTGAGTCTTTGAATACTGTTTATGGTGTGTGATCATCTGTGGTGGACAGGAGGGAAGACTTGTTTTTTCTGCTGTGTCCTTCACCTCCTCACAGCTCACAGGATGCTCCTTTGCAGCTTCAGCTCCTGGAATGCTGAAGTAGGTACTGGGCAGCAGCTTAGAAGCTTGAAGAGCTTGGTTTGTTTTATTGCCTTTAGATAAGGGCAATAGAAAAGATTAAACTTAAAACACAACTTCTGTTTTCTCATGTTCTGCTACTACTAAATGGATAGTTAAGAAAATGCTTCTGCTGCTCTTCATTACATAATAAATAAGAATTCCACTTTATGGGTTCTCTTAAGGTTTGTTTTGATTTGAGTATGATGACCATTGCATCATCTCCATCCCACCTTTACTCAACAAGATCTTTTTCTGTTCTTATTTTAAGAAGCTTTCTCACTTAAGTAGTTCCTCTTTTGGAAGGGAACTACACCACTAAGAGGTTTTCTAGCTCTTGTTTTTTCCCTTGTGATGTTGAAGGAGGTGTTACTCCAGCAGTAAGGTTGAAGTAGATTCTGTGTATTGTTTAAAGTCACAAGGAGTGTCCTGATTGGAAGCAAAAAAATCCAACCCTGTAGCATCCTGGTGAGACTCAGGCGCTGAACTAGAAGTTTATAAACACTGTAGATTTGCCCTAACAAGTTTTCTTTAGTGCACCAGCCTTTGTTTAGGCCAAATGGTTCCTGTTAGAAGCACAGATTTTGGTAGAACTGCCACATACTGGCTATTCACTAGTTAGGGTCTGCTGGTTCTTGTTTTGTATCCTATCCTGGGAAGGTTTTTAGTCTTTCCACTAAATTTGCTGGGCATTACCCATTTCCATATTTCCTTGCCTAGGGATATTGCAGTTCCCCTGGGTTTTCTGGATTTCTGGAGTTTAAGAAGCAACAAATACCTAGTTTCTCATTTGTCTCTAGTCAAGAGGCAGTCATTAATTTGTGACCTAGTATGAGTCCTTATCAGCTGTGCCCTTTGTTCTGTGGCTTGGCTCCTAAGGATGGTTATCAAGCGTGTGCTTCTCAACACTTTTAGCTTAGAGTAAGGCATATTCTTTGTCTTTCACTTTAAACCCCAATCCCAAGCCATGCACCTTGCTGTTCCACAAACCTTTTGTAGGTGGCCACCACTGTCCCAACCCTTTGTGCTTTCCAGGCTGTGCCTGTGTGTCCCTCCTGGTGGCTGGAGGTGAGTTAGCAGGGTTTGCAATGGGGAGCCAGCATTTTAATCATAGTAGTAGGATATAGGAACCTAAAAATGGCCTGGGCATCCTTACAGTTTTGTAGTATGTTAGGCAGTCTCAGCTTTTCTGTAAGAATATACAGACCTGATCAGACAAAGTGCCTGTGTGTTGTGGTATTTTTTAACCAGCAGCAGGTGCTTGGGGAAGGATCTAAATCTAGGGCATGCATGTCATTCTCCAGAATATTCCCCTCTCCTTCCACAATTTACATTTTTGGGATTTCCTGCCCTGATGGTGGCATGATCTGACAGTAGCATAATAAGGTGACACCACAATCACCTGAGAGGCTGGAACTTAACCACTTAAGTACAGCCTCTGTCTCTCTAAATCTGCATAACACTACCTTTTCCATAATGCAGCGTAAGCATCTCTGGATTTTGTATGCCATGAGTTGTCATTACTGCAATAATCCTTCTTAATGAAATATAATCTCAGACTTGTATTTTGTCTTGAATGGTCTCTGACTGAGCTTTCCACCTCCATGTGGAAACTTCCAGATTGTTAAAATGGCACTTAGAATAAAAAATACTTGTTCTGTTGGCGGGTATAGTTGGCTTTTTTTTTCTGTTGGAGGAGCTACAGATATGTTGTCCTCTTGCTTTTGTACTGCCTGTGTTCTTAAGATTTTTTTATCAGGCTTAAATTTTCAGGGCTGGATTATGGCTTTACCATGGAAGACCAAGGTATGTGCATAATATTTCGTCTTGTTGAAATATCAGCCCAGATTTTTGTATTGTAAGTAGAATTGGGCTCTTTATTAAACTAGAAACCTTCTCCTCCAACAGCTTTGTGTGTAGACTAATAAATGTTTTCTCTTTGGGTAAGAGAGTTGTTTATGGGTGGGATTCTAATCTGTGGTTGTGTGGTTACCTAGTAACGAGATAAAGATTTTGAGGAGGAGACCTTTCAGTTCCTGTTGTCAGGGCGGTGGGAGGTTGTGTACCCAGTGTGAGGGGTGGTGAAGCTGGAGGGTTTTCACAACAACTGCAGGAACCTCAGGTGCTCCCCCATCCCCCAGCATCCTGTTCCCAGTGGCTGTCACTTGTCACAGAGTCTATTTAACTTATTAACAACTCAGTTATAAAAATGTTGGGGTTATAAGGGCTGTTTACCGATAGTAGTAGTTCTGAGCAGGTGACTGTTTTCCTTTGGCTCCGTTGTTTCCGTGGTTGTGGTGACTGCAGGAGGGTGGTTAATGACCTCCTTTGCCGACAGACTGAAGAGATGCAACAACACTCAAATACTGACAGAGGAGCTCCTTGTAGGGCAGACTCTTGGGTTTGGCTTTGTACCAGCTGTTGCACAGCTTAAGTTGAGTTTATCCTCCAGTGCACAGAGGTGTTTAAACCTCTGTTTCAAGGGCTTGTAGATGTTCAGACTGGTAATAGATGTATAAAATCTGCAGAAGCCAAGCAATTGATTAAATTGGTAAGGATATGTTTGAATGTACTCTGAAAACTAGATACTCATTTTCAGGGAACAGCAAGTCTTGTGTGTAGTTTTTTATTTTAAATTTTCACGCTAGACAAATTTGCTTCTAGGGAAGAGATTGTGAAGGAAACCTGTAGAACAACTGATAAAACGTGCCCTTTTTGCCCCAGTTGTTGCAATTTCCTGATACAGGGCAGAAGATCTTGGAAGCTGTTGCTGTACATGTTCCTCAACCTCCGCGCTTCTGTACTAATTATTGCATGTATGTCATTGTTACATGAGATAAGTGTGAATAGGTTTTTGTTGTCTTCATTAAGAAGGAGGTTTTCTATAAAAGCATTGTGTACATCCAGGAGTATGACTGAAGTGCTCTGTAGTTAATCCCAGTGGATAAAGCACAATAATAGAAACTGTTTTAAGAAAAGGCAGCATCTTCTGTAACCTGTGTGTTGCTTATCTGAAGGCAATCAAATACTAGGCTTAAAAACAAGAACTGTGTTTTTTACTGCAGCTTGACAAAGATACCCAGGTTCTGGAGACTGCAAGTCTCAATTCCTGATGGTCATTTTTGTCCACAAGAACTGTCAGGCCTCTTACCTTGAGTGTGGCTCCACTGTTGTAGGAAACTTCAAAATATGAGGTGGCTTAATTTGCATAATTTAAAACATTTACAGCTTTTCAGTAGATTCTTTGTATGAATGGGATGGTAGGGTCATCCTTCAGGAAATAAATCATAGTGCTTGCTTTATTGAAGTAGCAAATTGTAGCTGTATTATATTGCCTGTAACTTAGCTGGCTTAAAGTGCCGAATTGTGTTTATGTTAATACCAACTGTGTGAATGTGGAGTGGTTTAGGGCAGCTCTCAAATTCTTCTGTAAAAGCAGTTCACCATTTTGCAGTTGCACAGTGGTGTTTTCCAAAAGTTTTATCAAATGCTTGGTGGATTTTTCATTACTTTCTGTGATTTGGGAAAGCAAAATCTACTGATAAAAATAGAACCACCATAAAATTTTGTCCCCCACATAAGGAGACCTGTTGGAGACTGATAACATTGTTCCTGCCAGGGAGCCTACAGTCTCCATTGCTGAAGTAGCTTGTGCCTGTTTAGGTTGTGATTTTGACATCTGAGGGGAAAAAAATGATAGTTAAGCTTCATTTGTATATTTAACAGTGTTCTTCTAATTTGTCTTGAACAATCACAGTGTGGTTAGGAAATGAAAGGGTTATAATCTTCCTTAAGTAGTTCAGTCTTTGCTTCCACTGGAGTGTAGGAAAGCTGTATTTGGTAATAATTGTTTTAACCTCAGGTTTAGAAGTACTCTTCAACAGGCTTAAAACATAAATATACATTCATTCATACTTTCTGTGTTACTTCTCAGTGTAAATGGCTGCTTGGTGTGGGTAGTTATGGTTGCTCTGGGTACACTCAGGATGACTTTTTTGTTACCACTCCAAGCACCAAATTTGTCTTTTGGAGGCTCATCTTGCAGCTTTGACTCACTTTCCTAGTAACTACTCATGCATCTCTCCATGTATTCAAATCTGGATTTTATGTTTTTGTTAATTACCACATTACACTGTGTTCCAGTTGACAAATCAGTGGAGCATTCTGTAATTCCTCTGTTTTATCCTGACTGTGCCAAGAGCCAGATCACATTTGCTCATCTTTTTTCACTGTTCTCTGCCTTTTCCAAAGCACTCTGAAGAACACACACTCCTGTAGGATTGTACTGATAACTCTTATCCACTGGGGAAGAATGTTCTTGCTGCTACATCCTTTTTGTCTGTCTGTTAAAAAAGGCAAACAAAAAAAAACCCCACCCAAACCAAAGACCAAAAAATAAAACTCAAAAGCTAAAACTACCTTTAAAGAATTTTTGGAACCCTTGTAATATACCAGATGAACATCAGATACTTCCTTTGTGTATGTGCTGATTGATTTGTTTGGAACACTCCAGTGTAAAAGTGAGGAGTAACTGGATGAAAGGAGGAGGGAGCCTAATTTCCTAAGCTCTCATTAATGTACAGCTTGTATTGAATGATTTGAAAGATGCTTCAGGTGTGAGAATAATTGCCTGACCTTTTCCTCCTAGAAATGGTTGAATCAATGAAGAAAGTGGCTGGAATGGATGTGGAGTTGACAGTGGAAGAAAGAAACCTGCTTTCTGTTGCATATAAAAATGTGATTGGAGCCAGGAGAGCTTCCTGGAGAATAATCAGCAGCATTGAACAGAAAGAAGAAAACAAAGGTGGAGAAGACAAATTAAAAATGATTCGGGAATATCGGCAAATGGTAAGATGGAGTTGGTCTTACAGCAAAATGTCATTTAGCTCTGCTCCCCTTGCCATAAACTGCCCTGGTGTTGCAGATTGCCTGTGATATGCTGACCTGGAATAGGGTGACAGCCTTGGAAGTCTGGATCTTGTTCCTTATCTGGAGAATAAATCTCCTTGGTGAAGGGGAGAGCTTGGATGTTTCTGTGTAGACACTCCGAAGGGCAGCAGCCTCAGGAGAGGGAGGGCTTTTCCCTCAGTGCACCAACAGCTCTGCCAAGCATTTGAACTGTGCTGGCACCTTGCCTTCCCTGCTTACTCAGGTGTGAGGCTGCACCTGCTCAGGAGGTCTTATTCTTTCTCCTCCAACCTGACTTACCCAAGCAACTTCTTTTCTTAGTTAACCCTGTCAAAAGAGGTGTTCGACTGTTAAGCTTCCCCTTCGTATAACAGTTGCTTTGGATCACACAGTGACACTTTCTGTGATTCCAGTTCTCTGTCCTAGGGAGTTCAAAACATTAACACTTGAAATGTCCCTGGGGGAGGCTCTCCAGTGCTCTTCTTTGCTCCTTGTCTTTTGTATTCCATGTTCCTGGGGATGTCATGGTCATCCCAGCTGTGGAACTTGGATGCGTAGCAACCTCCAGGGCCTTGCTGTTTTCTCTCTCTGCAGAGAGAGGGAAAAATTGATCCACATAACTTCATGCTGACTTAGTGTGTGCAGCTTTACCTAAAATGGAGAACTTGCAGCAAGCTCTGACTTTCATTGGTAAGGGCCGATGAAACCTTCAGCTCTTAGTGAGTTGTTGTTCCCCCTTCCCCCCTGCCCTAAATGATGGTTTAGCACAGAGCAGGCGTGCTCCCGTACTATTTAAATCCCACACATTTCTGCAGAGACTTCATCTCCATTATTTGAGGACAAGTGCCTCCACATGGTTCACATCTTCACTTCCAGAGGAACAGTGGAGTGTGTTATATCACCTGGCACTGATTCATATACCAGCAATGGAAATGATGTTGGCTTGGAAATCTTCTCTCAGGAATGGCTCTGGACTACTTTGTGTTGACTCACAGGGTTTCTGTTGCTCCATGGAATTGTTAAAGTTTCGAGTTTCTAATTTTATGCTGGCATGCTGATGGGATGAGGCTCTGCCAGTTACATACAGTTCCAAATAACCTTTTCTTGATGGGTGTCTACAATCTCCTAACAGAACATGTAAAACAAGACAACAGCTATCCAGTGATTAAATTTGTTTTACACTGTGTGCTTCCAGGTTCTTTTGCACAGGGTTTTGTGGGTGGTTATTATCTTTTGCCAAAAATCCTTTAATGGTGAAAAGACTTTTTTCCTCATTTTGAAAGGACTCTAGAAATAGCCATCATTCTGCATCTCTCTTTGTAAAGGACATGTGCCATTCTGGATGGACTGGGGTGCAAGAGGTCCGTGTTTGTACTGCTTAAGATGTCTGAAGAGAGAGAGAGAAGCCACATGAAGTACAGTGTCATGCCAACAGTGTGTTCAGCTGTTAAATCCTGAGAGAGAACAGCTTTCACAGCTGCACTGGGAGGAGGAGTGCACTGAGCGCTGTCACTGGTTCTGTGCTGGAGGAAGGGTGGCTGTGTCTGCCCAGCTCCAGAGGGGGTTTTCCCAAGAGGCTTCTGAGCATCATCTGTAGCTGAAGGCCAGCTCCTGTTAGTAGCTGCTGGGAGACTTAATATGGGTTGGCATCTGCTCTGAGTGTGTGAATGGGTTTGGCAGGATGGCCTGGGAGCAGGAAGGGCCTGAGGAACATTGCAAAGGTTCGGATGCTGCTGCTCACTGTCACTGCTGAACAGCAGCACTCCTGCCCTATTGTGCTCAGTGCTTCTGTGAAGAAATTGCCTCCAGCAGAGTTCTCATCATTACGATTCCCTTGTCAACAAATACTGACTATTGTAGCATTTTCCAGAGTAAGTTCAGTGTTGGGAAAACCTTTCCCAGACTTGAAAGGCTCTGAAGAAGGAAAAAAAAACCCAGCCAAACAAACCTCCTTGCCCAACCCATGTCTGGGGGCCTGCAGGCCAAGTTTAAAGCACTGGGGAGTTGGAGAGAACCAGCATCTCTAAAAGACACATCTCTCACCTATCACCAGAAGCGGCTGTGACCTTGCTCAGCTGCAGAGTGCTGCTCCCATAGAAATTGAAAGTTTCTGTAGTAGTTTCTATGAAAGTAATTATTCATTGAGTTTGGTGTATGTCAGTATTTACTGTAATTCAGCTCATGGCTCATGTTGGGAGTTTTTTTTGAGCTAGTAGCCAGCATGTCTTGGGGCAGAACTCAAGGGATGGTGGCGTTGGGAGGGCAGGGCCAGGCTGGCTTTGTCTGAAGGGTGCACTGGGCAGTAGTGAGAGGTGAAAGACACCAGGCTGTGCCTCTTCCCAAGCCACATTCAGCTGAATGGAGACAAACACATCCATAGCCATGAGGGAAAATGCCACTTACTTCCTTTGTAGGCAGGCTGCTCTCCTGAGTCCTGTGGCCATTTGGATACACAAAAGCCCCTGAATTTCTCATCTGGCTGCATCTCTGATGAGAACACGCTGAGGCTTGTGCTCTTCATCCTTGAGAGGCTGAAGTGGTTGTGTGGCTGAACAGTGCAGTTCTCTCCCTTGAAGTCAAACCAAATCCATTTCCACACCATAGTACAGGTATTGGTCTTGCCCTTCCTGCTCTGGAGATGTGGCCTGTGGAATGTGTGTTTCCAGTGCCCTGACTTCTAACCTGGGCTGTATTTTGGGGCAGGTGTCAGGCTCTCCTCCATCCCTACTTCTTAGAGAGAGCTCACTGAGCTGCTCAGTATGGAACAGATCCTTTTTGTACAAGAGCTTTTAGTTTTGTTGTGGGGTTTTGTTTGTTTGTTTGTTTTACTCTTAATTAACTTGATTTGTATTAAGTCTTTTTAAACTAAGCTTGGTCAGGACATTTACCTTGCCCTGGACAGCAGCTGATCTCTGATAACTGATCCTTTAAGCAAAGCTGAGGAGGGTCTGTCTGAGATGAAATAGAAGTGTGTACATGTATGGTTATTTAACTAAAGAGGATTAGAAACTGATTTAATTCTTTGCAGTTTTGCTGAAGATCTCTCTGCAAAAGAAGTCATTGAAAAAGAGGATCAAGAGGAAAGAAGTTTGCAGGAACTGACTGCTGGCCAAAGGTTTTATAGCTTTTGTAGCCCAAGAATATATGAAGTAGATTCTTCTCAAGTGACCATATTTCAGCACCTTTCTTAAGCATTTGTCACATAATTAAGAACAGCATCTGATTCTTCCTGTGAATGTCAGGGCATTCTGACATTTGTACATGAAATTTGCTGTCAGTTAATTTCTCTAAAGGAACTTTTGCAAATCTGTTACTTTGTACAGATCAGTATGTGTGTATATGTGCCAGTTCATCATTTATTTCGGATCTGTAATTTTGACACCTTTTGGGTTTAAGCACTGTGGTAACAAACCCTGATAGCTGGGGAGCCATGTGGTGATAAAAGGATTACATGGCAAGGAAAATGCTTAAAGAAAGAAGGAAAGCAAATGCTTGGGTGGGAGGATAGGAAGGGATGATGGACTGAGTGGGGCTGCTCCTGTGATCCAAGACTTGCAGTTCCTGGTAGTTTATTTAAAGCCTTTGCTTGAAATCTCTCCTTTATGTTAAATTAGCTTGAGCCAGAGTTCTCATCAGCTGTAGCTGTGAAAGTTACTGTGAAATCATGAAAAAGCAGCAGTGGATGGGTGACTGTGCATTTAACCAACCACTCTACTGGAATGACCTGGGAGGCTCAGAGCCAGTCTGGTTTGGGCAATGTTGATGTCACAGAAGGGGTTTCAGCTTTTCTCAGTGTGCTCAGTTTCTTTGCTTGCAGGTGTGAAACTCTCTGTGGTAAACCCTTACCTCACAGACCTTGCTTTATGTTTGGAACTGGAAAAAATGAAGGTTGATGTGACTGTTTTCAATTTACACTATTCAAATCCAGTATCTGTTTTTAAATAATGCTTTATATACTGTATTTTTGGCCACAGATTTCACTGTCAGTGTTGATGATTTCTGCTTTTTCGCTGAGTTGCTGTGCTTTGTGTTTTTCACCTGCTTCTGGAGCTTGTTTTCATCTCGTACCTGACCTTTGTTTGTGGGGCACATCTTGATTCTATTCTGATACTCCATGCTTTTTGTCTTAAGGCTCTTCTTTTAGAGCTTTGCCTCCAAGGACTCCCTAGAAATTGGTCTGAAGGTGCCATTTAATTCTGAGGTATAATGGAGTTGAGCTGATTTGTGATAGTTATCTCAAATTGTCCTGTTACTGTTGCCACTTTCAGGGCAGCCTTCCAGGATCAAAAATGTAAGGAATTGAGTTGTGTAAGCCTGAAATTCTTGCAGAATTACATCCTGAGACAAATTTAATGCAATGGTCTAGCAAGATGTCTTCCGAGGAATTTACAGTTCCACTGTTCAGTTCCACATTTCATCATCCATCAGTCCCTGCCCTTGTGTGTGCCAGCTAAATGTGCAGAACTGTTTTGCTTAATGCACCTATGGAGCAGCTGAATTTTATTTATTTTTCTTCTGTCCTACCCCTCTTTGGAATTTCATGATGTTACCTGTTTGATATTTGGGTACTTCTGTAACAGCTTTTAATCTTGAGTGCTCAGCTCACCCCCTCTTCTAATTTTGAGTTGTATTTTTATTTTTTTTCACTAGGTTGAGACTGAACTGAAGTTAATCTGTTGTGACATTCTGGATGTACTGGACAAACACCTCATTCCAGCAGCTAACACTGGCGAGTCCAAGGTTTTCTATTACAAAATGTGAGTACCTCCTTGAGAGGCCTGAAATAGAGACAGAAATTAAGTAGCTGTAGTGAGAACTTAATGTGAACTGTTAAGCAGCTCTTAGATGTAAGAAACAGCAATTTTAATTGAGCTGCTGATGGAGAAATTGCATCCCTGCTTGGGTTTTATTTTTTTTTTTGCGTGAGCTGAACACTTGTAAAAAGAAAATAAGGTACGTCCTGTAGTGATGGTTTAAAATGCCCTCAGCTCCTGGTGCACTGTTGGTAGTAACTGAGTAATTGGTGTGTGAATATCTAAACAGAGTTTAATTTAAGCTGTTCATTCAGTGGCTGCTGGGGAAACGAGGATTACTGACTTCCTCCTGTTTCTGTTTTCAGGAAGGGGGACTACCATAGGTATCTGGCTGAGTTTGCCACAGGAAATGACAGGAAGGAGGCTGCAGAGAACAGCTTGGTGGCTTACAAAGCTGCTAGTGATATTGCAATGACAGAACTCCCACCAACACATCCCATCCGCTTAGGACTTGCGCTCAACTTCTCTGTATTCTACTATGAAATTCTTAATTCTCCTGATCGTGCCTGCAGGTAGGTGGTGACTGGGAAGACAGGAATCTTTTGTGAATACCAAACAAGCCAGGAGTGGTTGCTCCTTGGGTAACTGCTTTTCCTGCTTTCGTCCTGCTGATGTTTGCTCTGGTTGATGTCTATTCACTGGGAAGATTTTCAGCATCACTGTTTTCTTTGGAGTCCAGAGCCACGTGTTTCTGTGGGAGTAATGATACATGAGAAGCAGGATTATGATAACCTTGAATTGATGACTTAATGGCACTTCAGCAGTGTGCCAGGCTCTGTGCATGCCCTTAAACTGCCCAAGGTGTGAGGTGATTTAACTTCTCTTGCACAAGCTGGGAGGGATGTTGGTGCTGATTTCTGTGACCAGTTAGCATTTACAGAGTGGCAGTGATGGAAGCAAACACCATTTATCTTCTGTCACTGCAGGTTACGCTAAGCTTTTAGCAGCCGTTAATCAGTTTTATTGCAAAATGTAGAAATGTTTAATAAAACCATATTCTTGAGTAAAAAGTTTCTTAAAGCACGCACAGTGACTGGTGTTAAGCTGTGCTTCTGGACCGTGTTCAGCAATATTTGTTAAATCTTTGTTCTGTCATTGCAGGTTGGCAAAAGCAGCTTTCGATGATGCTATTGCAGAACTGGATACACTGAGTGAAGAAAGCTATAAGGACTCTACACTTATCATGCAGTTGTTACGTGATAACCTGACACTATGGACTTCAGACATGCAGGGTGATGGTAAGTGAGTCCTGCTGGGAAGGCTGCATCCCTGACCCGGGAAACAGAGCCTGGAGATGGAGAGGGCTTTGATGGTTTACTTCTGTCTCTCCTCATAATGACCCTCCTGCACTCCTGTCCTACCTTAACACTGGATGAGGTGATAGGGGTGATACTACAATCTTTTGAGCACCTTCTCAACTCTCACTTGAAGGAAGGAGGTGTGGAATTAGCACCACTCTCCCCACGTGGCACCTGTGATAATTGTAAAAGCAGTGACTTAATTTATTTCATCTTTTCTTTCTTTCTGCTTCTCATGTTCATCTCTGGCTGTCACTCCAACCAGACGTGAATTACCAGTGCAGGAGGAAGCACTGCAGGTGCTTTAGTTCCCCTTTGTTCCAGGTCACTCCATATTCTCATTGCCAGAGCAAATGCCAGATGTTTCACCTGGCAGTACCAGAGGGTGGGACATGGGTTGCTTCGGTTCACTAGCAAAGCATAATACAAATTTTTGAAGTGGTTTTGGCACACTGAGTGGACTTCTCCAACACTTAACCTTTCACATAAAACGCTTAGTATAAATCTACTCATTTTAGGGTTTCTCTCTTGGAGAGACAAGTGAAAAGAGCTGACTTTCTTTACTTTTAACTTGGAGGGGAAGAATTAAGTCCTGTTAAGACTATTTTGGGCACCTACAAATGCCCAGAGCTTAGAAACACCACTACTGAACTTCACATTAGTATGTGAGCGTCTTAAATTTTTGGTAAGCTGTTCCTTATAGCCACACAGCATTCCTGGGGGTGCTTCCTTGGTGCTGTTCAGAAGCAAATGCAGAATCTTCTACATTTTCCTGACTCCCTGTTTTTATGTAGAGTCATGGGTTTGTTTTGAAGTGTTGTTACTCGAAAGCTTCTCACTCTGCTCTTTGGCCTGCTGAGAGAACTGGGAATCCTGTAAATGTGTGGGGTCTTGGCTCCTGGTTTACTCCACATCCCACTGTTTAAGGCTCTTGCACCTCCCATTTCAAGGATGTAAGATGATCTCATGGTGCAGGATGGGTCTGTAGACTCTTCTCTAAACACTGCAGGTGTTGGATGCCTTCCTTGCCATGGGTAGGCATTGGAGAAAAGAAATGTTTCAAATTCCCACAATTAAAATACAGCTTTTACTTTTTTTATTGGAACCAAATACCCTGGTGCTCTGTGGAAGCCATTTCAGTGCAGTAACAAGGCTGGATCAATGTGGGATAATACCAGTGTCTTCCAAAGAGTATCTTCCAAAAGTTCTTGATTTGGCCAGGGCTGATGTGTCTTGTGGATCTTGGATATTGTAGAAGTTCCACAAGATAATTTACAGGCTCTTTAGATTTTGCAAAAAGAGATAGAGATTTGAATTTCTTGCTCCACAGCATGGAAAACAGACATTTCAATTCTTCCTGAAGTATTTCAGATTATCCTGGTTACTGGTGCCAGAAAGATAATGATTACAGGATACAAAATACTGTAAGACTACTTAAAATCGTGGTGGAATTTTTCAGATCCAGGAAAAAAAAGTGTTTATGTAGAATGTTTAGACACAGGTGCAAAGTTAAGTTTCCTGATACTTTGCCAGTACTCTGAGTGCATTTCCAGCTGATGCTTCCAGAGCTCCATATTCCCAAATGAGCAGAGCCTTTGAACAATGAAGTCAATAGTGGCACAATTAGCAGTTTCCAAGGGGCGGGAGAGGCTTGGAAAGGGCTTCTTCTTTGGCATTAAGCTTTTCCCTGTTTCCATTTCAGCCGTGGAGGGTGTAGGGATGTAAAGCAGGCATTTCCCAGCTGCTGCACTCCCATCCCAATCCCTGTAGCTTTCCCATGGCCTAGACGAGTGTAGAGTTTATTTCCACGCTTGTAATGTCATCTCCATGATTCCTGTTCTCCCCTTCTTTCCTGCTGTATAGATTCCTAAAGGAAAGTCCAACTGTTCATTTCCTAAAAACTCTACTTTGTAAGTCTCCTGTCATGGCTCACTGGAGTTTTCAGTGTCAGTGTTCCTGTCACTAACAGTGCCTGCCTCTGTCACCTGCTGCTGACAAACGCTTGTGCCCCTGCTGCCACTCAGGGCTGAGCCCTGTGGCACCCGTCCCCCTGCCCAGGGATGATGTGCTTGACTAAGATCCAGAGTAACTCACATGTTTGGGAATTGAACTGCAAACCTGGATGGATAGAAGAATATTTGGGCATGAAAAGTACTTTCACAGTGGCCTGGTAGAGGAGTATTTGCCTAAGTGTGTTGGTTAGAGCATGCTCAGATCTTCTAATCCGGGTTAGGGCCTCTGCTTTCCTCTCTTAAATGAGCTGATGTGAAATTCTATCTATAAACTTTGTTGTTGTTGAATGTCCTGTGTTCCTAGGCCCCCTCTTCCAAAATCTACCTCCTGTTGTACCTGGTCGTAATCCTGAATCTGGACATGCTCTGATCAGACATTGGGGTTATCTGCTGGAAGTCATCAGTCTCATTTGATTGGGTTTTATTGCAAATTAGGTTTTAATTACTAGTTTCTGTTTATTGCCCTTAAGACAGTACCATCTTAGGTAGTTAAAGAGAATTGTAAACACTTTTTCAGTCTCCCTTATCAATTAAGTGAGTTGTGCATGTGTGATGGCACCAGCTGAGGTACCGGGAACTTTCCCAGCTGCAGCAGAATTTTGGCAAAACCCTGTAGAAGGTGTTGCATGGGGCTCCGTGGGGCAGCTGCAATGTAACCAATCTACAAGAGTCTCGTGGACAGACCCCATTCCACTGCACGGCACAGCCTGGTTGAACAGAGAAATTAATTTCCACAAGATGTTTTTCTCTAATAACCTCAAGCCCGGGGTTTCTTGTCTGGTTGGACTTTTGCAGTGTTTTGACAGCGTTTTTCAAACCTTTGGTAATTCCTGCCATCAGTGTAACTGTGTAAAATTGCCTGAAGTACTTTCCTGTTGTTGAGACTTGAGTGCGCTTGGGCAGAAAAAGGTAGAGATGAGGATTTGGGGAAGGTATTTCCTGATCCAGGGGTGTTGATCCACAGCTCTTCCGATGGTTTCTGCCTTGCCTGCCCAGCCCTGGCTCAGCAGGACTGCTCACCTGCGTGGTGCCAGTTTTCAGGGCTGGGTTGGTTTGTCCTCACGTGTTCTAATGGCCTGGCTGCAGCTGTGTGTGAGGGTGCAGGTGGTTCCAAGGCTTAAGTTCCATGGAACGCTGCACTCCGGAACTGGCAGTGTGGAGTGGGAGAGTGAGCGTGTATTGCATGGAACTATTAATCTCTAGGTGCTTGTTAAGCCTTTTTGCAGCTCTCAGTTTTAGATGGTAACATTTTCCTTACTTCTTCCCACTTCCACAGGTGAAGAACAGAATAAAGAAGCACTGCAGGATGTGGAAGATGAAAACCAGTGAGACACAAAGGCCAACAAGAGAACCCATCTCTGACCACCCTCCCCCTTCCCCACAAAAACCCTCAGTGTCACTCTGAGAACCACCAAATCTGACTTTTACATTGGGTCTCAGAATTTAGGTTCCTGCCCTGTTGGGTTTCTTTATTTTTATTTTTTTTACACAGTTTAAAAGTTCTTAAAGGCAAGAGTGAATTTCTGTGGATTTTACTGGTGCCAGCTTTTAGGTTCTTTAAGACACTAACAGGACTGCGTAAAGGCTCTTTCAGCATTACTGTATTGTCTCTGCCAGCTGTGGTGACATTGCCATCAGACCTGGATGTGACATCTGAAGGCCGTGTAGGGAAAGATTGGTCCTGGCCAGGTAGTGCTCATGTGGTGGCATCTTTCTTTTTTTTATAACTGTTTAAACTGAATTTTATACCAATGTTTCAACTTAATTGGGTGTTTAGCTTGAAGTTGCGAGGTTGCATTTGGGACATTTATTGTAGTGGTTTTACTGTATAAAAACAAAAAGTTTCCAAACTGCTGAAATGTTGCTGAAAATCATGGTGCTGGTAACAGTTCAACAATCCGTGGCTGCTCATTCTTGCCTGTTCTTTACTTTCCCTCCAAGCAGGTTAGCATTGAAGGTGGCATTGATAAGCCTGCATGCGTGTTCAATATTTTTTCTTTTCTCCCTCCCCTCTCCCCATCTCCCTTCGCTCGCTCAACCTCTTTTGTTCAGTATGTGTAACTTGAAGCTAATTTGTACTACTGGATATCTGACTGGAGCCACAGATACAGAATCTGTATTGTTCTTACTGAAACACAGCATGGAATTAACATTAAACTTAAATAAAACAAACCTAAATTAAAAATGCCAAACATCACTATGACTTTCTTTTAGAAGAATAACTTTGCTTTGTTGCTTGTATTAGGAACAGTTGGAGGGGGAGAGAGCAGCAGGAACAGCCTTGTTCTTCAGACAGGAGATAAGGAAGATTTGGTCTGAGCTTGAGTTGTGCTGTTGGGAGCAGCCCTTTTATCCACTCTTTCCCTGCATAAAACCCTGGGAAATGGTTGGTGAGTTCTCTCACCTGCTGTTGCAGCACTTCCAATCCACTCCAGTTCCATGGCTGGAGAGAAGGGACACAGGTTATCTGCTCTGCTGGGAAAAACCTGCTCCTTGTAATGAACACAGGGATGGGGCTGGGGCTCAGCCTGCCCCTGGAACATGGAAGGAAACTGCACCAAACACAAGAGGGGTTGGTTTTTCTGTAAAAATTTATTCAGCATAGTCTGGCAGAGGTTATACACCGACATCTGCAGCGTGCTCTGCACACACTGCAGCACATCCGAGGGGATGGCCTGCAGTGTATCCCACATTCCAGCCTGGAGTGGGGCTGGACAATGGCATCATCTCAGGAACCAGAGGAGACGGAGCTGAGGGTGTGAGAGAGGCAGCGTTGGGTGAGGTTTATCCAGGGCTGGCTGTGGCTGCAGCAGGATGCAGGGGAAGGATGTCTAAGGCAAGTAGAGCAGGATGCATGGGCTGGGCTCTGGAGCTGTGCCATGGATGCAGCAGGAATCCCCCGTGGAGCCGTGCACCCTGCAGCTGCCGGGTTAAAGGAAGGCGCTGAGGAGGAACCTGTGCTGCAGCCAGCAGCCAGCCCGTGTCCCTGGAGCTGTGGGCAGCAGCAGTGCCCAGCCCTCCCTCGTAAGGCAGCACTGAGGCACTGATACAAACACAGTGGGAGTCAGACTTCCAGTTATTGCTGGGAACAAAAGGAAAAGCTGTTTTTCCTGAAGGTGCTGCTCTGAGCCTGCGGAGCTCTGTGGGAAGGGGCAGTGGTGACTTTCCAGACAGGGAAAGGCAAGGGGGGGAAGCTCATGTTCATCCCATGGCCAGCCCAGAGCAGTGGTAACCTCTGCAGTTTGGATTACATCATGTTTGTGTGGATATGAAAAATTCCTACGGTATAAAAATAGAGAGCAAGAAATGGGACAGCTGACTTCAAAAAAAGATAAAAGTCTCTGGATCCTGATCAGTGAAGTTGTTACATGATGGGTTTTTCAGGTTACACCTTGTAACCATAAACTCAAAACAACAAAAATTCCAAATCTAAGACATAAAAGTTTCCACATCACCTCCATCTCTCGTAGTGCATCTCATCCTTGGCTATAAAGTATTTACAGGTTTTACTCATTTACACAATATGGCTTCACTATATTTGTAACACAAAGCATTAAAACATCTCCGAGCAAAATTCTTCATAAAACATTCTGAATACAAAGTTTGGCATTTCACTGATTTGGCTGAGAAAGCAGCAGAGTTACTTGTTTTCTGATTGTGCTTTTTTGGTGATGACAAGCACAAATTTTGGTCATTTCCATCAGGGCTTCAACTCTCCCTTAAAGCCCAGCTGAAGGTCCCGAGCTGTGGTTGCAGGGATGCTGTGCTGGCCCCCATGTTCAGTCGGCTAAGGAAGAGAAGGCCTTTGGGATTTTGAGAGTAAGACAAGAGAGCAAGGATGTATTTTGTGGTTGTTCTGAAAGTGCAGGTCTTTGGTAATAACAGAAAGAGCAAAGCAAGGAAGGGGGGGTTTGCTGGGAACAACGTTCAGCCAATTCCATGGAGGGAAAGGTCCTGGCACAGGGAATTTTTCATCATCGGGAATTCAACCGAGGAGCGACCTGCAGGAGAAGGACAGGTTTGAAAGTGTGTTCAAAATGCTGCAAAAGGTTGAATTCCTGAACATCCTTGAGGCTGGGCAGCCTGGGGTCCTAATGGGAACTCTCAGCTCTGCTGGAAGGGGAGTCAGTGCAGTCTGGATTTGTTCTGGCTTTGTTTCTGGGTTTGTTCCTGAATAAGCTGGGATCTGCCAGTGCATAAATCAGCTGTAGGGCTGATCTGACTGCCACGATCACCACAAACAAGCTGAGAAGGGGAGAGGGTTTTGTTTGGGTTTTTAAATGTATTTAAAAGTTGATTTGCTATGGAGTAAATGAATCCTGGGGTGGGGGGAATAAAAAGTCAGTGCTAGGACAGTTGCTTGCTGAGTTTGAGTGAGCTTGGCAGCCCCTCAGGGCTGTAGGAGTGCCGTGCCCAGCCCCAACTGGGGGAAAGGCTGGGACAGCAGGGCACTGCCAGTGGCAGGAACATCCCCTGGCACATGTCCCATGTCAGAATGCTGGTTTGGATCCAGGGTAAGTGATCCCCAGCCCACACTCACCACTGTTAGATGCCCATTCTTGGCTTTGGCTATGAGCAGTTCTGATCCCGAGATGAAGTCGATGATCCCTTCTTTGCCTTGTCCCACTGTGAACTTTATGCTGTGAAGAGCAAAGGGTGAGCACAGCTCTGGTGAGCTTGGGGGACTCTCCAGGAGCTGGGTGTTAACAGAGCTGCAATAGATCTGCTCTGGAGCCTTGGCTGAGGTGGACTGGGGTCTTGGGAATGTTTCCTTCAGTGCTGAAGCAGAGCCAAGGCAGGGCCCTGGTGCCACTCACCTGCCCTGGTTGATGTTGACGTTGTTGATTTTGTTGGCCAGAATGGCTGTTTTGGTCAGTGTCTCGATCACGTGGTCACTCTGCAGAACAACATCTCCCTGGGAGGAGAGTCCATGCTTTAGGATCGTGGCTTTGGTGTCACTGTACCAAAACTACCCTGCTGTGAGGAGGGACAGGGGACAGGGACAGCAGCAGAACAAGCACTGCTGAGCCCCAGCTGAGAGCATGGGGAAATACCAGTGAAAGGCCCCTTGCAGCTGGCACAAAGTCACATCCCTGTCACCTTGTGTGCCGCCCTGTGCCCTTCACCCTTTCTCCAGTGGGGGCTGGAGGAGGGAGGGATGAGCCCCCAGTACCTTCTGCTTGTTGTCCTCACAGTGCACGTGCAGCACAAACAAGTTGTCGCTCAGGCTGCTGACGGAGATGCCTGGGGGAGAGACGGGACCTGGGGAGTGCTCCACAGCCTCTCCCGGGAATGCAGCAACTGCTCCCACACAGCACAGCTGAGAGGCTGCAGGGGGCTGAGGGGAGAGGCTTCAGCCAAAGGCTGCAGTGACCACACTGCAGCAGGCTCGGCCGTTCTGCCCCTCCCAAAGAATCAGGTCCCTGTCGGATATTCTGAGGGCCAAAAGCTGCAGCAGGGGCCCAGGCAGCTGCTCTGCAGGAATGGTGCAACTGCCCCGTGGCAGGGCCCTGCAACTGGGAACTCGCTCGGGGGAGGGTTGAGGGAGATTAACTGAGTCATTTTGGTGACATTTTACAGAGCTTCATTTTAGAAAAACTCAATTACAAGATACTAAAACACGTGCCAGGATCAGCTTATCCCGTTCTTGCCCAGGACAAGGACAAATGAGGGTTGGTGTGAGTACACGAAGAAGTGCAGCTGAGGTGCAGGGTCAGGGGAACGCCCAGCCCCATCCCTGTGCCGTTCCCACCTGTCAGGTTGGAGTAGTCGATGCGCTGCTTGATCTTGGACTCCTCCACCACGATGGCCGAGCTCTGGGTGAGCAGCAGCTGCCGCGCCCTCGCCTTGTAGCCCTTCCTGTCGTACTTCACCACGGGCACTGCGTACTGAAACACGGGTGAGCAGGGCCAGATCCCACCCGGGGCACTGCCAGCCCCTGGCAGGCACCTACCAGGTCTTGGGGAACTGGGAATGCAGAAAATTCTCTGTGCCAGAACTTCCTTGCTGCCCCAGAGCAGCTCTGGACACACCGGGGTGGCTGCACTGCCTGGGGGCTTGGGAAACCCAGGTCTGGTGTCACTCTGGGGGTTTCCTCTCCAGCTGTAACCCATTCAGTTCTTAACTGACATCATGCAACTGCCCAAATCTCCACTTTCTAATCCATCAGCTCTTCCCAGACTGTCCCCTAAAGTATTACAAGCTTAATACAATGTAAAATTCTTGCTGTACTTTCTCCAGAAATCTAATCTGCCCCTCCGCTGAGTAACTCCGGGAGCTTGACAAAAGTATTGGGACACATCTCTCACCTTAAGTGCTTCATTTTCCAACGCCTGGAGGACTTTAGTATTTATTTCTTCTCTACCTGTATTAAAACCAAAGAGGTGGGGGGGGTCAGAAAGGAATTTCCAGCAAGAAAAGAGTAGATTAATCCCCTCTTTCCTTCCTCCTGTTAAACTTGGCAACCCCTACTCACCCAGTCGAGTGTTGATGAAGAGCCTGGGAACACTCTGAGGATAATTGTCTTTTTTACCCTTGAAAATCTCACTGGCAATTACTTTTTGTTCCAACTGCAAGGACAAAAGAAGAGTTCTTGTTTAGTATAAAATTTCTCCTCGTTAAAAAGATACACTGCTGTTAGAAGAGACGGTCCCTTTGTGGTTTTATCCTCGGTCATCATTTAGTTCCATCATTTAGTTTGGATGAGGAGTCACCCTAAACCTTCAGCCCCTCAGAGGTGGCAGAGTTCCAGCCCCTGCCTCTGACCTGAGCTCTGGGCTGCTTTGCTCCAAGAACAAACCAGGGACTGGGAAAGGGGGAAATCCCCACTGCTGTGCTTGGGGCCAGGGCTGTGACACAGGACAAGGCACCGGGAATGATTTACAGGGAAAAATGGGGATGAAAGGGGCTCCTTATCAGTGAGTCTGGTTTGCTGGGGGAAAGCAGCTGCTGAGCTGAGTTAATCCCATGTCCTTAATCACAGGCTCAGCCCCACCCAGAAGGTGAGAGATTGTGCAGTGAAAAACCTCCATGGCAGTTACAGCCAACATCTCCTATTCTGTCTGTTTACTGAGCTTTTTATTTTTAATATAAAAACTCCCTCCCCCTACCTTTCCAAGAGATGAATCAAATCTCAGTATCATTTTTATTCTTTTTAGCTACAACAGAGCAGCTGAAACTGTTCCTGTAACTTCTCTGTTTGGAACATGACTGGGTTTGTGTCTGCAGGATTCTTACTCTCTACTTCACATGGTACAGGCAGCATAATGCAGCTTCTTATATTTTTAGCTTCCATGGGCAGAGTAACAGGGCCTTTCAATAGAGAAATTATGTGGGGGCTTGGCTCCACAGACTGTTTAAATAGTACCTATTCAAACATGTATAGAATGGGGTCTTTTCTGTGCACATTCCAGCCTTGTAGTGTTCTGTCTCTAACCTAAACCCAAATCAATGACCCTGTTCCTGTGGCACCCCAGAAAGCAGCGATTCACAGCCCTCCAGCTCCCCGCTGCTGCCCCGAGCCCCAGTGCAGGGCCCTGGCCCTCCCATCCAGCTGCTCCTCTCCTCCATTTCCTACAGGCTCTTGGGAATGTCAGGGAAACCCTGCAAAGGTGCCCTGTACCTGCTGCTTCCACTCGGGGCTGATCCTCTTGCAGTAGGTCCAGACCATGTTCTGCATGCAGAGCCTGCGCAGGAGCTGCGACGCCTGCGGGGAGCCCACGGGAGAGGGACGGGTCAGAACTGGGACAAACCCACAGGGACAGATCCAAGAGCCCAGAACCACTGACAAACCCACAGGGACCAAAACCCAACAGCCCAGAACCACTTACAGACCCACAGGGACAAAAACCCAACAGCTCAGAGCCACTGATGAACCCACAGGGACAAAAACCCAACAGCCCAGAACCACTTACAGACCCACAGGGACAAAAACCCAACAGCCCAGAACCACTGATGAACCCACAGGGACAAACCCAGTAGGGACAAACCCAAAAGGGACAAACCCAACCAAAAGGGACAAACCCGAAAGCCCAGAACACTGATAAACCCCAACAGGGTCAAACTCAAGAGGGAGAAACCCAACAGAGCAGCTGCAATTGCAGGAAATGCACTGCTGGGTTAAAAAGCTGTTTCCTGACCAGGAATTAAATAATAAGTAGTTGATTTTCTGCCTTTCTCTAGGAGGGTTTGCCCTGTGACTTCTCCAGCTGCTTTGGAATGGGGAATAAACACCAGGATCCCTCCTCTCTGCACTGCTGGGCCCTTCCTTCCTTCCAGCTGTACCTTCAATCCAAACAATTCTTTGGATAAGGTAATTTGGATTTTCTGCAATATTTTGTTATGAGCAGATAAACCAATCCAAGCAGATGCAGACTAATAACAGCAACAGAGGGAACTGAATTTGTTAAGAGAAAACTGGATGGGAATTTCAGAAATGGATGAGAAACCCAGGAGAAAATGGTGTTGCAACAGCACCACACCCCAAGGAGCTGCAATCCTCCAGCCCTGGATTCCCCTCCCACATCCCAGGTGTCATTCCCACCTCACAGAGCGATGGGGGAGGAGTTGGCCACGATTTGTCCAAGACATTTTTTGGTAAGTTTCTCTTGAGGTTCATCAGGAAGGAGAATCGGATGTAATCCAGGAAATACTCGTTCTCTGGGCACCGCGGGTGGTTCCGGTAAATGAAGCCTTTAATGAACCTGTGGGTGTGGAAAACGTTAGAAAATTTAAAAAGTCATCAAAATTAGTGGTATTTAAAGGTTCTATTTCCTGAACTTTGTTTAATAGTTGTAACCGATTTTAAAAAAAAATGTGTAGTGACAAGAAAGTTTATTTTTAGCATCTTATTCTTAAGGCACGTGGTGTTTGAGGGCTTTGGGCTGCTCTTCACACACCTCCTGATGGTCTCCACTGCCCATTTCCTCTTGGCAGCTTTTCGGCGTCCCAGGGTTCCCCTCCACCAGGACTGGATGGTGATGGCTAAAAATAACACAAAGATTTTCCATTAAGGGAGCTCCTTCATCCCCAAACTGACTCCACACAAAACTGGCACCAAAAATGTCAGGAAAACCCACCCTGGAAATAAACAGCTTCCAGTAGGGCATGAGGGCAAGAATATGAGTTTTTAATGATATGATAGATTGGATAAATGCCAGTAAAAAGATGGGAATTGCTGTGGGAGCTGCTGGGGGAACATCTCTGTCTGTGTCTCTCTGTGTCTCTCGTACCTGAGCGTTTCATGGTCAGGAATTTCTTCCGGCGGTAGAAACCTCTCCACGTCGCCTGCATTTTTGTGGCTGGAATTGCAAGAAAAGCAGCAATTTGCAACCATGACCAAGCAGATTTTGGCAGAAAAAGACTCAACATTTTAAACAGAAATCCACTGCCAGTGTGAGTGCCTCACCCAGACTCTGCTTCCTCACTTCCAGAGCATCTTCTGTCGCAAACAACGTCTTGGGAAAGCGGATAAAAATCTTTGTTCTAGAAAGAGAAATGCAGAATTTCATTTAACACGCTGCGGAAAGTTGCTTTTGGCATCCCCTTTGGGCTCTGTAATCTTTCCCTCCCCCTTATCTAGAGCAGCTTTATTTCAAAGGGACAACATGGACATGCAGTGATTCATAACCTCGAACGCAGAGCACAGAACTGACCGTCCCATTTTGTATTCTTCTGGTTTGTAGCCAAGATGCTTCACCAGCACAGCCACCCCATCGTAGGGCCGCCCATCCCACGTGGGCCACGTTTCTGGACACAGGGATTTGTACCTGGGAATGGGCAGGAGAAGAAATCGTGGGGAGAAAAGTGAATTCCAACAAGGGAGAGAGGCCACGGGAAGGGGAGAGGCAGCGGGAAGGGCGAGACCCAAACTTCCCAACCCTCTGTGGTAGAGCTGCTGTTCCAAACAGCTCCCCAGCCTCAGAATCAATGGGATGAAGCCCAGGAAGGGGGAGCAGCAAAGGAAAGGATTCCAAGGCAGCTTTACCTCTGCAGGAACACCTCGTATTTCCTCCGATAGGCGAAGCCGGCTCTGCGCACCCGGAGGTTCTCCATCAGCCCCAGGTACTTCACCTGGTGTCGGATCAGGACTTCATCAAATCGATCTTGGCAGGGCATGGAAATGGAGAAACACAGTCAGTGCACAGCTGCCCCTTTGTCTGGAGAAGGGAATGTTCAGCTCTTGTCGTGTCTCACACAATTATCTTTAACCTCTACTGAACACTCACAGCCCAAGTCCCACACAACTTTGCGTCTCCTGCCTTCCCCCCCAGCCCTTTGTAATTATTTATATTTAGGTCCAAAATGAAGTTTTCCTTTGGGATGTTTTATGCGTAGAGAAACCAAAAATGAGGGAGAATAAGGCCGTTATAATGAATTTACACAGGTCAATAATTCTTTACTTTAACCACAACCTTCCTCTACCCAAGAGCAGTGCTCCCATTCCCATTCCCACCTGCTGGCACTGCCACCCCCTCCCTAGAGAAGCTCAGGCACAGACCCAAAATGAACCCCAAATCATGCAGGGCTTCATTTCTGCTCCTTTCTGTGCCTCCCTGAGTGGGATCCCGTGCTCTGTCTCTGTCCCCAGGGCCGTACCAGCCTGTTTGGCATCGTTGGGTTTCATGCAGCGAATGTAGGAGGGTTCTTTGGACATCAGGATTTCCATGAGTTTGGAGAGGCTGTTTTTGAACTGAGTTGCTGCCTAGGAGAAAAGGAAGAAAACTACATATGAAGGGATGACTTGGAACTGGCTACAAACCAGAAGAATGTGAGGGGTTTGCACTCAGATCATGCCAGAGTTCATGCTTTAAAATGAGGGAGCAGCCACAGCTCCCTCCAGCTCTCTTCTCACCGTTTCAGGTCTCTTTTTGTCTGTCAGCTCTGTCCTGTCAAAGCACTGGTTTATGATGGGGTTCTCTGAGTTGCACATGGTCTGCAGAGAGAGATGTTTTCAAAGATGAAGTACAGAGAACTACCAGAGAAACCTGGGAACAAAACTGTTTATAATAACAAAATGAACATTGGGATCTCAATCATTCTTTTCAGAGCACAGCCCTATGGAGACACAGCCTCCAGGTGGAGTCTAGAAGAATCCTTTCCCTCAGCTGCCAGCCCATTTTAAACCCAGCTCCTCATTCTCTTCTGGAAACCTCCTCTCTCCACACTCACCTCCTTCAGGTTTCGGAAGAGAAGGTCGTTGTTTTTATCTAGAAAACCTGGAAGAAAAACAAACCACTCAGGCAATTCCACAGGAACTTCAAGGCAGGGATTGAGATTTGGAATTAATCTGGTTGATCAGGTGACATGGGGATGTATTTTAGGCCCAGATTTTTGCTCTTCCTGTGTTACCTGCGACGCTGTAGGTGACGTCCCCGGCGTAGTGCGAGAGCCGGAACTCCTCCCGCCCCAGCGACTTGCGTGTCTTCTGGTCAGCGAGTTTGTGCCTGGGGAGGGAGCAAAATCCTTCAGGAGACACAAAATCCTGCAGGGTTCACTTCAAAAAGCACCAGGACATTCAATCTTGGAGTGGGGCCGTGGAAAGGTGGGCAGGGAATGTAAATCAGGCTTGGTGCTTTTCAGGTAAATAAAGTTATCAACCAGCATGTCACAGAGGTGCCATTAAACGTATTTATGTTTAATGAAAATGGGAATTTCAGTGTTCCTTGCAGAGTGGTTCTGCGTCCACATAAGAGGTGGACATCCTAAGCTGAGCATTCAGAATAAAAGCAGAACATTCAGAATAAAAGCAGAACATTCCGAATAAAAAGACAGAACTGAAGTAAATCATCTGCAAGGTGAGAGGTGAGTCAGTAACAAGAGTTTGTTGCCCCTGCTACATTCTGAAGCTCAGTCAGGCACTTAGTGTTGACAACCTATTTTGTATTATCTTAAATATAAATCAGATCTCTTTGTAAAAGAAAATTCTCATCCTTTATGTGGGACCCAGCACAGTGAGGATGTTATTCCCACCCTGGGATCCAGCACTGCCCTCAGCTGGGGGAACACTCACGTGAGAAAATGAGGGTGGTTCTTCACAGTTTCCTCCAGTTTCTCCAAGAATGTCATGTCTGTGGCATCCCCAGGTCTCAGACACTCCTCATCCTACACACACACAAATTCCAGGGATTTCTGACTGGGCTCTGCCTCACTGAAACACTGCCCCAGACTGGCCCTTTGCCCTTTCCACAGGCAACCAACTTTTAGCTCAGTCAATGAAGAATTGTTGAGCTGAGAAGGAAAACATTTCCCTCCTTCCAGACTGCCTGGATTGGGAGCTGCTTTCCCCAGAGCCCACGGAGGTGGTAAAATGACTTTTAATGGTGTCACTGTTCCGTGTTTTATTGCTCTTCCCACCTACTCAAACAGTTCCAATACAAACTGATTTTTCCCCATGTTTTCCACTACACTGCCCCAAATTTTTCATTCAAATGGATGTTTTCAACTCACCAAAATAGAAATGATGCCTTTGAATTTCTCTTCCACCAAATCACAAATTATTTTGTTATTGAAATACTGAACTGGCTCCCACTGCAAAGACAAGAAATCACACTTAGGTGAAAACAACTCTAGACTGGGAAAAAAAAAACCCAGGTACATTTCAGAAGATTTCAGAGAGCACCTGACTTGAACAATCTTTCTGTCAAAGCTTTTCACTCATCACATTTGTTTTCCTAACATTCCCTTTATTTAAACCAGGGTAAAAGCTTGGGATGGCATTACTCACTTCCAGCTGTCTCACACAGTTACCAGGGTTTCAAAAAGAAGGGAAAAAGCAAAGTTCTTTGATTTTTTATTTGGAGATCACAGCAGCAGCTCCTTTTGCAGCCTCAGGAAGGAGAGGGAAGGGAGGATTGGGGCTCTTACCGCGATGCCCTCGGACTCGTACTCCTCCTGCTCTGACTTCAGGGTGAGCTCTATGAAGAGCTGCTGCAACTTTTCATTGCAATAATTAATACAAAACTGCTCAAAGCTGCAAAGAAAAATCAGAAAAATAATCACTAGGGCTGGAGCATAAGTAATTAAGCCACAAACAGCAGGAGCAGCAGGAATACAGCAAGAAAAATAGATTTTTGTGGTTTATTTGCTGACTGTACAAATTTAGTACATTTATTATTTAGGGAAACTCAAAGAGTTCTGGTAGGAGGGAAAAATGGACATGAAGGATGGAACATGGAGGAACAAAACCACTTTGAATAAAGGCCCAATAACTCTGCAAATATGAGAGTGCTGGTTCAGTGCCACCTGCCAGGGAGGCCCCAGCCTCTGACAGCCCCATCCCCTGATTTATCACCACCATGGGAAGATGCCACAACAGCCACCCCTGGGCTGGAGAGCTGGACAAAGGCACGACCCAAGCTATGGCATGAATACACCCCAAAACCCCAACAGTTTATTTAAAATGCCATGACCATTAACAGCTGTAAATGCTAATTATTAGCTGGATGTCCCAAGTGTTAGAAGCCCTGTGATTATCAGTTTTTCACCTGAATTCCTGACATTTAAATGCCACCTCTTTTACTAAGAAATGGAATAACTGTAACTGAATAAAGTCATTCCGAATTTATTAAAACAAACCTGTTGTGCTGGAAAACCTCAAACCCATAGATGTCCAGCAATCCTAGAACTGTTGTACTTCTCCAGCCTGGAAACTTCTCTTCCTGCAACAGAGCAGAAAACAAATGTAGGTATTTACTCACAGCTATGATCCATCCCTGGATCTCCTCATTTAATCGCAGCATTTACTGCGCAACTTGGAAAACAAATTAATTTAGAAACAGCTAAAAGCATGGAACTCGCTTTGCAGCTGAAAGGCTTGGAAATTACTTTCTCCCTTGGCTGGATATGAACAAACAGAAGGGTCACTTGCCTTGTAAGCCAGGGATTTGTTGACCTTGTTGACCAGCCAGGAGAAGGTGCGGCCGTAGATGGCCTTGGCCAGGGCATCCCTGGCGTAGGCGGCCTGCTCCAGGTTCAGGGGACTGACCAGCTGCAGGCAGGAGCAGAGAACAGCCACTCAGCAGCCCCCCAAACCAAGGGATCCCCTTTTCCTGCTTCATCATTAATAAACAGCCACTCAAACCCATCCTGCTCAAGGCTGAACAGTCACCAGTGGGACCCCTGCAGTGACAGCCTCCCGTGAGAGGTGACAAGGGAACTGCTGGCACAGCTGATTCATCCAATCCCATTTGCCACCCAAATCCCCGGGGCCTGTTCTTACCTCCTCCCCTTTTGCTATGATTTTCTTGTGGATCAGTGCATCCCGAAGAACAGAGCCATCCACTGCCAGGAGCTGCAAGTAGGATATTCAATTAATTTATGGAGCTGTATATTCCATTTTCCTCAAATCCCAGCCCAGTGAAACATCCCTTTATTTCCCCACTCTCACTGCAAGACCTCTGCAGCATCCATCCCTCCCTTCCCTCCTTTCTGGCAGGGCTATGAGCTAACAAATGAATTGGCTGCAAGGAAGTGACCAAGCAAAGGCACAAAGGTGGTTCCTTCTTTAAAACTCTCCTCCAGAGTCTGTTCCAACCTCACTGCCCGAAGGTGAAAAGCTCAAGGCAGTAGTGGGTCAGATAAACAGAGAAGCTGTCAATTAAAGGGGTTTGATGATAATATTTGCACTTTATTTAGGTCAAATAAAAGTAAAATTTATGAGAACTCCTAAATCACAGTCTAAAATTATATCATGGTATCAAGTTCAAGGTAAGGAATCCTCTACAATTCACCTTCCCTGTAATATCTCCCTCGCTGGTGGTACTCACCCTGGCCAGGTATTTAATCTGATTCTCTGTAGTGACCTGAGCATTCCCCTGCTCATCTGCAGCAAACTGGACATTGCCCAGGTGCAGGACACTGGCCACAACGCTCAGCAAATCCTGGGATGGAAGCAAAAGGCAAAAATCAGGATGATGGAATGAAAACACTGCGAGGTTTTTGTATTAATTCACATTTTAGGAGAACATTTTGTATCTCTTCCAGGATTTTTGTAGAGAATACATTAACTCTGAATTGATTCACTGATTTCAATCAGAAATCCTAAACCAAAGCAGAAAAATGCCTTAAAAGGAGGCAAATCTGTGCTCCTCACCTCCACCTCCCTGTCATTGAAGCTGATAACAGACAGGGCTCTCCTCATGATCTTCCACTCATTTTTGTCATTTATGGAACTGACCCTTGCACAGTGACCCTAAAAAGACACAGATCGATATAAATAAGTAAATAATCACCAAAGATACATTATCCATGCTCAATGCATTGTATATTTCTTTTTACAACAGTCACCTCGGAGCTATTTCTGAAGCGAGGGAAGAAAATTACAAAGTCAATTGAAAATATCCCAGTCCTGTAATACAATATTTGAAGAGTTACTAGGTAATGTTCACCTTTACTAAATAGTGATACTGCTGTGGGTTCTTCTCGAGGCCCAGCCTCCTCAGCAGGTCCTCCTCCCCTCCTTCCAGCAGCTGGTAGAAGATGTGGAAGTTCCTCTCGCCGTGGTTCTGGTGCACAACTCGGGATTTCTCCAGGAGGTAGTTCAAGATGTGGCCCCCGACAGGAGCCCCCTAAACCAAACCAGACACGTAGGAAGAGTTCGTCAACACAGAGGAAAATATTTCTGCTTCTTGGTTGTCTGTTCAAAGACAAGATCTGAAGCAAAAGCCTACAAAAACACAGAAAATTATCTGGCATTGTGTGCCACGAGCTCTGCTTCAGCTCCAACATGATCTGAGTGCTGAATGACTTGTGTAAAATTCCTTCTAGGAATTCTATCACCACAAAGGGAAAGCACCAAAACCGAGTGTGGAGGGATTAAAGGAGACTTAAAGGACTGGAGGATGGCAAAGCTGAGCTCCTCAGCTCCTGCACCGTGTCCACCTTCCTGGTGTGGGGCAGCTGGGATCAGAGTGGACACAAACACGGTGCAAAGTTACACAGGACAGGGATTATCTGCAGATCCCTCAGCTGGTGGATGTGGATTTACTTTGGGAGTATTCACTGGCATGGTGCATCAGAAATCAGATACCCCAGAAATAAAAAGATTTGAGCTCAGCATCCCCTTAGAGAGAGAAATAAAGGAAGAGTGGAAGGAGAGTGAGTGCCATAAAACCTCCAGACCCAAACTTTGCTACCACAGGCTCTGCTTATGCTGTCACCAAGGAAATGCAAAGCACTCAGCACACACACACAGCAGTACAAGAACACAGAGAACTCCTGTGACTGCGACCAGTCCTGAATTACAAACCAGATTCCAAGTTACCCTGTAATCAAACTGCACGTCCATGTACTTCCCAAACCGACTGGAGTTGTCATTTCGAAGGGTTTTTGCATTCCCAAAGGCCTGAAATGAGAACGATCAGAGAAAAATAAGTGAGTACCAAGTCAGATTATTTATAAACACTTGGGTGAAGCTGCCAATTATTTATTTACAGCCTAGGATTTTCCTTCCTGGAAACCCAGAAGGAAACAGATTGCTCCCTGAATTCTAACGCTGATCTTTACACCCAGTGCAGATGGAACATCCTCTGAAAACACTCCCACCCCCCCTGCAAGCTGATTTTAATGCCAGTCCACTGCTGACAGCATATGTCATGTCTGACAGCCTTTTCCAAGCTTCCTCTGTCATGGCAGCCGTTTGTCACAGCTCGCTGCCAGAGGGGCTGCCGGGCTCTCCCTGCTGCTGGCAGCTCACCTTTCCCGGGGTACAGGACACAGGGATATCTCAGGGCACTGCAGACAGCCCGGGCTGGACACTAGAGGACACCACAGCACCACAAAATGAACCCACGAACTCCCTTCTGAGCTGCCCACCAGGATGTGCCCATTTGCAGTCACCCAGAGCCCTTCTCACGCTGAATCCCCTCTTTCCCTGCACCCCATCCATGCCACAGCTGCTCCTGGTGGACTGGAAAGGGCCAAGCGAGCTGGGCAGCAGGCAGGACCGCTCTGGCTGGGAATCAGAGCAGGATTGCCCAGCGCCGTGCCCACGCAGCACTCCCGGACACGCTGTCACTGCCCCGTGGGGTGCCGCTGTCAGGAACACGGGATCATTTCGGGGCCAGGATTCCAGGGCAGGTACCTCCAGGACGGGGTTGGACTGCAGGAGCCGGTCCTTGACGGTCTCGACCTGCTGGCTGGCGGGGCAGGTGACAGCGTAGTACTGCAGGATCTTCTTGGTGGCCTCGGTTTTGCCGGCGCCGCTCTCGCCGGAGATGAGGATGCACTGATCCTTCCTCTCGGTGCGCAGCGAGCGGTAGGAGTTGTCTGCGATGGCGTAGCTGGGGGGGACAGCCGGGATTAGGGGGTATGCCTGTGAAATCCTGGCAGACACATCCCCCAAAAAAGCCCCAGGCTGTGGGCTGGGTGAGATCACAGGGCTCCTGCACACTGGTGACAACACAGGACAGCACTGACACCTCTGGTCACACCTCAGCCACGGAGCCGAGGTGCTGACACAAATTGTCAGATTCTTTTAAATTGTTCTTTCGATTTTTTTTCTGACAAGAAAAGGTAGAAGGTGACTAAATTGTGCAGATCAACTGGCTTTGCTAAATATAAATGATCTCTCAACACTGGCCCCATGGGATGAAAGTTTTACATTCAGGAAACACCTTGTTCTCTGGTGGTATTTATTCTTGCTTATCTTCTAAGTGATGACACATTCAGAAGGCCACAACTGCATTTTGCTGTCTGGGTGGCTCCAGAGCTTCTCTTGGATGGTGGGAAGAGCTGGATAAGCCCCCACAGCCCCCTCTGCCACCCTCCACTGCCCCAAACACCGGGCAGCTCAGCTCCCCCTGCCCGCACAGAGTCTGGCCCTGCCCCTCTGCTGCCTCCTTTGCTGCTTTTCCTTTCATTTCTGCCTTGCTGCCCATGACAGAGCAGACAGGATCTCACACCCAGAGTCTCACACACTCCCACAACACCAGAGAGCAGCAGGGGATGAGTGACAATGGTGACAACTGCTCAGAGGGAGAGGAAAAGGACAACACACTCGTACCAGACAACATTTCCAGCTCTCACATGTGGTGATCAAGCAGATATCCTGTCTTCATACATCTAACAACCTTTTAGTAGCCCAGCTTTTTAAATTTTTTTTTTTTTAACTCTCCTGCTGTGCTATTAATTAGAAATAATCACACCAAAATAACAGCTGTGGCCTTCTCCAGTCTATTAATACTTGGTGCTAAGGCAACACCAACGAGCTCCCTTAGCAACACAACTCCACACTCACCCCCCAAACACATCACGTCCCTCTCTTCCCATCCAGATTCTGCCTCTGGAGTATTTTGGAAACAGCTGAATAACTGCAAGTGTAATTTGGATGTGAAGCAGTGCCTCAGCTTTTTAAATCAGGGCCCCGCGAGCTCCAGCCACGCTCAGCACAGACAGAATCACTCTGGGTAAAGATGTTCGTGGTCCCTTCTGCAGGCCATAAACAGGGCAGGATGTGACAGATCTCTGGGAAAATGCTGTGCTCCAAGCCCACAGGGGTAACTTTCCTCCTCTGAATGGGATGCACTTCCCAGAAAACTCAGCGCTCAGGCCTAGGCTTGACCTATCTGACACTGGAATCTTGAAGTGTTTTGGCTTTCTAGGATCAGTTTAGAAGAGGAAAAAGAGGAAAAAAGACACCTGAGTTACTGGAAAAGGAGAAGCCCTGAGCACTACACTGCAGATGGAGCATTTTGATGCTCCTCAGAGGATTTTTAAATGCATATATAATCAAATAATGCAATAAAATAATCAAATAAGGCAATGGAACAGCAAAAACAGTTAACAGAAAAACTCTGTTTTCCCAGTGGGAGCAGCAGAATCCAGGATCACAGTTCTCCAGGGTTCACTTATGAGCTGCACATTTTACAGCTCCTGAAGGGACTTGTTAAAAGGAGAAAGAAAGCCTAAGAAATAATCAGCTACACCGTGATTTCAGCAGAATTAAAGCACACCTCTCAGTACTTCATGCTATCCATGAGCATTGCCATCATCCTGTACCTACTGCACTCTTAAAAACAGAGCCACAATCCCAAGGATTTCCCAGAGAGTCCCAAAATTCACATCTAAGGGCACAGAAGCCCTTCCCTGACCACAGGCAAAGTGAACAGAGCACGTTTGAATGCAGGGTTTTTCAGGTTTAAACCTCCCCCATATGGGATCACCCAGTAAAAATCACGTTTTTGTCCTAACAAATCCAACTTCAAGTGCTCAGACTTTCCCAAGTAATGGTGTTTCTCCCCCTCTCTGTGCTTGCAGCACATTCTGGTTTAATTTACTCTCCTGGGCTATGTGCCAGCAATAAGAAACAACCCAAATAGTTTGCTCAAAAATAATATCATTTACTCTTCCAAGATGTCTTTAAAAAAATCCAACAAAACACAACACAACATAAAAAACCCTCCAAGAGGTGCTCAGAATTTGGCCCTTAATCCTGAAAAAAACCCATTTTGAAGCCACGTGGCCTCAGCCCTCAGTCATCTTTTTCTTTCAGTCTGACAAAAAAAATTCAACTGCTTTCAGAAATAACTTTAAACCTCAAACTTCTTCTTTTTTTTTTTTTTAATGGGAAATTGGGAATGCTCACCAGGCCAGACCATGTAAATAAATACATTCCTTGTTCCAACAGGCTGAGGGTATCTTAGCAACAAGGGAAATACCAGATAAATATTGGTCAGGCAGTAACAGCAGAGGTAGGAAAGAAACCCCCACACACCAGAAACTCTTTCCCCTACTTAGCTCCGTGCTGGGGAAACTCAGAGCCCGGACACAGAGACCCCAAATAACCCTGGAACAATGAACTCCTGTCCTGCCAGGGCTGGGTAAGCAACTCTGTTCCTGCAGCCAGGAAGGAACCAACTCCCTTTCCAAATACTGCTCTTGCAAAGGCAACTCATCCTCTTTGGAGAGAGGAACAGGAATAGAAAGAGCCCTACACCACACCCTCCGCAGGATCCTCTCCATCCCCTTCTATCCCTAGGATTTCCAGGGCTGCAGCTGGGACAGGGAGAAGTCCTGTTTGCCTGTTTTCACACGTCCCAGCTGTGTGGGGATGACACAACCCGCGCTGGCACCCACTCACAGGTGAGGAGAAACTTCATAGAAGCTGACGCCGCGGTAGCGCTCCATGTTCTGTTTGGTGTAGATTTCCAGTTCCTTGTAGGGGTTCACAGACACCAGCACAGAGCCAATGTAGGTCTGAAAAAGGGAACAAAAAGCAGGGAAGTTACAGAGGGTCTGGTGGCAGAGCTCAGGCATCTCTGGAGGCTCAACAGCCATCCTGGTGTGCTGGGGATGCTCCTGAGGGCTCCCAAACACGCCAAGGGTGCTGAGGAAGAGACCTCTGGGCTCTGGGGGAGAGGCACTGCTGGAGTTGTGGCAGTCAAGTTATCCTTGCTGGGTAAACAGCACCTGCAAAATGGTTTTAGGGCTTCTAACAAGCCACAGTACTGGGTTATTTCTGAGGTACAGCTAAGATCGAGTTCAAGTCTGGGGCTGGTGGAAGTGAGAGAATTCAGGAGACGGAAGAACGTGGTGAGAGCTGGATTTTCAGTGCTGTAAATGATCTCAGCAGGAGCACTGCAGTGAGTGCCTACACCCATCAAATGACACCATCCCAGACCAGCCCTGGCACAAGCACCCACGGCCTGTGGAAGCTGGCACCACCACCTCCAAACCCCACCGCAGAGCAAAGCCGGGTTTGTCCCATGCCACAGCCACGCTCCAGGTCACTGATGGACACCCCAGTGACTGTCCCTGTGCCACTCACATAGATCAGGTTCTCCTTGAAGCGTTTCCTCAGGTTTTCAATGAAGGCAGCTTCGCTGGTGAAGTTTTCCAGCAGGACAAAGTCCTGCACCCCGACCCGGTCCCGGGCTGTCAGAGCGCTCTCCATGGTCAGCCGGATGCCGTTGGCTCCCAGTCCCTGCAGCCAAAAGCACAGGCGAGTTGGGGTAGCTGTGGGTTTGCAGGCAGCTCCCCGAGTCCACAAGAACCACAGTTAGCCATGGATATTAAAATAATCCCACTGCTGCTGCTGAAAACAGTGATTACCAACACTTCATCAGTTGTCTGCACTAATTGCTTTGAGGAAAGACAGTCAGCATCAGGGAAAACTTACTGCTAAATTTCCAATACCTTCAAATCAATCAAACAAACCAACATTTGATAAAGAGAATAAAACTCGGATTTCCTTTCCCAGGCATCCTCTGGCAGGAGGGAGACTGAAATGTGTTCTCTCCTCTCTGATTTCACAACGGGAAGCTGTTTCGAGGTAAGGAACCTTTTATGACTAATGATGATTCATCCCAGAGGCAAACAGCTTCACATCACTGACCAATTTAAAAGCTTTAGCAAGGCACCCAATGGGAAAATTCTGAGAAAATTGAGAAGAAATGAGAAATGGGCATTTCTGCAGCCCACGCCACTGAATTTAGACTGTGACACCGACGTGCATCAAGAGACTCCTACCCCTGACCCTCTCTTAAAGGTTAGGGGTAGGGTTAAAGGTTAGGTATTTTCAGCGTGGCGTGGTTGAGACACAACCATCTGTGGAAAGCACTCATCTGCTGACTCCTGACTTCACTCTAAAGCAGGGAGGGGAAATGAGCACCCAGGGGTGACTCAGTCGCTGCTTGCTGGGGAAATCTCTACTCAAGGGACAGAGATGGAGAAGATGAGAGGCACCACAGGAACCAGACAGGAGAGACAACGTGTGAAACCACCTGCCTCACTTTCCTCATCTTCCTGAACCCTTCTTACTTTGCAAACTGCTCACAGCAAGCACCCTTCTCTAAATCATTCCCCTAAAGCACTAAGTGAAATTCTGGGGTGTTGCACAAACACCAGAGGTGTCTGTCCCTAAGCAGGCTCATGCACTAAGAGCAATCCCAAACACCCATCCCAAACTGGGAATGTCAGACCCTGCATCCAGCCCCAAACCCTGCACAGTGATGTAAAATGACTTCTACTGACTCACGGAGTTCCTTTCTGCTCCTTCCCAAGATACAAAAGTGGTCAGAGCACAGGGACTGATGGTGTGCAGGGGAAAAAAAAAAACCAGCCCTGGTGAGGAAGAAAATTTACCTGAAGTTTTGCTGAACAGTAAATAGGGCAAAACTCACTGAAGTATCAATTTGGGTCCAAACAGGTGCAGATCCGCTCAGTCTGAAGTTGTTTTGACTCATCAATTTCTTGGTAAATGTTTTTTTGATTTGGTAAATGATTAGTAACTGCAGTTTTGCCTTTTTCTGCAAGTTCTAATTGGCTCCCTCCCTGTAAGCCTGGGCAGAAGTGATTGCCTGAAACCAGCAGTTTTCAGATAGGAAAATCAGTTCCTTCTGGAAATCTCAAATCCAGACCCACTCTAATGGCTCAAACACCACAGAAAAACATCATTTGATTTCCTGTTTTATTTTTTCCAATTAGTCTCATGGTCTGGAAGGCCTGAGTTCTAAGCTTGGAAAGACCCAGGCTGGGAGGAATTCTGCAGACACTGTCATTAAGTAATCTTTCTAAAACGGCCCAAATTTTCCAAGCCAAGTCCTTCACAGCTTCAGCAAAACGCTCTGTTGTCTTTTACCCTCCTTGCCAAGGTGAGGAGAAAAGGGATAACCCTTGGAGAAGGAAGGTGGTGAGATAAGGAAAGGAAAATAGAGATAAATCACATACACATAAACTCGGCCTAGAAACTGGAATCCTTCTATCAGAGCAGTGCAATCCTGGAGTAGGTTCTGGACAAGGTGATGAGAACAAAGGCAAAACCAAAGAAAAGAACTATTTCTGAAGTGGGTAGGTTTACAGCTCCAGTCCTAAAACACAGCTGCCTCAACAATGACTGAGGAGAAACTTCCAGCCTCGCACAGTTAATCCAAGTTTATATAATCCTAAAGACTTTCACAGAAAACGTCACTTAGCAGCTTCAGCAGCTCTTTCATCAGCCCCTCCCTGCAGGCCAGGACAAAGTGATCCCAGCTGTGCACATCCAGGAGAGGGAAGAGCCAATCCAGCCCCCTTACAAGAGAGAAAATTGCACTCAACCGCCTCCTCTGGGACAGGCATTTAAGGCCAAGAACTTTCGGTTTCCTCCAGTTTTTGTCTCCTCATTCAACTCCAACCTCTCGCCGTGAGAACAAAATAACGACCTCAAATTTGCAGTCGGCTTGAAACAAAACAAAAGCCAAACCAACGCGACTGAAAGCAGCTTTTTGGCGATAATTAAATGTGACTGGGGGATGTGAGGCAGTCAGAGCCTCCAGAATATAAACTTTACTCAGTCTTGTACCCTCCCAAGCCCAAGTTCAGCGCAAATGTAAGCCAGAGCTGAGCAATAGGCACTTCTCCATGCCAGCATGTGCTCATTTGCTTTATTGCAGATGGCCAAGTCTACCACCAGCTTCAAATGTCAGTGTTAACTGTTTCACTGCCACTGACATCAACAGATGGACCATAAAAGGAGGTGAAAATAAACCCTTTTTGCAAAATGGAAACAGAAGAGTCATGCAGAAGGAAGGAAGTGGGGAGGGAAGACGCTACTTAAGAAAAAATCATCACAGTGATGCCCATATGTTCCTACCGAATTATGAGGGTGGCAGTAAGGCACTGAATAAATGGAAATAACCAAAATGTTGGTGGTTTTCTGTTAGCAGGCAGACACCAGATCTGGTGGCTGTAAACTAATGCTAGAAAACCCAGTCTGGGGGGTTAAATGTAGTATAGTGGAGCTCATTAACCATTAAAGCAGTTTGCCTGTGGCCCAGGACTTGTGCAATAAACCAGACTGGAAATCTGACAGGGATTAAAATGAACTCAGACTCTTTTATTGGTTTAATCCAGGCCATTTTCCCACACATGACAACGATGGCCAAGGATACAGTGATGGGGAACCACAGGAGGGTCAGGGAGCAGCAAGGATTCAGCAGCAGGGCCAGCTCCTCCTGCCTTTACACGTTGGGAAACGACCACCTAAGAGGCAGGTCGGGTTTAGCCCAAAGCTCAGCACCAAATCCCTCCTCCAGGTATAACACCTCTAAACCAAGCCAGTGCAACTCAATCAGCAAAACAAAGACCAGGAAAAAAGCATCTGGTGGTTTTCTCTCCAGGTTTTGAGCTAAATCGCCTCCCTGTGGGACTGGGAGAGTGTCAGGCCCAGGGAAGGAGGAGAGGGAGCACAGGTGCCCACTGACAATAAATTATTTGGGTCAGCTCCACCACGTCCCCTATAGGGGAGCACCCAGCTGAGGATCCCGACCTTTGTAGGATGGACACACCTAATGCCACAGCCAGCACAGGCTGCAGACAGGGAATTGCAAAAATCTGAGTGATTTCCCTGTGATCTCGGTGCCTGTGGGCTCAGCAGTGCCTGTGCCTCCTCTCAGTGTCCCCTTTCATCCCCTGCTGAACCCACTGGCCTGAGGCTCACTCCCACTCCAGAGCACACAGACCACTGCTGCCACCACGTTTCCCAAAGCCAGCCCGTGTGGCAGTTTCCAGGGACTCGTTCCCACACTGGTTTAACCCACTCCTTGCTTTTAATGTCTTCTCCAGAGCCGTGAGCACAACAGTGGCTCAAGGCCAGGAAGGGAAAAGCCACTCTGGAATGGTGAGGACCAGGCCACTGCAATCACCACCACAGCACTGCTTCCACAAGGCTTTTTCTGCCCTGGGATTAGATTTTGGGAACGACTTTCCGCTGGTGTAAATTGGTTGCTGAATGCAGCCTGCAGAGCCAGGTTTACATTGGCTGGGGTTCCAGCTTTTCTTTGTGTTCATACAAGAGTCAACAAGACCAGAAAATACCTCCAAGCTCCTGGGAGTACAAAACCACTCAAGACTGTACCAAGGAGTTTCCTAAACTGAACTGGGAAATCGCTGACATGGGATTGTGAAGGTGTAAACACATATTTTTCCTTTAAACTCTGCTTAATGCCAAAGCATGATAAAGTTTTTCCTCTGCTTAGGACATGGAGAACTAACACACCTCAGAAATGAAAAACAGGACCTTTTGCTCTGTGCACCAAAATCCAAAGGATTTGAGTCAGCCAGGCTGAGCACCTTGGGGGAATTTGTGCTGGAAGATGGGAGGGCAACTCTGCCATGAGCACAGGGGCTTGGGGCTGATGTGAGCAGAGCAAGAAACTCCCCCTGGATTTGTCCATCAGCTGCTCCATGGCCATGGAATACCCAACACGGACCAAGGACTCATTCCCAGGCTTGATTTTCCCAGAGGGGTACTGGAATGGTTGGTGCTGGCACGGCAAATCCAGACACACTGAGGGAACAGGCAGCACCAGCAACTCCCACTCCTTCCTGGAGCATCCATGAGAAAACATCTGGAGTTCTCCAAGTGGATGGTCTTGTGTGGAGCAGGGAAACTCCATCACTGGTTTAGAAAGGAAAGTCACGACATAAACAGAATTTCTGCTTCACCATCTAAGAAAATGTATCTTCTATATTTTCTCCTGGAAATGTATTTTTACAGATTGATTCGTATCCACTCAGGAGACTCTCACTGAACCACCAGGAAGTGGTTCCAGCTGGGAAGAGGCAGGCACCTTTATCTCGGTATCAAGTGCAAGATGATTGATCTGCAGGCTCCAGGAATAGTTACAAAAGCCGGGAACGGAAGAACAGGCCAGAACCAAATGTGAGTGGGAAGGGAAATTCAGATTAGACTCTGGAAGACAATGCAAGCCTGAACCAAGAACGAACTTCTCGTGGGGAGGTGGCAGCTAAAAAACATTTGTCTCGTGGATGGTTGGACATTCCTCACTGTCATGCCAAAGCTGCAGGAAGGAAAAAAAATCCTTTGATTTCTACTCCGTTCTACAGCCTGGGAAAGGGCTTGGATACAACGTGGGCCACACAGTAGAGCAGACAAAAATCAGCTGTTGTGTTCAGGGCTTCAATTCCCAAGGTGCAGAATGGGAAAGCTCCTCTTGCCTTTCGCATGGAGAAAGAAATAATGAAGATGACGGAGGTGGGCCAGAATCAGGGATTCTGCCAGCAAATCCCTGACTGACTGACGTGCAGCCACTCAGGATCCTCCTCCCTCCTGCCACACTGAAAAGCAGCTGCACATTTTGGACACAACTCTCTCTCTGTTAGTCAACAGCTGGGTTGGAAAGAAGGTTCCCCAAGAGGCAGCTCTGTGTTTTCCATAAAAAACCTCCTGCATCCAACCACGTGGATTTGTCTGAAGCCACCTGAGCTGAGATAATAATTGATAAAACACACATTTGGGTTGTTTAGTTGAAAAAATTAAATAACAAAAGGAAATGTTTTATTTTGCTTTGAATTATGTAAGGCCAATGAAGTGACTTCCCAAAAGAGAACTTGGGAAAATCAGAGCTGTCCGGTGGATTGGGATCAAAACCAGGTAACAACTCTGGTGAGCCAGACCAGCAGAGTTGGAGGGAACAACCTGAACTTGCAGCTGCCTCTCAAGGACCATTTCTCAGAATTACTTTCTATTCTTGCTTCTTTTAGACCAATACATCACCAGCAATGGAATGTCTGGAGTCAGGGAGCTCAGAGCTTGGTTCTCCCTCTGACACTTCCCATCCTAAACCAGATGGAAGGATGGAACTCCAGGAAACACTATTCAAAAAAATCATATTAAAGAGATAGAAATGCTACATCCTTGACTAATTCTTGTAAAGTAATTATTTTGAAGTTTTCCATACTTTGAGTAGGGACAAAGTGAAATACAGGTAATAAGCAGATAATATTATTTGTTCAATGTTTATAACATAATTGTACCTTCTAGATTTCACTTTGTGGGGGGATGAGTAAGGAAATAAGCACTTAGCATTGATTTGAAGAACAGGAAAAATGTTTACCCTTAAGAGGGGTAATGATATTTCAATCAACAGCCTAAATATAAAAGGGCAGTAAGAAGAATGAACTAGGCAAAGCAGAAAGATCACCAGGGCTGGAAAAGTAAATACACAGAATTTCTATATTTAGGGAGCTGACATTTTTGCTCCTGAACAGATGGCACAAGCTGCTGCTGGTTAGAAGATGTTGCTGGTGGCAGTTTGCTCAGGAGACCTGTGCCCACAGGCCTGGGCATCCCACAGCAGCTTCAGAGGACAAACAGATTGAAAAAAAGCATTAAAAAAAGGCAAACCTCAGCTTGCTGCCCCTTCAAGGGAGTTTTGATGCCGATTTCCAGACCGGACTGAGCAGGTGAAGGGTGGCAGAAACTCAAACACCGAGAGCCAGGGCCTGCACGTGCCCCCTGTGCCCCATTCCCTGCTGCAGTGCCCTGGGAATGCCCGGCCTCGCTGGTGTCCCACTGCCAGCCCCGCTCCCACCCCTTCCCCACCGCATCCCACATTCCTCACACAACCCTCCCAGGCCATGATGTCTCTCTGAGAGAGTCAGACTTTCCAAAGAGAACTCCAGGGCACTCCCGGGGCACGCGAAGGGCACTTCCACACCCACAGCTCTCTCGGAGAACACGGAGCACCACCCCAGCCGCCACCTCTGCCTGTCACACTCCCACCTACCAGCTCGGACAGCCTTTCTCCGGGCCCACAGCTGTGCAGAGGTGCTGGTCCCAGCACCCTGCATGCCAGCAGAAACAGCCCCTCAAACCCTGTCACCCCCACTTCGACAGGGAAGGACTCAGCAGGTCCTCCAAAAGCTCTGCCCTTCATTGCTTTCCCAGTGCTCAGCACCAGAATATTTGGGCAAAGATGCAAGGATGTCTGGACTGAGCAGGTATGGGATCCACCAGCCCCACGCTAACTCTTCCTCCACAGAGAATTGCTCAAATCTACAGACATGACGTTTTCAGTCCTTCTCTTCCTAAATTTGGTCACTTGACCAATTAAAGCCTTGAACATTCTTATCCAGTCAAAAGCCCACACACTTTTTTATAACACTCCCTCATTCCTGACCTCAACATCTTCCAGAGTCAGTGAATTCCGTGGCCTAATTATTCATTGTATGAAAATAATCTTTGCGTCTCTTTGGCAACTTTTAGCTTAACTCAGTGTCCCTGTTCCTGTGCTACAACACAGAAAAAGGAGCTCTGTGTTCTCTGTGGCACTGTTGTCACTGTTGTTATTTTTTTTCCCTCCTCTCCTACTCATCTCTTTTTCCAGGTAACAATCCCAGTCCTCTCAATCTTTTGCCACAAACTCCTTTTCCCAAGTTTCGGGGTTGTCCCAACGCCGTGCAGGACGCAGGGCCAGGCGCTCTGGCTGCTGCTAAAACATGGCCAAGGTTTTCCTACACTAAAGACAGCCTGGAGGAACTGAGTGGCAACGAATCCCTGAGCAGGTACTTCCTGCCATTCCCTAGGATGGCAGAATGGAGACACAAGCCCTGGGAAGGACAGGAGCAAAGCCCAGCTCTGGGAAGGTTCCTCCACATCCTTGTGCCCAAGTGAAAGCTCCACCCTTTCTTCCCTCCTAAAGCACAGATTTCCCCCTCTCTTCCCACCTTCTCAACTCCCACTTCGGCTTCCTCCTCCCAACAGGTATTCCCTGGATTTTCACCCAATCTCATCCCCTTTCACACAGCTTCCCAACGAAGGGATCTTTCTCAAAGCATTTCACTTTCCTGCTGAAACCCTGAAAACGTTTCTCCTTTCTTCTTCTGAGACTAGACACACATCTGAAAGCTGCAAAGCCACCAAAAGAGTTAAATAAACCTTACCCCGCCTCTGAACTTCATCTCTGCCTCCTGCCAGCTCCCGCAGCCCTTGCAGAGCCTTCGTTCACGCCGCCGCAAAAAGCAGCAATCTGAGGACAAGTTCTCTCTTCTGTCAGTTGCCTTATTTTTTTATTTTTTTTCATGGCATTTTCAGCGCAGCCAGAACTCCCTCCCTCCCACCAGCTCCTACTGGAGCATCTGGAGAGGGCGTTTTCCAAGGAGAAGGAGAACTCCCCTCCCAGCGAGGAGAGTCCGCAGCCCAGGAGAGGCAGGCCCGGGGAAATCAGCTGCGCTCTGCCTGCGGAGTTCCCGCTGCCCAATGACAGGGAAAAATGGAAAGAAAAGTAATCCCAGGCGCTGGAAAAGCTGGGGCCGAGCCCAGCACACAAACCACAGCCAGCAGACAGGAAGAGATGAGCTGTGGGACAGCGAGTTATTGTCCTGGAGCAGCAGCATGGACAGGGCTCCCCGAAGGCTCTCCCAGCTCACCCCAAACACGGCAAACACACAATCCCAATCCCGGGACTGACATTACACTTGGAATCACCCCCTCAGAAAATCAAAGGGCCATAAAGAGTCCGGGGTTGGGTGCAGTTTGCCTTCACAAGGATTTAGAATCACAGAATGGTCTGGATTAGAAGAGACCTTAAATTTCACCTATTTCCAATTCCACCAAGGCCTGTCCAACCTGGCTCAGCAGTATTTTATTCCAGACTGGGAGGCATCCAGCACCAGAACACCCACTTCACCTGGAAGTTCTGAGGTCCTCATTACAAAATCACCTGCACGACCAAGTGAGAGCCTTCTACAGGACACAGGGAAGGCACTGCTGCCCTCAGTCCCCAGCCCTTGCAAACAGAAGTTGCACATTTTGCTGTCTCTGAGCTCATCAGTGTTCTGGTAAAATTATTTCTGTTCACATAAAATTATTTACGGCCACTGCTACATCAAGAGTGTGAAAATCTCCCCTCACTTCGCACCCACCTCCCCAAGATAAGGGCATTCTGACAAGAACACTGTACAGCCTTCACTAGCATTAGGGGGAAAGTTAAAGTAGAAGAGACAATGGACACAAGCTGGAAGAAGGGAAATTCCAATGGGTTATTGGGAAATTTTTTTCCCAGTGAGTGCTGTCAAATACTGGAACAGGGGGCTCATTAAGTTGTGAAACTCCATCCTTGGAGATATTTAAAACTCAACCAGACAATGCCTGAGCAACCTGATCTAAATTGGTCCTGCCTGGAAGTGAGGTTGGACCAGAGATCTCCACAAGTTCTTTCCAATCTAAAATTATTCCATGGTTTTATTAATTATTTTGTTCCTCGATGGAGTAAGCTGTGCATCCATCCTAAAATGAGTTATAGATAATGCAAATAAAGATATAAATCTGTTACAGAGGATGCCACCCCTCGGGTATCTCAGATAATTCACAGTATGGGCTGTCAGGAAGATTCTGTAACCACTGAACATGGAGAGCCATGGAACAATTCCCAAGCTCAGCTGCTGATGTTTCATGACTGGCACTTTGTGCACTCAGCTCTCCTTAAAGGGTTTTTTATTTGTTTGTTTGTTTTTTCCCTTTCTCATCGAAACGCATCCTTCACCAATTCTGTCACAGGAAAGGTAAAGCCAAGCTCTGAAGTAAAAAGATTTAGAGCAAAAAGCTAAAAAGCTTCAACCTCCTCGCAGAGGAGGCGATTTAAACACAAACACACGAAGCAGATGTTGTCAGTGGTTGGGTGCAGCACTCCCCTCTAATTAGCTCTGGCCCAAGGCAGCGATCCCAGAGATCCCAGAGCTCCCGGTCGTGCTGGATGTCCCTTGGCACAGGCAGAATGTGCCAAGGATTTGCCATGGAGCTTGGCTGCTGAGAGCACCGCAGTGCCATGGCCCCTCTGCCCTCTGAGCCTCCATTCTGAACATTATTTGTGGTTCTTGCACAACTCTGCTTGGCAGGGCTTTCGTTCATTTCTTATCTCAGGTGAATTTTTAACGGCAGCAGCTTTAGAATGTGGCTCAGAGCAGGGTTTGGCTTTGGGCTGGCACTGAAGGAAATGGACACTACTCCAAGCCCCTCTCCTGTGCACAGGTAAGATCAAAGGCAATATAAACTCCATTTCCCAAAGTGAGCCACTTTAGCCATTGCTGAAACACAGCAGTGAGCCCTGAGCCAGGAGTTTTCCAAGCATAATTAAAGCTGTGGCCCAGCGGCTCTAATTCTTCAGCAGGAAAATGTCAGTGCTCCAGCAGCACTCCTCAAACCAGTCTCATTGTAACCAAACAGAGTCAGGAAAACTCCTGTGACAATTTTAAGTATTAGCAGAGTTATCGTCACATAAACAATCTCACCTTTCCCCTAGTTTACACCTCCTAACACTTCTCAGATCACATCTCATCACTGAAAATGCCACATAAGAGAAATATAAAACAGCCCAACACTTAGAAGTACATTTTTTACACATTTCCCTTGGGTTTTTTTCATGCAGGAGAACCCTTTTATTTATTTATTCACTGGAAAGACCTTTACTCAAAATGCTTTTTTTCTGCAGCCAAACTACTGCCCAACTTTTGCTGGCAAGGAAAACACTCCTACAAATGGGTTAGCCTCAATTAGGAGGGGAAAAAAAAAGTTGGAAAGCAGAGATAATTTTACTTTATAAGATCTTGATCCTGGATTATTAAGGTGATAAAACCAGACTCTTCCTTTCCAGCAGCAGAGCCCAGCCCTTGTCTGTGATTTCTGCTGAGGATGGCTGGCAAGGTCGGGCTCACTACAACAGGCAACTACAGGCCGAGGGGTGAATCAAGTTTTCCAGGCCTCACCAGTTAGAAGTGACTCATATAAACCCTGGATTAGAGCACTGGGATTGCTCTGCTCGTTGTAGATAAGCAGCTGATTCCCTGCATACAATTTCACATTCAAAGCAAGGGGACTGGAAACCTTTCCTGTCAGCCCTGCTCCGGCAGGCTCGCAGAGCCGAGCGTGACTTGCTAAGCTACACCCGCAAGCAGTGGCTCTGCTGAAAAAATAAAGAGTTTGGCCCCGTGAAAACACCATCAGCAAACCAGTGCTCCCCTCTGCTGTGCAGATTCCACTGCAAAATATAAATCTGGAGGCATGAGATGCTGCCTTGGGTTTATGCTGTTCAAAAATCAACGTGGGTCACATCTCTGTTATTCCAAAAGGTGTCAAGTTCATCTATCAGTGTGTGTCTTCTTTCTGGATTTTTATAATATTCGTTATTTCTGCCTTGCTAAAAAACTACAGAATAAGACACATTCCATAATTAGAAAGCACTTGGCAAAAATACCATGGGAAAGAAACCACCCTAAACAGGCCAGGAATTTGAGAGCCCTTCCTCTCACAGGTCAGAGGAACATCTTAATCAAAAAATAGAAATGTCTTTAACCTGTCACATGTGTCCTGCTGTACAGATTATCCTGATCTGAAACTGATTAAAATGCCTTGCATTCCTAAAACACCCTATAGCAGAAACTGAGGGTTCTGAGGGACATTTGTCCCACTGCTTAGCAAAAACACCCTGTGTCCAGCAGAGGATGAACATTTCACTGCAGGATGACAATCAATCAACGCCCCACCAAAGAGCCAAAGGTAAATATTGTAACAGGTTTGATAACAAGGCAGAACCTCCTTCCTTTATCATGATTTCTGCTAAGAATTTTCTCTTTTCTACCTAGTTTTTGGACTAATGCATCTCCTCTTTCCCTCGCAAGAATGCTCCAAACAAGTAGTCAGGAACAGAGGTTTGAGCACAGGACATCGGCCCCTGGAGACACAACATTCCTGCTCAGTCAGGAAACTGCACACCTAGAAAGGTTAAACCAAAAGCTCATTATACTCACTCAAAAGGTGCCTCAAGATGATGAAAGTTCCTTCATTTTACTGCAAACTTCATGACATCACAAGTTGACTGAATTCCTCCATTCTGTGTGAAGGTGTTTGCAGGGTTACAGACAAAACCTTAAAAACAGTGAGGTGTGGCCAAAAGGGTTCAAAAACCAGAAGACAAAGAATATTTAGATTATTATTTTGGATTCTAATTTATGCTTTGTAATGCCTAGAACTGTCAATACTGGTTTTGTTTGTTCCAAGAAAGCTTCGTCAGTGAGAACACCAAACTTCTTTTCTTCCCAAGCTCTCTCTTCCACAAATAAACACCAAAAAAAAGGAATATTACAAAAAATGGAGATGCACACGTCTCCTTGGATTCCTACACTTTCTCTGCCAGGGCTGTTCCCTGTTTTGATGCCCCTGGTGATGGATTAAAAAGCACATATGATGGGCTTGCATTTAGTTCTGGCTCCCGCACACACACAATAATTCTGGGTCTGTGACGTGAGCGAAAACAGAAACTGGGTTAATCTAACAAATTACGCTAAATTTTCCTTGTTGTTGCTTTCTGCCGAACCAGTGAAACAGAAATGGCTGGCTGGCTTTGACAGTGGCCACCAGAACAAAGTCCCACTTTATAATTACCAGATGCCCTTAATGTGATGCCAGTTTGTCCCACGCCAGCGGCTGCTCCCGCTCACGGGCGCTGTGGCCCTCTCAGGGTTTCCCTGATTTTACAAACACGCTCTGAGCCCAACAGCAATTGTTGCACTGACTCCAACAACAAACTTTAAACCCAACAGTTAATTCCCTGTGATGGCTCTGGCCCTGCTCTGACACAATCGTTTTAAGCAGCTCCCTGTGGCAGGGACAGGGTTCGGAGGGAGCTGGTAACACAAACAGCCTGACTCAGTTCAGCTGATGTGCATTCCTCCCGACTGACTTTCCAAACAGTCACTCCCCGTGGCAGGACCTACATCTTCCTTTTAAGGGGAAAAAATGTTTTCACAGGAAAAATTAAGTGTTCAAAGCCTGTGCATATCTCCGTGCTTCCAGTGACCAGTCTCGCCTTTCAAAACACGTTCTTGTCGCACGCAGAACAAAAACTTCTCCTTCCTTAATTTAAAGTTGTTCCTCTTTTTTAACACAGCCACTGGCTGTCTGCCCATCCCCGGCGCTCTCAGGTGAAACATCCTAGCACAATCACAAAACTTTTCACACAATCCAGCGTGAAACAGTTGGTTTTCCAAGGGAAGGACTGAATCTGAGTGAGGAAAACATGATGAAAAAGAACAGGGAATGCACAGGCTGCAAATTACAGCTCACACTGCTGACTGACAGCTCCTGCTCCTTCACTGCTCTTTTCCTGCATTTCTGAAGAGTGGCTCAGTGTTAGAAAGGGCTTAAGGCTGGAAAGCATATCACAACAAAAACTTCTTGTTCCATCCACACGAGATAAGGAAAGAGTGAGCACTGGTGCCAGTTAGATGAAGGAAACAGGATTTCCCTCTGCTACTCCCTGAGCAAGATCCCAAGGAAATGTTTCTAATAATAGGAAATGACTATATAAGGCCAGATCAGCACTAAACTGTTTGCAGTCTGGAGGAGAAGGATGTACAGAACACTGAGGAGGGACACACCAGGCTGCTCACACATCAGGGGAAGGCAGCACATCCCGGGCTCCCCTCCACACAGAGGGACAGAATTGCACCTGTGACTCCTCTGCTGAGCAGGGTCCTGTCCTACAGCCCAAAATAGCAGGTAAAGGGACAAATTAGAGCTGCTCTGTCCTTCCATCACGCCCTTGCTTTTCTCCACGGCAGGAAAAAGACAGAATAGACTTTTAAATCTACAAAAAAACTCCTGCAAAGCAAAGCTGAGCATGTTTCTGATTGGGAAAGGGCAGGAAAAGACACAACCCCATCCTAAAGCACGACATGGGCAGTGCTGATGCAGAGGGCAGGCTGAGAGCTCCCCTTCCTGCCCTTCAGATCCATGGAGCACAAGTTTGCTGCTGTGTTTGATGCACTGGACAGTTCTCCTTCTCATCTTGGTTTAAACAGCAAAGACGTTGGGCACCATTTAAATTCGTTTTTGCAGGGTTCTCACAAAACTGCAGGAATTAATGTCTCCTAGGCCAAGAGTTTCAGCAGCTACAGGCAGCTGGGCACGTCCCAGCAGAGCTGCCAGGGGCACTGGTGTGGAGCTGTAGCTCCAACACACGCTGTTCCCCATCCCTTCAGCTGACACCAAACCTGCAAGCCCAGCTAAAGGACAGATTTTCCTCCTTCTTATACAAATGAAAGGGAGTTCCTACAACAACGCTCACAAAGGCCTCGTTTGGGTAAAGTGCTAGAACTGGAACGTTTCCCTGTGATCCCCAGTGAGGGGTATCTTTCCATCTCTGCTTTGTCTTTGCATGAGGCCAGGAGCTCCCAGTGCAGGGCAGCTTGCTGAGCAAACACAGTCTGACACAGCCACGGAAACGAGCACAATGTAAATTGCTAGACAGATTTATCACCCAGAGTTTTGGGTCTGTTTTTTTTTTTTCCCTCTCCCTGACAGCAAGAGATGTTTGTGACAAAATGTACAAACAATTCTGTATCTGTAGCCCTGCCATATCCTATGTGTCTTCCCTCAGCCCCTGCAGAATGACACAGCTTCCAGGGGAACGTGAGGCCAAATCCCAGCCAACGTTTTCCTGTCAGCTGTGAGACCTCCTTCAGGGGTCAGTTTGCCACAGCAAATTTAGGCTGAGAGTCTTAAAAAAACCACCAACCCAGGCCCCCCTTGTGAAAGAGTCACTGATGGTGAAGTTTGACAGCAGAGCTCTCTCTGCATCACAGCATCAGGAGCGTCACATCCCCACGAAAACACAGCTGAGACTCCCAGTTATCCCCAAATCCCTGCACTGTTCCACAGGACTCCTCCAGTGTCACCAGGATCCCAGCAGCTGCTCGTACCTGGCCCTTGTCCCCACAACACCTGGCCACAGAAGGGTGGGCACCCCCAGCTTCCCAGGGCACGCAGCAGCTCGGTGCCAAGAGGATGTCTCAGGCTGGACTTTATCTTTAGGGACATCTTGATTTCTGAGGATTTTTAGACTGACCTTTGACTTTTGTCCTGTTAAATACCTCACATCCCTGAGTGCACAGCAAGGGGGAAAATGAGTGCAGGCAACAGACAGGTTTTTCAGAGCTGGGAAACACAAGTGGTTATGACTCTGAGGGAAAAACAGCTACAAAAAAGCTCTTACTTTAAATGCTCTTGTGCCTCTTTTCTTGTGTAATACTTGCTCCATAACAATCATAAAGCAATTCAGCAAGATGGCCTCTGCTGGCATGGCTTGTGGTCAGTGGTATCTGGAAGTTATATTTGGGAAAAATATTTTTGGGAATGAGCTCCCCGTGGATTTGAGTCAATACAACGTCTCAGCTGTGAGCCTGGACCCTGACACTGCTGTATTCCCTGTTTATTTTTCATACCAGCTCCAAGGATGCAGTCACTAAGCTGTTTGTTCAGTTTCAAAGTCAGGTCCAGGAGAAATACGATATTTGTCTTGGCTCTAAAAAGTGAGAAGAATCACAGGTATGAGATGGAGAGTCTGAAAGCAGAGTTCAAACACCCCTATTAATGCTGTACTGACAGGATCCCAAGCCTCCTCTGTGCCCCCAATGATTGCAAAATTCTTCTCTAAATACAGGAATTGTCTGTTTAGAACTGCCAGCACTAAACCAGAAAGTTTAAGTTGCTTTATTTTCTTTAGTTGGTTAAATCTGAAACCTAAGGAAGGCTACCTGAAAGACATCGTTCTTAACTGTGCCAACACACATCATTTTACAGAAATCCAAACACCAAACCCAAATACTGTATCTGACTGCTTTATAGGAAACAATTAACTTGACTGACCTCTCCTGTCCTTTTCTCTTTTAATTGACAACTTTCATCAGTGTAGCTTTGCATTAAAACAAACCACACCCTAAATCAGATCATTGGTACCGTGAAAAACAGTTTAAAAAGGAAATACCTCCCTTCAAAACAACCAGATGCAATTGTTTCTTTTAAGTCAGCATGGAGCTTTTCCTTTCACAAAGCTTGAATAAAGCTATCGTGGAATTCCTAATTTGTTTTCAAAGCCGTGAACTTTTCTGTTATGTGGAGACTGGAGCATAGGTAATACCTAGATTTTATGAGTATATTCAAGCTTTCAAAGTCAGAAGAATAAAGGTCAAATGACTAAAACTTTCCTGAAAAGCACAGGAGAGAGGCTCACATATGGAACGTATTTCCTTAAATTTGGATTTTTCTATAAACTAGTTTGTACACGAGTGATGCCCCCAACATACAACTAACCCTACTCCTCCCTAGTGTTACTGTAACAGCAAAATCCCTTCGTATGGACAGTTTATAGTAGGATAAAGATGTTTTTATCAGTGTAATATCTGGGGTATCAATATAATTTGTACCCGAAATATAGGGATACGTTGCTATGAGCAACATTTTGTATTGGTACAATTGCATCTGCCATAGGTTTGTTCCATGCAATATCCACAGCTTCCTTAGGGAAAAAAGCCAAGTCAGCAACCTGCAAGGGATGGGTGACACCTGGGAGTAACAAGTTCTTCTTTTCCTCCTGGGTGTGACCCTCCTTGGAAGCAAACGTAGCAATTCTGCAGCAAACTCCAGGCTCCCAAGCGGAGTTCAGTTCTGTGAGCACCTTCGATGCTTTGGGCATTCAAACAAGTGCAGCAGTTTCTAATTTGATGATTTATAAGTGAAGAGTTTATGGGCACGATTTCTACTTCCACCACTGCTTTTTTTTTCTTTCTCTCCTCTGTTCCAAACTGACTTTGTTGGCCTGAGGCAGGCAGTTATTTTGGGGCAGTGAAAAGTTATAAATAAGCTCTAACAAAACTATTAGTGACACACATGATACTGAACTTCTTTCAAACCCTCCTTTGTAAGGGAACAAAGAGCACTTTACACTGATTGTGATGGCACAAGCCCCCTGCGAAAAGTTTAAGGAAAGAGTTTCAACAACTAGATCATGAACCCAAAATACGAATACTGGACGAGCTGTAGGAATTCCAGATTGTGCTCAAAGGAAGGGCCTGAGCAGCTTCCAAAGGCAGACGGAAGGAGAGGAGCCGGGCAGCGAGGCTGGCCCTGGCAGCGTGTCAGGCTCAGGGCTGGCAGCTGAGCCGAGCACGTGGGCAGATGATATTGCAGCTGATGTCTGAGCTGCTTCCCTTTCCCCTGCCTGCTCTGCTCCTGCTGAAAAGGAGGGGAAAAGCCACCAGATGAAGGGTGTTGGCTGAGGTCATCTCCTTCTGACTGCTCTGCCAGCACCCCAAAGAGCCCGCGGTGAACAGGCTTTAGTGCTTTGGTGAATCTTTTTTATCCCAAAATAGATTTATCATCACTTAACATCCATAGGGAATGATGAGTTCACATCATAGTGGCAAAAGTGTTCCACTTTTGGAAAATACAGCCATGGTTTCAGAAGGATATCCTATGTCTACATGCATCAGCTTGCACTCAAACAATCCACAATATTGTTTTCCAAGAGTTTAAAAATTGACGTTCCTATTGGATCAAAACTGCCTTAAATTGAGATTTTTTTTAATGTAAAAGAAGCAGTAATGACACTGATGTTAAAAAATAAATCGTTGGCTTGCAACTTAGCCCCCTTTGGATTGTAAGGAATATCTCATCTCCAAGACAGTTGCTCACTCAGAACTGTCCTGCTCTCTGCATTTTCAAAATTTTTTGCATTATCAGAGACATCAGTTTAATCAGAAACAAAGACACTGAAGAACAACCGAGGAGTCCATCCCTTTGTGGTTCTCAGGAATGCGTGTTCCACATCTGGATAAACATGGCTCTGCGCAGAGAATGGAAACATTCATTCCCCAGCTGTGGTTAGGTCCCAACCCTTTTTCTTTCTCTGTCTGATTTACTCCCAGTCCTGCACTGGGTGGCTGCAAAACTGCCCAAACCCTGCTGAGGCTGACACAGCAGGCCCAGGAATCCTCCTCATGACCCTTTACACCTACTTCATAACCAAAACCTTCTTCTGGGCTGTGAGCTCCAGCTCAAAGGAAGGATCCTGAAGGAACTGACAGCTGTGACATTAACAAGAATGCCAAGTGCCCCGCAGCATCTTGCTCTCCAGCAGGAGATGAGGACTGGCACTCCTAAGTGCAGGAGACAGGAAAGGGGAAGCATCATCCTGCTGGAAATGCATGGATTTGGAGATCTCGTGGAAGTTGGGCGTCTTTACATGCTCTGCTCTGATGCTCTGTGAGGAAAGCCCACTGTCCATGGCAGCCAGGAGCACAGCAGGAACTGTCTGAAGGCCCATCCCCCTTGGAAGGAAACGCTTTTCCCTCTGATTTGACAGGTATAGGTCCTGTAGGTCCTCTTGGAGAGATCAAGAACCTCCCCCTGGGGAGATGCTGCAGGACCATGAGGGGATCCTAGCTCTAACCTGAAAGAAGGATCCAAGAGTCTCAAGAACAGGTATTTCACATAGAAAGTCAACATTTGCTATCAACCCCCATCACATAGGAAATACATACAAACCACAGGCAGCAGCTTTGGTTCATTAGCCAAAATTTTCTGTTTTAGCAACTCTCATAATGCCGGGGCAGCAGCATCTGCTGTTACAGCAACAACAGGAGCCCAGCCTTCATCACTCTCCAACAATGAGAGGAGGCTGCAAAAAGCTGAGAGCTGATCCAACATGCAGGGCAAGCCCTGGATTAACCCTGCCTGGCCAAGGTCAGTGCTCTGCCCTCAGCTTCAGTGGTGCTGGAGTGCACCTGTGGCACGAAAAAAGGTGAAGCTCTTTTACATCACCTAAAGGAAAGCATCAATATTTGAGGGTTTGTTTCAGGAGCTGCTGTTTGCATGGCTGAAGTAGAAAAACAGAGACAGAGGGAAGTTCATCACTGTAAATTATTGATCTGCTGCTTTCTAGACACTGAAACTGGTAATTAAACAAATGGCAAAAGATACTTCATCAATTATAGAGGTGCCACTTTAAATTACACTTGCTCCAGGATGAATAAAACACAGAGGTTAAATGCTTTGGGTACTTCATGCCTGCTTCTTGTTCAAAATCCTCACTGCAACAATGATTCTAATTCTCATATCCTGCTGCTCCAGAGCTGTGTGCTCTGTATCAAGCTTCATAAAGGGAAATTAGGATTTTGTTTCACAAGTCTTCTTTCACACAATGTGCAGAAAGCACAGCCCCATGGTCAGGAGAGAGCATTTGGAGCAGGTATCATTGTGATTCCTTTTCTGCTCAACAGGGTCAGTTATACGGCCATAAGTCAAGGCCCTGTGGTAAAAGCCCTCCCTCAAAAATCAGACAAAAAAAGAGTTTTGTCTGCTACCAGCCACTTGTGCACTCTGTGACGTGCTGGGCAGACATCTGACACTGGTCTTAAGGTTTTTAGAAGCTACAGACATCTACATACCCTCCACAATCTAAAATAAAGCTGCTTCTGAAGCAATATGATGATGACATCAAAGATGCCCTTTTAAGCAGAAATCATGTCACAACCACGATGATGACTCAAATTTGATTTATGATAAATTTTTACATGAGGGTGCACACCTTACTGCACCAAGCCTGAAGTTACCTCAATTTCACATGTTAAATAGATGAATGTAGAAGTACACTTGCTCTAATACTGATTTTGAAACAAAAAACTGCAATCAAATAAGAGCTTGGCCACCTTGCAATTGCTGGAGCAGGTTCTCGAGAACCATTGTTACATCTCTCAAATAGGTTTCACCCTGGGAAAGCATTTAGTGAAGGCTGAGTTCATCAACTGACTGAGATAGGCCAAGGGAATATGAATATTCCAGGTTCAGGGCTGCAAATGTAGCAGAAGCAGCTGGCTTAAAGGCACATGCAAAACAACCCTAACAGGTGGACACAGCTGGCATCCCTCGTGGAGCAGTGAGGCAGCAACGCTGGGAGGCAACAGCAGGGAAACAGCAGCTGCTGCTGGAGCCAGGACAGTCCTGGAAGTCAGAGAACTTCTCATGGAGCAGTGGGGCAGGAGTGAGGGTGGGAGTTCAGAGAGGGAAGGTGAAGAACCATCAGAATATGCTGTGGAAGCTGGAGATGATGGAAAGCTGCCAGCCTGCAGCTGATGGAAACAGCCCAAGTGGGAGATGAAGGCTGGATTGTAGGATTTTTGTGGGGGAAAGAACACCAGCGCTTGGTAGGGGGACAAGAGAGTCAAAGGCTGAGCTGACTCTTCCCACTGCTCCCCAGATAATGAGGCTGAAGCACAAGGAGAGCAAGCTCTGCTGTGGGCCCGGAGCCAGGTGCTTTGTGAAGCGTTCCCTGCCTGTTCTGAGGAGAGTTACACAAGGTAAGGCTTTATTCATAAGCGCCTGATGGATCCTGTGTGTGCAACAGCTCCTACCAGCAGGGCAGTGTTTGTGGGAAATGTTAGGAAGAGTGTCTAAGAGAGATAAAGCCTTTGAGCTGCAGACGAAGCTGCCAGCCCTCATTTCCAGCTTGTCAGAGCAAGTCTTTCTTGAAGTCAGCAGCCTGGAATGAAGAGAATCTGGCATTTGTGCATGGATGTATGGCTCAGACAGCCAGGGCGGAGCGGCTGGCTTTAATCAGACTTTCCACAGGGGAGGGGGGAGTGGGAGTGGCAAAGCACAGTGAGTGATGGGCGTTATCTGCTACACATCCACGAATTCCTCTCCTCCGACTTTGGATTTCAAGCCTGACCTCCCTTCCTGCTTCCACCAGCCCCTAGAGCAGGAGGGGTTGGGCCGTACAGGACTGGATGTTGAGAGTCCTTCACATTCCCGGGATTCCTGGTGAGTGTGAGAGGCAGCACACACTTGTCTGGTGAGCTGACAAATTCCACAACAGCTGATGGGTCCCAGGAGTGGCTGCATGCAGGTAGCTGCAAAGCTAAACCCCCATTATTCCAAAATTCATTTATCCAAGTGCTAATTCACTCCAGCTCACCTGCCAGGTGACAGCTGGCTGTGAAGCCTCTTCACCACAGGGCTGGTGTGGCATCAAAAAGGAGCAAAGCTCCAAAACATTTTAATCCAGCTGCCCACTACGGCATAAAGAATTCCAGCGCAAACCACTTTTGGTTGTTTTCTACCCTCACAATGAGGCTACAGTCCACCACATCACACGGAGCTCCAATTCCATCTAGAAATAGCCCCTTGAGGTCTCTGTTGCAGGATGGCACTCTGAAATTTGTTTCTTTGTGTGCCACTGCCGGTGGTGACAGCAACAAATTGCAGGAACCTGCACGTATGCCCAGAGTGGGCACAGAGCCAGAGCCGACCTCTCGCACGGAAGGTTTTGGCAGCAGAATTAATTCCTTCTCCCTTTCCCTCTCTGCCTGCATCGCTCAGGTCATGCTCAGACACCACAACACAGCAACCTTGTCCTACTACACCCCACAAATGCCTTGTTAGAGTCCCACAGGGCTCAAAGGTCCTTTGGATCTTTACTCCTGGTGCAAAGCAGGGCGAGAGTGGGAATCCCTGCACCCTCACCTGGGTGAGGTGTCCTCCCTCCAGACCCTCAGGGCACTGGCTCTCCCAACCTCCTTCCATGGAAAACAACGCTCTGGGAAGGGGCAGAGAGCAAAATATTCCAGATACCAGCGCTCAACCGAACCCCTCTGCTCCCTGCTTTGGATCCCAGCCACTCTTTGGCAAGAGGCAGAATAGAAACCAGCTTTTCCTGGCTCTGTGTCCAAGCGTGTGCAGCCTGGCAGGATTTATCAGTGCCTCTCTCCACCTGCCCTGATAACACATTAAAGGGCACCAGCAGTGCAGGGCTCCATGGGCACGGGTTCCTGCACTGCTCAGGAGCTGGAGCTGCCAGAGCTTGGGAATGCTCATTAGGAGCAGTGGAGTGGGGATCGTGTGTTCTGTTTGTAAACCTTGATAAAGCCAACATTTAGAAAACAACTAATTACCATTTCTGTTCCAAACAGCTGGCCTAGCTCCACATCCACATGCTGGGAGGTTTTAGTGCCAATCAGCCCACACATCAGAGCACAAAAGTCCCCCAGTGTGACTGCAGAACCTTCTAGCAAACAAACTTCTCACGAGCACCGACTTCAAGGATCAAAACACAGCAGTGTAAGAATAGAACAGCCACACAAGGCATCCTTCCCACATCATTACATCACAGACACTTGTCCAAGGTGAAAAGGGCACAGAAAGTGTCCTCTGAGGTGCCAGAGGGCAGTCCCAGGCTGCTGCCAGCTGGCCTGGACAGCTGATGTTACTGTGACACGTCCTCTGTCCCAGCTGTGCCTGTCCTGGCCCTCTCCCCCTCTGGACTGGGACTAAGATCCATTCAGCTCTGTGCCCAGACAGTCCAGGGAACTAAACAAATAGAAAATGTTGTTTTCTTCATCATTGCTCCACCAACTCTGTTTCAAAGGGTTAACCAAAGGGTCAAATGGGTGCAAGTACAAGGCGGGGAGTGGAGAACTCCAGTGAAACCAATTTAAGTTGGTTTAGTGAAAGGTGGAACAAGACAATCTTTAAGGTCTGTTCCAAATTCTGTGATTTGAAATAGAACTGATATCAGTATAAGCTTATCTTAGATCCTGGGGGAATACATCCTAGAGAAAGGGCCTTTCGTGAAAGTGACATGGATGAAGCTCCAAGACTCTCTGGCTGCTTGTTCATCCCCTCCCCTCTGCACACACTCGTGCCTTGAGCACTGAAATCCTGGAGAGGCGATGCACGGTCAGCATCACCCCAGCAGCCCCAGGGACAGGGCCAGGAGTGCCACCAGTGCTACCTGACAGCTGCAGAGCTCCAGGAGCAGGGGAGCAGCACCAAACCTCACCTCCCCTGACACATGTGGGGATCCGTGTCCCAGCACTGCTCTCCTGCAAAAACTGACGCTTAGGAACGGGGTGGGTGCTGCTGGATTTTGGTTGCAAGCACACTCAGCACCGAGCCATTTATCGACCCAAATGAACCTTCCCATCCCCTATCAATCCACAAATGTCAATCCAGCCCACACTAAACACTGATTGATTTTCTGCTCTAACGAGCACTGTGTCACATTTGTGTTAACTGCTCATCAGTTCAGATAAGTGGTTTGCAATTAAGATAATTTGAGACCAGTGGAAGTGTGGCCTGAAAAGCACTTTCAAGAGTTCAGCACAGAGAAATTCACTGCTCAAAAGAGGCAGCCAGGTACTAAGCTGACAGCTACTTTTAGACCTCTACACCAGAATTTACCTTCCCAAAATAAAGAGTTTTGTCACAAGCTCATTTTTCCTTGGAAGGCAATAGCTTGCTGGTACAAAGATTGCTTTCCAGAATGTGCACACTCACCCCGCAGCAACACTGATTTTCTTCCCCTCTCAGGGGACACCACAATCCTTTCACAGGTGCTCCCTAATCTGATGGCAGGCAAGCAGCATTCCAGCAAAACTGCCCTCAGTGACCAACAGCCAACCAAACTGAAGCCTCCAGAAAAAAACAAACAGTTGCAGGAGTGCAGCTTTTGAGTTCCATGGCCGTGAGCCTGGACATAGCTCACATTCTCATCCTACACGGAGCCACTCGGTGGAATTTTCCTCCCAGTGTGAGCACTTTGGACACCAGCAGCTGCCAGTTAAACACAGTCAGGTTACAGCTGGAACTCCCTTGTCCCCACCTAGATCCGGAAACTTCAGCGCAGACACTTGGCAACCAGTCAGGTTTCAGTTTGAAGAGCCAGAGATCAAACAGCCTCCTCCTGCACAGTGCAAGTTTTTTTGCATAGAGAACACCACATCTCTTGCAACATTTCCTCTTCACATGGAGCCCTCATGACCAGTCTGCCAGAGCAGCAGGGAAGTCCTCGCTCCCTCCCAACACTCACTACCTGCCAGGCTGCCAGCACCAGCCATGCCCTGGTTTTGTCTCCAGGAAGAGCAGCCCTTTTTTTTTTTTGCTCCTTCCTTTACGCTTCTTCCTTGTATCAAGACACAAATACCTCAAATCAGATTAGTTTATACTTGAGTCAAATCACATCTGAAAGCTTTACCCTAATATGTAAATGGCTCGTAACCATCAGCCCATGTGTTCTTCAATTATATCAGGCAAAGAGAAAAGACACTGTTTTTCTTCTTAGGTTGTTTTCTTAAAAGTTCTAAGGGACTTTAACACACCTGGTTTGAATGTGCATAAATTATCCCAAATTCCTCCTAGCTGTCTCAAATCCCTGCAAAAGCAGTCATGAGAGTGCTGTTTCTTCTGTGGGTTGAGCAGACACCTCTTTCCTCTTTGGTGACCTTAAAATACAATATTTTAAGGTACTGCACTGACAGGCAGCACTGCAGCTCACCTGCACTGCTTCTACAAAATCAAGATTCAAACAATTTACAGAGATGCTTTCTGCTGGAAACCAAATTTTTAAGCGCAGAAACGAAGCACCAACTGAAGTAACACAAGAGCCAAGACAATGGGGAATTGTCCCCAAGTTATTCCATAAAGCTGAGCTTTAATTTTCTTCAGCTGAACAGTCTGTGGGTCCACTTCTTCAGGAGGATGTGGAGGCCAAACAGAGCAAAATGAGATCGATCAGATCTCTGATATGGGCTTATTTTGGCCTCACAACCTTTTCTGCCTCCCACACATCTTTATCTCCATCAAACTTCTCCAGCCTCTACTTTCCTTGCTGACCTCCCACACCATTTTGGCCTCCCACTTCTTTTCAGTTTCTGCTTTCCTTATTGGTCTCCCACCCTTTTTCAGCCTCCACTTTTCCTTTTGGCTTCCCACAGGTTTTCAGTCTCTGGTTTTCTCTCACACTCCCACCCCTCCAGCCAGCACCAAATACTGAAACCCCCTGAAGGTAATGAATTTGTAAATTCCCTTTGCAAACAGCCACGTTTCACCTCGCTATGTGCATCCATACACCTCCTACACCCCAGCTGACCAGAAATAACCCATGTCCATCCTGACATCTTGCAGTCAGAACAGCTTTGGTTTATTCCCAAGGAAACCTGGTGGCTCTCTCAGTAATTCCAGTCCTGCTAGGAATATCACAACAGTGAACAGTTGTGTTAATGGAAGTATAAAAGTAAAACATGAGAATTTCTGGGATGGTAAAAACTGGGTGCTCTAAGCTTTGCTGATGGCTCCATAAACTCTTGTGCCCAGGTCTGGACAGAAGATCAGCAGAATTAAACATCATCTGTGTTCCCACAGAGTGCTATGGTCGGGCACACACAGAAACACACTCTGTACTTCTCTGCAGAACTTGCTTTTGATCCCCTCCCCCACTTACAAGAGCAAACAAATCCATGCACAAATAAAATGAGGATTTTGCAAGTCACATATTTTGTATTTGCCTTCATTTTCACATGAGACAAAGTTTTCCTTTCTATTTTCAAACAAAATGGTGTCCAAAAAAGCTTGTGATTTTGGGAAAAATCAAAAATAAACTTTTTGAATACACTATTTAAAATGGAGCACTTGGCATTGTTTGTTCAGTACCCCAGAACCAACCAGGGACACAAACCCTGGCTGTTGTTACAACCCTTACGGGTGTAGTGGGTGGGGAGGGAAGTTTCCTGTAACATCTGTGAGAAAACCCCACGCTAACACAGAACAGCAGCAAATGAGTCAGGAAAAGGCAGAAGAGCTCACAACTGAACTCCAGTGCTCACTCAAATGAGGCAAAAGAAACATCTGTTTGGCTGTCTGAGTTCCAGTTCTGTCACAGAGAGAATTCCTGGCTTCCTGCTGCAAAGGTGTGGCTTTCCCTCCCAAGAAGCACAGGAGGCAATTTCAAACAGACTCCAGAAGTCCTAGGAGTGGAAGACAACCTGTTACTTAACACAACGAGATGTGTGGACACAGAACAAGGCTTCCTGGTCTCTAATTTGCAAGGTTCAATAACACTCTACAAAAGCCCAAGACTAATTTGTGCAATAATCTTCCCTCTCTCCAAACCACACCAGCTTTTACTGCAGATCAAAACCTGAGCTGCAGAAGCACAGTTTGTAATGCAGCGCTGTGTGGTGCTGCAAATATGCACCAGGTTTTGGTTTTTCCAAAATGTTGATTATGGTGTGCAGCCTTGTAAAGCACAGAATTGCATATTTTAGTTATTAAACTTCGCAAACAAGTCTGGCTGTTGAAAGCCATTTCCCTGAGTAAACAATGACTCAGTGTGGGCTGTATAATGTACAAGTTATTAGTTACTGTTAGTGAGTTTAAAAAAACCCAACTCTATACAAAGGCCTGCTTCAGAATGGAAAATAGTTTTCCTCCTACTTCTATAGTCCCAGTTATATTGTTTCAGTGGAATTTAATTTTCTAAAAAGCTAAACAGATCACTATCTCCTCATTATATAATTGGACATTGACTTAACTGGACCCTTCAGCCATGAACAATATGTGCAGAGTGAAAGCTGAGTTTACCCTTTTTTCTGTTCTCAGTTTGTCATTATAATGCTGAAGTAAAGAGGATTCTTTCCTGGACAGGAATATCCCATCCGGAGCAGGCAGCAGGTGGCAATGAAAACAGACATAAAGACAACCATAAAATATTGAGGATATGGTAATGAAGAAAAACGCAATTGCAAGCTCAATAAAATCCTCTGACAAACGCTGCTCCCTAGTTGAATTACAGCTCCTTCCATAATCCTCCTCTTCATTAGCAAAATGGCCAAACACACCTGGTGATTGTCAGCTGGCAGAAGGCACCGGGATCACTCTGCCTAATGAAACTCAGCTGCTAAGGCACAAAGGTTCCCCTGCAGCCTTAAACCCACTCCAGAGGCTGTTTTCCAGCTTCCAGTGTGCACTGTCTCAGGTTAGGAGCACATCTCTGTGTTCCCTTTTGCAAGGGTGAAATCTCTACTCAGATACAAGAACACTAACAGGAAATAGAGAGACAAATCACAGAATATCCTGAGCTGGAGGGACCCACAAGGTTCATCCTGTCCAACCCCTGGCCCTGCACAGACACCCCAACAGTCCCATCCTGTGCATCCCTGGCAGCAGTGTCCAAATGCCCCTGGAGCTCTGGCAGCCTCGGGGCCGTGCCCATTCCCTGGGGAGCCTGGGCAGTGCCCAGCACCTTCTGGGGGAAGAACCTTTTCCTGATATCCAACCTAAACCCCCCTGGTACAGCCCCAGCTGCTCCCTCAGGTCCTGTCCCTGGTCACAGAGCAGAAGTTGCAGCCCCCAATGAGGTCTGACCTCAGTCTGCTCTTCTCTAGGCTGAGCAAACCAGGTGACCTCAGCTGCTCTTTATAGGACTTCCCCTCTAGACCTTTGATCGTCTTCGTAGCAAACTCTGTGGTGAAACTTTACTAGAAAAGTGCCTTCAAAAGAAATTACCAAAATAAATTTGAAGGCACAGCTCTAGCTTGTAGAGCCCAGCCTGCAGGCTGAGGGCCATCACAGCTGTGTCACGCAGGACTTTTTAGTCATTCATGGACTCTCCATTTCCTGGCAAATATCACAGCACATTTTGACACGACATTCTTCCCCACCACCAGTGACACTGCCCATTCAGTGACAAAGCCTTCAGTGACTGCAGCCTGCTGCACCTCCCAGCCCTGGGACCTCACTGCCCAGAAGGCAAACACTGCAGCACTCCAAAGGTACTGCCAAAATGTCACATTCTACGTCCATTTATTATCAGCTGCTGAACTGAATCACAGGAAGGGCGGTGGCCAGGCTGGCCCAAGGTCACCACACCAGTTAAAGGTCTGAGAGTGTCCCAAGGAAGCTGGACATTGGCACCTGACCAAATGCTTTCCTAAAGAAAAAAGCTGCCAAGGAGAGCTACCCATGCATGCGTGAATGCCACAGGAGTTCTAAATACTAACCTTTACTGCCTTCCAGTACAGGAATTTAATACAGAACAGACTACACTGCAGATATATGGCAACAGAAAAGGTACTGGCCCTGCTGCTCCTTGCTGTATTTAAATGTTTAAATATTTAAATAAGGCAGGGCAGGGCTTTAAGGAACATTTCCACCCCCACAGAACATGACTCAGTTGCAACAAATTACTTGGGATTTGTCCACTCCAAACCTTCTGCCATAACAAGCTTTCTTAGCCTTTCACATTTACTTGTGCTGCCTGCTTACATCTTTATTAATGCTTTCTGGGAAGAGCTGGCCACCCACCCCACTAACACATCAACAAGAAATATGCCAAGGAGGGCACAGGATACAGAGCAGGATATTTTCCAGCAGTGAGATCCCTGAATCCAGCACAGCACAAGTGGATCCCTCCGGGCAGTAAAAGAACTGTGTTACAATCTCACAGGAAGACAAGGCATGCAAACCTCACCCACTAGAGGTGGCAGCAGATTGGATGTCTGGTTTCTGTGGAAGCCAGGGATAGCAATCCCAGGAAAAGCCAACCACATCACTCAGGAGCTGGTTACACAGCAGTAAAGCAGCGTTTAACCCAGGAAAAGGCCTGGCAGGAGACACACACATGCCCAAATTGCAGTCACTTTATGCCAGCACAAAGTGCCCACCTGATCCCAGCCTTTGGTGCCTCCATGCAGACGTTCCTGTGCTCACACAGAGCTGGGCTGGGAAACTGCTCCACACAAATCACCTGTTTCAGTTCTGATTTGGATCAGTTCTCAGGAGTTAACCACATTTAACTGCCACTGATAGAGGTAACCCAAAGCACAATACAGATGGTTTTCCCCACGGTAACACTCTGGAAACACACAAATCAGCCTTTATAAACAGTTCTGTAGCCTGTATGAAAGGACAAGTGATTGAGTTACGCTCACATCGCTTACAAAGGGCTGCGGGACGGAGCAGCTCCGAGAAAACCCGCAGCACTTTGAGTTCCCTCCCCCTCCTTTTCTGCAGCACCTGTAACACATCAGCTTTTCCCAAACACACATTTGTCCTCCAGAAGGCACTGCTGGTTATCTGTGAGCAGTGCTCACTCAATTAGTCATTTGAACTGGGAGGCAAAGTGCTGCAGCCCGATGATCCTCGATGTTCTACATGCTGGAACCGCTCACACCTGCCAGGTAAGAGCCAAGGGAAGGGGCAGTGGGAGCTGTACTTTATACACTGCCCTGAGACTGGGGCAGCTGCTGCAGTTTGTTTTTCCTGCATTTGGAGCAGACTGTTCCTTTGGACAGGGGGAGAGGAATTCGTCCAGTTCCTAGAAAGCATGTGGTTCCCAATGCAGTAATAAGCAACATGACACCACAAACAACAGAAAAATCCCAAGTATCTGAACAAGACTAAGACTATCTTAGCTTTGCATAAAGGCATCCATAGAGTTTGAGCTTATTCATAGAAATAAACACTACAATGTTATAAAGCATTCTCAGCCCCCAGTTTTTTACTGGCCTACCTTCAGTGGGCTTAGATCAAATAAAAAAATTCAAAATAAACGAAAAAAAAGTTTTCTACCTGGTTGACCCATTTTGTCAGGATCTATATAAGTTCTCTTACAGTTACTATAAATCCTGAAGACGTACTGTAAATCACAAGTTTCTTTGCTATTAATTATGCAGAAGAGAACAGAAATGACACACTGTGGGTCCTGACTCACACGGGATCTCCCACTCCTTACTGTGTTATGATTCACACCTTTTTTGGCTCTTTAAAAAGAAATCTATCCTTTATATCATGATAAATTAGGACAGCATGTGTAAAATGTTGCACTCCATTCGTCCCTGCCAGGCAGAACACAAGATTCATATTTACACAGCCCCTCCCTAAAGCACAGGATTATATCCACTACCAAAACCGAAACCCCTGAAGTGTTATGACAGTGGCTGCCGTATCAGGGACTACTGTGAAAATTAAGAACTCATCAGTTCCATAAGCCTTAGGCAGTTTCTAAAAGTTTTGAAAAGGTGCTGACAACTGGTAATTGTCTACTGCTCCAAAAGGGGATGAAAGAAAAATGCCGTTCTTCCCAAGTACTCTAAGATGTGGTTCTGTTTTCACGGCTTGTCCCACCAACCAAGCAAATTTTCTCATTTGTCACTTTTTAAAACTAAGCAGCTGCCATTTACAAGTAGTTCCGGAGGAGCCTTCCGCCTCAAGCAACTGTCAGAGAGAGATTAAATACCAGAATAATCTCTGTATTGTATCTGAGAATCACTTTTCCTCTGTAATCCTCCCAACGACAAGAATGCAGCACAAGCCAGCTTACTTGGAAAATTCAAGTTACTAGAATGAGTTGCTCATTCAGGCAGAGTCAGATTCTTTGCATGAGTCACTGTCACTTAAAGCAATTAACTCCAGGTATATTAGAACTGGGAAAAACCGGCATGGAAAGCAGCACAAGAGATGGGGACCCCTGAGTCTCAGTGGAGATGCAGAGCTGAGATCTAAACTGGAGAAGTTACAGAGTTTGACCATCTCCACCTGTGACAGAGGGCTAAATACACCGAGCTTTCTCCATGAAGCGCTTTGAGGCACCTGTGCAAGCACTGGCAAAGAAGGAAGAATTCTTCCAGTGTGAACGTCAGTGCTGTGTACAGCAGGGCGGATCACACCCAACAGCGCTCGGAGCTGTAACGCAAGTTCGGGATGTACAGGAAGCCTGTCTTGACAAGGGCAAGCCAAGCCGCCTGGAGCCCTGGCCGTGGCACGGCCGCGTCTGAGCCGGGAGCAGCCGCACGCCCGCCACGCCCCGCCGCGGCTCCGCTCGGGGAGCAGCGCTCGCCCCGTGCCGGGCAGGGCGGGCGGGACGCGCGCAGCGAAGCGTTACCGGAGCGCAGTCACGGACCGGCCAGGAGCCAGGGAGGGAGCAACTGCTCCGGGCAGCCGGAGCCGCGCCGCGCCGCCGCCAGGATGCCGGCTGCTCCAGCCCGCTCATTTGCTTCTTCCGTGGAGAATGGGGAGAGTTTCCGGGAAGGTNGACTGCCCGCGGGAGCCCGCGCCGCGCCGCTAGTGAGCATGTCCGAGCGCCGGGCATGCGGGCTGCGGGCCGCTGCCTCCGCCCTCACCTGCACCGACCGGCCCCGCCGCCACCGGCACCGGGACCCCGCCTCGCCCCCCGGCCCGGCCTGACCCGGCCCGCGCTGGTTACACTGTCCGCGGCAGCAGCATCCTGCTGAGCAGCTTCTGCACCGAGCTGTCGCTGCTGCCTCGAAGGGCAGACGCACCTGTCTGCCCCAGACGGACAAGATAAACCTCGAACGCTGATGGTAATTCTACCGGCCCCTCCTGGCTGACGCCTGGTTGTGGGAGTCATCAAAAGTGCAGGTTCCTGGGAAGGACGCAGGGTGAAGTTCGCGCTGGAGTGATTCCATCGAGCTCAGGCAACCATCCACTGTGAGCAGCAGGTTGGTTCATCCCACACAGGTGTGAAATACCCGAGGCAGTCTCGTCAGGATCCACAGGAAATTCTGCACATTGAATTCCAACAGCTTGAACCACACTGAGCTGAAACAGTAAAGCTCTGCTCTTGCCACTCCTGCAGAAGTTTAACGTACCTGAAGTTTCTCTTAAAGCACAGGACATCAAAAACCACCCATCTCTGGCCATTCATGCAGCACCAACAGTGCTTGACACGCACTGTTCTCAAAGTAGCAAGTTACCATTTCATGGAATGTTAATAAGTGTTTAAAACTTTTTAGAAAGTTGAACCAATACCTTTTCTCTCTTTGATGTCTTCCCCAGGACCTTGGCACATGCTAAGGTTTAAAGGAACATTTCCCCCTGGGAACAACAATCCAGTCCTGCCGGTGTCCCCTGCTGTCACTACAAATAAGTCAGTAACATTGCTGGACTGTTCACTGAAAACCAAAGAACACCAAAATTGCCTCTGTCTCCTCTCCCAACAAGGCAGAGGGAGCTCTCAGGTTTTTTTCTGAAGTAAAATGACTCTACCTGACAATTGTGTAACCACACAGTAAATGTCTCAGCTAATTTTCAGATGGAGTTTCAGATTAGTCACTAGAAAGACAATGCTAGGAAACAGCAGCAACATGCACAGATGTGCACTTCAGTACAAGATGGCTCTACCAGAGCTGAAGATCTGTGAAACTGGTTTTATATAGCTATGACAAAGAGAGAGAAATTCACAGTTGCATTCAGGTACTTCTAAACATTTTAAATTTTACACAGCTCCTTTTCTTTAGACTCCTTTAATTAAAAATTACACAAATGCAGATAGAAAATATTCTGAAGCAAAACACACAGAACAGCCATTCATTCCAAGAAAACTGAAATTATTCTTATAAAAGTACTGTCTTTCTCAACTGTTTGTGTCAAAAACCCTGAACACAAGTCAGTAAAGTCCCAAGTTAACAGAATAATCACTGTGACTTGAGATAGTCACAAGAGTCTGTTAACATGTCCCTGTGCCACTGAATTTTCCGTGTGTGAACCTTCCTGTAACATTCAGGGCATGAACCCCGTGACAGCACAATCAGCACAGAAGAGAACAAAATAACTGTTCCAAAGCTCTTTCCCTTCCTCTGCAATCTGAAAGTGCTCCCAGAATTCTGAAAGAATTCACACAGCCAACATTCAACTTTGCTACACTGCAGTATTTCTACAGGAAATTTTAACCATTTTCTAAACTCCCACTCACTTCATTGCTACTAATTCCATCCCAGAGAGAAAAAACTGTTCACAGCACAGCTACAGCCAACTCCAATGACAAACCAGCCTTGCAAACCCTCCCATTCTTGCCCTGGAGTTGCTCAGTTCAGCTCTAACTTGGTTATTGTGTAACCAACAGTACCAGAGGGGGACAGGGAACAGTAAAAGCCAGGCTTACAGTCTTGCGCTCTGCCTTGTGGCCGACCACGCGGATGATTTCTCCTGTAGGAATAAGTTCAATCTGCAGTTCCATTTTTCCAAGGAAAGTCAGTAAATCCCTCTGTTCTTTATGATTTCAGTGTGCAGCAGCAGCACACAACCTTGGCTAAGTGCAGCCTTTGGTTCGGAGCCCTGTTGTGAGAGGAAAAGATGAACCTCTGTATTTATACCAAGTGTTAGGTGTGAGCTGAGACAATTAAGTTCAAGACTGGTTTCCACTCGTTACAATGTGCCACGACAGTTCCAAGAAGCCTAAATTTATGTTTGTGTTTATTGCCTCCAACTTTGTTGATGTTCCATTTCTGTCCCGAAGGGCTCAGAAAAGTCAGGTCGCTGCGGATGCTGTTTCAGAGGTGTTGGCACGAAACAATCCCATGGTGGACTTCAAAAATCTACCAGGAGATTTTATGCAGAAAAAAATTCTTCATCTTTGCCTCCAAGAGCAAGCAATAGAAAATCCTGATTGCTCCCGTGGTAACTACAGGAAGTTCTGCAAACTGCTGCAGAACGGAATCATTATTAATTGAGTCCTTGAGTAGCTAACTAATCATGGCAAAGGAAATTAATTGGCACGTTACCGCACAAAAATTCCTACAAATAGGACAAAAATAATCTGGTGAACACTGGTTTAAGTGCAATTACAGAGCTTTACAATGATCATACCCATCCATTAATGGAGCAGCCAGACCTATCACCCTCCAAACAAGGTATCAGATATCCTGCCTATGACTGGGAGGAAAAAAAAAATCAGTCTAAATTTCAGGTATTTTAAGATTTGCTGAGGAGATATTTCCTTCTATCATCTTGGAAGAGCCAAATTTGAGTTTTCAACTCTACTACAAACCAACTCCAGTTGATACTGCTTGCCAAGAAAGCATTAACAAGATTAATTAATAAGATTACCAAGCACTCCAGAGCAGATACAGGTAACCCAGTTCTGTTCAGCGACTGCAAAGAAAGGGCCTGTCAGTGTTCTGTGTTTCATATCTGGAATTATTCTTATGCTTCCTTAGCTGTTATATACAAGATTGTTCCAGTCCAACAATTGTTTCCTTGAGCACTTACTTCCCAATACAGAGTTCTACTAAAAAAATTAGATTTTATCACATTTAAAAACCCAACACTGTCACTTCCCCAAACAAACCCACCCTATTCTCAGTAATATGGAGCAATACCCAGCCTGGTTTATCTCCCCTTTCTACAGAAAGAAATTAAAAAGGTCAGAACACCAGAGCTGTGTAAGTGGAATGGCTCCTGTGATGCAGATACCAGAATTATGTGCAAAAACACTTCTGAAAGTGGGCTACAAGTGAGTGGTAAGAGAGGAAAAAAGGGGTAAAGACAGCAGGAAGAAGCTGAAGAAAAAAAAATTTTGAAAGAATGAAAATTAAAAAGATCAGAGGAGCAGAGCGTGGTCTCCGATGAGCCTGAGCAGTAAAACCACACAGTTACAGTGAAATTGGTATTTGACAAATGATGCTGAAACACTCCCCACCAGAGCTGATGTCTGTACTTGAGAACTGCCAGTTTCAAAGCGTGGTTAGCAGGTTAAAACATTTGCTATTCTGTTTTCCGTCCTTTTGTGGTGCTTATATTCACATTTTCTGAATTCTTCCTGCACCTCTGCATTTCTTCTCGCCAGTTTGCATTCCCACATCTCACACTTCACTCTTTACCTCGAGTAATTCTCCCAACCTGTGTTCAACTGTTGCCACACAGATTTCTCTTGCTACTTTCTAGGTTGCACAACGTTCTTTTTAATTGGAGAGACCCTGGAAGATGCCACTGTAAGACAGGGAGGTGGGATGTACAAACACAGATGGATGATGTTCCTCAAGTTGAAGCACTTAAGACAAGTTCAGGGCAGTTCCTGAACAGATAATTTTCCAGAGTAAACGTGTATTAAATAAAAATGGCTTCATGTCAATCACTTTTAAACAGCAATCCCTACATCCAGGGGCAGAAAGGGCCACAGGAAGTTTCCTGTTAGCATCACCGAGTTCTCAAAAAAGGTATCATTTCCTCTCTCAAGGAAAACCCAATTCCAGCTTTGTTCAACTGGCCTTTCCACTGCAGTATATTAATTAAGACAAGTTCATCTGAGTGTCACTCAGTGTCCAAGAGCAGAGAAGGAAGCAGTGGTAGTAGAAACAATGGTCTTTATCAGAACGTATTTTTAGGGTCTCACAAACACGCAAGACATCTTAGAAATATTTCCTGTTTACACAGAGCTGTACTATCTGTGTGCAATGATACACTGCACATCCTGAGGTTAGCCAGCAATCAGAAATATTGTGGAAGTTAAATGAGGCTAGACTGGATAACATTTCTTAGACTTAATTCCCATTTGAAAATAAATTCTCCAACAGTAGAGAGTTATGAGAAGTTACTCTTAGATGGAAATCAAGGGGAAATTTATATTAAACAATACAAAATTTAAAATACGAAGCATAACATGGCAGATCTCTCATTAAGACAGAAAAGACACTTCAAATCACACTGTGAAAAAGTGAAATTAGAAGAACCTGTTCTCAAAAATTAAGAAAGATTTTAAGTGGTCTGGGCATTTTTACAAGGAAAATGTCAAAACCTCCTTAGTGGGGAAGAGGGACAGAAAATGCAAAACCACAGGAGTATTTAATACTCCTGTGAAATAGGGGAAATAATAAGATAAATCTGCTTCGTCCAAAGGAAGAACAGTACTTGTCCTTGCTCTTCTTTGCAGCCCAAAGCCCTAACACAGGTTCTTACTGATTTCCTTCTAAAATACTTTGTGTCTGTGAATTAAACATGACCAAAACAAGTTCCTTGGAGAAAGGTCACAAATTAATCCTCCCCACCCAAACCAGTCTGGTCCTTCTCAAATGAACAGAGGCCATGCACAACACTTCACTGCCAGGATTTATTTGAGAGGTACATGAAAAGAAAACACATGAGTATAAAAACATTTCCAGTGATTATAACATCCAATTAAAGGTGTTTTAAGAAAAGATAAATTTCATCAGAAATTGCATCATTACAGGTCATGGAATAGTTTGAAAAGCTACCATAGGTAACAGTAGTAAACAAAAGTGCCTCTGTGTGCATAATACTGAAGAAAGAAGTGCAGAGTTCTGTGCAGCATCCTCCTTACACACAAGCAGTTCCAATCCCAGCTGCTGTGGGCATTTCCAGGAAGTCCCGTGGTTCAAAGGATCACTTTACAAAATGCAGCTTCTGTGTCCAGTGACAGAGGGTTCTCAGCTCCCACAAACACAAAGGATCTCGAGTGTTTTGTCCCTGCAAAGAAGCTGCATGGCTCCCTCTGAGCTGCTCCTGCCCAGCAGATGCACCCTGCTTAGAAGAAACTGGATCTTGGTCCACAGTAAATTGCCAGCTGTGGTCTGGAATTCAAAGCCCACTGTTCTTTGGGCTCTCCACAGAATCTCCTTGCATGGAGAATGGTCAGAGTTACACGAGTGAAACCAGAAACAGAGCACAACTCAGGAACTGCAAAAGTCACTGCAATTCAAAACAGGGATTTGTCTGATGCCCTAATTGCCAGGAGAAGTCACCTATCTGAAAGATTCAGTGCAAAACAAATTCTTGGGAGACCAGTATAAATGGGAAAACTGTTTCTAATATTGTTCCAAAGTGTAACAGGAATGTACAGACTGTAAACCTCAAGGCAGTGTTAATCCATGCAATGAACACAGTATCCTCTGAACCTGCCCTCACTACTCACAACTGGGAACAGTTCCCAACACCAAGCATCAAGCTGAGATACAACTAAAACCTACAGAGGCCAAGTGTTCCTAAACCCCACTGCAACTACCTAACCTGAAAACTTATGTCAGAGCTTCAACAGGACACAAAGACACCTGGACCTCAAAAGATTTTATACAGTCAATGACAGAAGTAAAACAAATATCCTATCAAGCTGCTAACTTTCTATCTCAAAACAACCCTGAAAAAAATAAGGCTTTGAGAAAAAGAGCGAAAAGGAATCCACTCAGTTCTGAAGCAGTACTCCAGCATGAACATCCCAACATCCTCTGCTCTCCCACTTGAACCAAATCTGCTCTTTTCCATCCCTAACCACCATGCCAGTGAGGAGTAACTGACTCTACTCACCACACATGGGAGAGAGCTGTGAATACAGAACATGGGAGACTCACAAGTGCTCTGTTCCAGCACCCAGTCTGAGATTCTGTGGAATGTTGCTGCCTCTTACTATCCTTTCCAAAGATCTCTATTTCCTCGTCAAGAAACAAGACTCTTTCTGAAGCTAACTACCTTTCAGGTTCCTAAGGTACATGAAATTTCTTATTCCATCTCCACCCTCAAGTGCACAGGATACAGTAAGGTCTGAGCACCTCTAGAAAAACAGAAAGCTTGCAGACTGATTGCTATAAATTTTCAAAGATTATGCCAAATGCTTCATCAACCATGGGCTGCTCACCTATGCTAAAGCATTTCTCAACTTCTGCAATTTCCTTCAGAAGTTGTGGGATCCTGGCTAAGTTGAGGCCAGGGACTGGTATAAAAATGGGTTTATTTTACTGTTTAATGACGGGGAGAAAGGCAATAGGCAAATTGCTTAATTGTTTTATATAAGAAGAATTTTAAAAGATCAGGAATGGTGCGTTTTGATAAATGCATTTCAATTTGGAAAAATCAGAAATGGAAAATCCTACAAAGAGTTCTCAGTAAGGCATGAGGAAAAGGATCTACCAAAGGAGACTTTACACACGCCAAAGATTTTGTTTTCATGTGACCTGCTGTCACTGGTGTTTCCCAAAAGGTAATTAGCTTACATTTGAAAGTCAAATAAGATTTCAAAACAAGCTAACTAGCTGTATCTAATAAATAATTTTAAAATAACTTCATTTAAACTCAAAATTTGGGAATCAATTATTAAGTGGTTACAGCATAGTAAATACTGCATCGTAAATAAAATATCCTCTACAAAAAAAAGGAACAAGCCTAAAAATCTATTAAACATTGCAACTTCCTTAGGTTAAATCATTGCATTAGAAATGTCTATCACCTTAAAACATACAGCATTCCTTAAGTGCTATTTTTACAGTTCTCATCCAGTGCAAGAGAGTTACTCTCCTCAGAATAAAAATATCCATTTCCACAATAAATTATCTTCTATGAGCTTACAAAGTTTCTGAACAATCCTACCTGTCTTACTCCATCTTCTAAGAGCAAAAGCTTACAATCACTAAGACATAAAGACATCTGACTGCTGAACCAGGACCATTAAATGCCCCTTCTTTTTTCAGAATCACCACCTAATTCTTGATTGTCAGGCTTCTGCAGCCAACTGCTCTCTCCCTCTTCTACTGGTGTTCTTCTAGGCTGAATCTAGGAGAGAGAAAAGATAAATAACAAATTAACAATTTAGAAGCACTGTGTTGCTCTGTATTATCTATACCATTATATAAAAAAATCTGTCATACTTGATAAAAATTAAGAAGATTAAAAAATCTAGCAAAAATCCAATATAGTGATATCAAAACATTAAATGTCATGTAAAAAAAAAGGCAACAATCCTGCAGAATCTCTGATAGATACTGAGCTCAGAGATAACACAAATACTCCACTCTGCCATGTTTCTCACCCATACAGAGAAAAATATCTATATAAAAAATATAATAGTATAAAATAGGAATGAGATACCAGCCAGCCCAGGACTTTTCATTACTGTATTCCCTAAGGCACTGGAGTTTCAGTCTTCTAAAACCCCTTTATCCTCATCATCAACAATGCAGAATTCCTATTTTGACAATTCCCCACCACATTAGCACAGCCATGACAGCATGGAAAAATATGCACAAAGTTATTCTGGAAAAAACAGTGCTGGTGTAGAAGCAGCAATGCTTGGTCAGTTCATCTTGTTTGGGCAGGTTAAGTCATCGTTCTAGAAATTAAACAAGGCCTGTTAATCAAATAACTTGAGTCCAGCTATCCCATCCTTCCCAAATTCAAGTGACAACTTCCAGGAAACATTTATGAGCAAGTCACAAAATAGAGCACAAAAAGCTCACCTACAATCTGCCAGAAATTTGGCAGCACTTGATTTGCCATCTTTACAGAAACGGGGGACCTAACATGACAGAGCCTGAAGCTCCAAAAGTGAACACTGAGGGAGAGAAACCTGTCTTATTTCACTGCTATGTGATGCCATAACAGTTACTCAGTCTTTCAGCACATCAGCCAATTCTTTTTAGCCAGGACATATCCTTTTTAAAATTCCTTCTGCTACCACCTTCCCAAGGATTAACACAGCTATGTTCAGATGCATACAAAAACAAAAGAAATATTAAAAAAAAAAATCACATCAACATTAATTAGTGCTTCCAAATGTATTACCTGAAAAGGTTCACTGATGCCAACTATTGAATGCAAGTTATTGCTATAATAACAAAGCAAAAATTCTCCTCCCATCTTAGGTATTTCTGAAGTACTCATGTAAACCTGGCAAGAATAAGAACAGGCAATGAGCAATTTCCACAGCAAAAGAAGTTTACAAAAAAGCCATTCAGGACACCATCAAAATCAGTAGTTGCTAATTATAAGCATGTTTTAAATCGTAAGCTCAAACGGATGAGGACAGAAATAACTCAGGAAACCATCTGAAAATTAAATCAGGGAGGAGAAGGAATATCCTTCACCATGTCAGCAAGCTGGCTTGGTTCAGTGAGAAGGGAGAAGAGACTCAGAGTGGTTCTACGGGAAGGGACAAAGCCACAGAGCAGCAGAGGGAATGGAGCTGCCTCCTGGTGGCAACAGCAGAGCAATTCACCACCTTGGTTTGGTCCTGTCCCAAGGAGCCGTGGTTCCCAATTTCAACTTCTATCTTTGGATATTTATCATTTGTATCAAAATAAGTTTTATTTGTTTGGTTTAAATCGCTTCAGGTAGTCACTACGAGAAAGCTTGGTAACTGACAGCAGTTTTTAAAGAGGGACCAAAACATTCAACGGGAAGGATTAGGAAGAGGGATTTTAAACAATAATATTGTTCCAAATGAGCTTCAACTGAGAAGAGGACACAGAACCCCTAAGGGGAAGGGGATGTGGAACAGACCTCCAGTGCTACTCTATGGGAAACTACATTAGAAAGAAATACAACTGACTCACTTGTTTGCTGTTTTTGTTGGAAGAAATTTCGTCATCTTCCACCCAAGCATAAGTAATATAATCATTCACATGTCTGAAAGTCACCTGCACAGAAAGGTACAAACCATCGGTTTTCTGATGGGAACAAAAACTGTACACTACGTGGGAAACTGAAAGTTGTGAGAGATGTTTACTGTTTCACTGAAATAACTAAAACACTCGTAGGATCAAAACATTTTGGGGGCATGCACAAACCTTTTGTTTTCTGAGGGTGGGAGTGCTCTGTTCTCTCACCCGTCTATTGACCTTTATTTTTGTTCTCTTTTTTGTTGCATAAACTCCTTTCCACAGCTTCTGCAACATTTTACTTAAATAAACCACCAGATTATCTCAGCAGAGAATTTAAAGGGTGTGGAAGAACTCGCATGCTGTAAAGCTAAATTGTCAGCACACAGAAACTAACGTCAATCAAGGACACAACTATTTCAGAGAGTTCTGCACTAGGAAGAATCAGTGCTCTAAAACTCTCAGTGACCTCCTGCAGTTACATTCACCATCTTTGCTGAAGAGCCATGATGAGATAACATTACCTGGAAGAGCCCAATCCAGTCCCAAGCACTGCTGGGGAATTCAGGCACCACGGAGTAGCGGATGTTAACATCTTGCTGCTCTACATTCCACTCACCCTCCGGACTCAGCACGACCAAGGGATCTGAGACGAGAGGCTTCATCTAGACAAAAGAAGAGTTTAAACTCAGTCCAGCCTGTCATTCTTTCAGTTATTCTTTTCAAGTTATTCTCTGCCACAATTGCCACCTGTGGGACTCTTCAGGAATCTGGAAATAACTGACTGGAAATAACCTGAAAGCAATTTGCTGCCTTCACTATGATCAGAATGAAACAGAGATTATGGTTTAGGAAATCAGCTGCTGTAAGGCAACACTGAGTAAAACAAACTTTTTCGTAACAACATAACTGGGACAGCACCTCAAGCTTGAAAGTTCCTGTGACAGGTTTGTGATCACTGATGCCATAGTTCATGTGACCGACATAGTTAGTCAGAGTAACAGAAATCAGGTTCTCTTCTTCAGGGAATTCGCTTTCTTTCGATGCAACCTCACAGAGATTTTTCACTTTCCAAAGAATTCTATCAGTCCACGCTGGCTTTCTTTTCTTCTCACTGCAAAAATGTAAGGTAAAAAGTGAAATGAGCAGAGAAACAAGTTGCCAAAAGCTAAGAATGCTGTGCAAAATCTACTCAGAGTTCAAAGACTGTGAGATACATATTAATAAAAGGAGGCAATCATATCCAAGCTTCATTTTACAGCTCTCTTTAATGTGTTTTACAACCAACGTTTCCTTAATTTGAACTCCATTCACCACAGATCAGTTTCATGGCTTTCTGAAAGAGGAGTAAAATGAAGGGGAGAAGGATGTTTCAGTGGGTTAGTTGGCTTCATACAGGAAATGATACTTTCTCCTAAAACCCTGTAAAAACATGCATGAACACTGAGTGAGTACAGCAACTGCCCCAGGCTCCAAACGTACAGATATTCTGAGAAATGAGGGCGTAAACATAAGGAATACATTGGAAGAGTCTGAAGGATGTTTGAAATTATTCAAAATATTTGAGAGCAAGTTTCTTTTAACAACAAAAAACGAGACAAACTTGGGTAGCTTACAGTAATCTCAGGTGCCACAGCAATGCTTTATTTAGAAGTTCCTCTAAATTGTACCAGCCAGCTACTGCTGTCTCGTAACAATAGGCTTTAAAAATTCCATAACCGAGGAAGTTGTGCCTGCAACTGTGCTATACATCAAACTGTTATCACAATGCAGAGTTTCCTCTTATACCATATCAATTACACCAGAAGACATGAGCCCTCTGTGGTTCTCTCTGTAGTGGAAGACTTAAGTGCAACTCTCTGGATGGGTGGATCACTTCAAATTGAAATGGAGAAAAGATCATACCCTATGGAAGAGGAATTAGAATGGACTGGATTGGATTATAAAAGTTAAAAGCAGGATGTATAAGGAAAGCTGTCAGTTTAATAACTTTAAATATCAAAACCAAAGGCATTTAGCTCAAATATAATTTTGTTTTATCCCTTCCCACCTTTAATAAGGTGGAAAGATTTGAAATGACTACGGGCCCTTATCCCACTTACTCCAGTAATTACATAAACCGACAGAAATCTTTATGAGCTGCCATATGTCTGCTCTGCTGTGCAGGAAAACACCAAAAGAACAGCTTAAGGTAATACACTCACTGTTTTAGAGAAAATGGGGTATTAGATGGGAAACAAACCCTCAAAATTCACAGTGAAGAAGTATCAAAAATAAAATTCTGTGGGCTTCAGTAAAAGCAACTTTTGCAGGGTGCTTGCCTTGAGGTCTGCTGGTGACCCCCATCTGAGCAAAGTCTCTGGTGGCTTGAACAGCAGCAAGATGCACACAGTATGTTAAACACAATTTTTGTTCTTTAAATCAGCCAATACAGACAACCAGGCTATGAATCATTTGTAAAATGTCCAGGTTTGGATTATTGTAAGTCTTTTTTGTTAACTGGATTTACTGCTGGTCCCATTACATCTCTTTACATTCAATTAAGAAGCAAAATGTCTTTGGATCCACATGAATGAACTTCCAGTATTAAGTGCAACAGCAGAGTAGATAACATGGCAGCTTTTGCATAGGTTAAAAAAAAACCCTAAGGAAAATCAGCTGTCATCTGATTTTCAAATATTTCACAAAAATCAAAGCAAAAGCTCAGCTGGAGCCTTGTTTTGATTCTGAAATACTTAAAAAACTACAAAATTCAGAAAGTTCTCCTCTTACTTAAACCAAAACAGGGACTTCTGTTCTCTGGAAGTAAAGAAAAAAGATCAGTACAAAAACCCTATTTGGACAGGAACTTATCCTTCTGTGGAAACATAAGACTAATACTTAACAAACAGACTTTAACATCAGAGAAAAACTTTGGAAATACAGGATACTCCATTTTCAATTTAAAATAATCAATAAAGACAACCATACATTAATTTTCAAATACCAGCATAACAAATGAAATACTTAAACAGAGAAGGGAAGCAAAAATGGCAATTATTCTTTTGCTCCTTTTTGACAACCACTGACCTTTTTTAGTAGGAAAGAACAAAACAGAAGCAGCTTAAACAAGTGCTCATTTATTCTGTGAATCTGGTCTTTCCAAAAAGGAAGCTGGGTTGTTTCATTACTTCTCTCATACAATCAGCAGATCCCAGCTTCTTCAGCCAAAAATATTCATTTATTCAGATTTGATCAATCCAAGCATAACAGACCAGCTCAACAGCTCCAATCCACCAGTACACTCAGGAAATTCATGTTTGCTGATTACTAAAGTGATATTTAACCAAGCACCACATTCACTCTCATATTCCATGTCTAAACTCATTTTATCTTTTACCTTGTGTCATAGACCTCCGAGTAACGGTCAAACTTGTAGGTGGGCTTAAACTGCAGAGGACCCTCTTTGAATTCCTTAAGAAATGCTTCCTTCTTTTTTGCCATATTTAACTGCAGAAATAAAAAGTAACATTTCAAGATTATGTTTAAAAATCATATCTCAAAGGATGTTTGGGAAAGCATCTTCCAAGAATTCAACATTGCAGTCAGAACAACATAATTGGACAGGTAAATTCAGAAGGGCCTCTTTGTTATAGCCAAAACTCTTCACATGATCCATCTAAAAGTTTTGGGGCAATCCTACCCAAAACAAATTCCAGAATAAGGTTCTCTTAAAAATAATTCTTGGGAGGAGAAGGTGAGGAACAACTGACAAGACGTAAGTTCAAAGAAAACTCCAGTCAAATATGAGCATTGTAAATGAGTAAGAAACTACACAAAACCAGAAAAAGTTGGCAATTAATTGGGGCTTATGACCACCTCATATTCCACCTCATGATTGCTCTGAGTTTGTGTTCTTTAACAGAAGTTAGAAGCTCAAGGTGTAATTTAACTGCTGTGTTGTGTTTGTGTGCATTAGAAACAAACCCAAACCCGCAAAGAGACTGAGACAACCTACCTGGTCCTTTTCCCACAGCAGATTGAAACGCTTGTTATTGATTGATTCTCTGACAAAGTGTATCCCATAATCTGCTATGCGGAAGTTTAGATCTCCAAACCAGAAAAGAACCCTTAAACCAACCAAACCAAAATGCATCAAACATGGAAGTTTTATAGGAATCCATTAAATGAGAGAAGAATTTGACAGAATATTAGCCATTACACTAATTAGGTGCTCTAATCACTTACATTGATTAATGCAAACAGCTTAAACACAAATATTAAGTAGTTATAGATAAGCTTACACAGGGACAACCTGCTGCTAAACAAAAAAAATTTAAAGTAATTGGAACAGTAAATTAAGTCCCTTGCTTTCTTGCTGCTTGCTCGTTACTGCCTGAATATTAAATTTTCCTGAGTCTTACATCTCTGAACATTCAACAGCAACCTAAAGGATTTTTGGTATAAACAGGCTTTAGCTTCTAAAGCTTTCCTGCATGACATGTACAGTTTAGATGCTAACAAATGTATGTAATTAAAGACTGGAAGAAAACAGTCTTGTAAAACAGACATCTGTCTTTCAGGTTATCTTTTCGTCACAGGGTTCAAGGTCAAGGCTGGAGGGACATTTAAAATAAAAATGATGGGTGAAAACTCCAAAGCCAAAAAGGCTCTTCAATGCAAGAGTTCACCATATAATAGATAAAACCTACAGAGACAGAACTAAGTGAACAACTCACTCGTGATCCATGGGACTTGGAATACCCTCTCCTTCAAATTCCATTTCTAGAATTTTCTCAAAGTCATCCAGTCGCTGCTCTGTGTTCTCCAAGTGAGCTGGCAAGTGGCAGTTAATGAAACAGATCGTGTGACCAAAGAGGGACATGCGGATGCTGACTCCTCCTTTGTTCCCCTGGGATGGAAGATGAACAACATCCCCTGAAACTGCAGTCACTGCCTGCAAATGTAACTACTAACACCACCTGTAACTTATTCAATCTTGCAATTTAGATTTAAATCAGCACAATTTCTTCCTACGCAAGTTGTTGCGTATCAGCAAATAAACTGGTGAAATTATGGTCTGTGCTGCACACGAGGTTCAAACAAATGAGTCTGCTTGTCAGTTTATTAATTTTTAATTAAACCACATCTCCTCTCTCCCAGCATAAATACATGTACAGGCACCATAAGTAACCAGGGCAACCACATCTTGGGAATTCCTTACCCAGTATCCATAGAGGCCTGTTCGTGTGTAGTGGGTGTGGATGTCCCGGATGAAGGGAAGGTGGACGTGCTTCACAAAGATCAGAAGCAGCAACCCCTGCATGCGAACTGAGGAGAGCTGGAAGAGAGAGAAAAGAAGGAATGGTCATTTCCAGGAGTTCCTTGGGTTTACTTCACAGGAGCTTTTAGGGGAAGAAGGCCACAGCAGAAGTCAGGCAATTCCCTTGCCAAGCCTGGCCTCAATATTGTGACACAGTAAATGTAGACCCATTTCAGTGCTGTGAAAAACATATTCCTTATGAACAAATCTGATCAATCCCTCAGCTAATTAACACTGTTCTAACATAGTATTACAAATCTGAAGTTGACTTTAAAGCATGCACCTGCCCAAACTTCTTTAAAGACTTTTCTTCTGCCTTACCAGCCTCTTGTTTCTATCTTTTAGAATCCTGTTCATGAAGGACCAAATCCTTGACTTTTCACCTAAAAGCTTAATAGCTCACACCTACAAGTTCTCCAACAGCAGCAAGTTTTTCAAACTGAAGCCCCCTCCAGCAGATCATTAAATATTCTAAATGCCATTAAATGCCTCAAAAGCACAGCAGTTAATCCCAAGCATCTGCAAAAACAATGAGCTGCAAACAGCAGTAACTCCTGCCTGCAGTGCCCGTAAAAACTGATTTACCAAACACTCAGGGAGCACATAAGACACAGGGATTTTTGCAGTTTGGGGTTTTTTTGGTTTGTGTGTGTGGAAATAAGTCTAATAAATATGTCCTTCATTGAACATTTATGGACTTTACAATGTTCCTGGCATGAGACACAAAATGCATCGTGTTTGTTTTAATGATAATGATTCCATTTAAAATACAGACATTGAAATACATTAATGGTAGTTCAATTTTATGCTGGATTAATTTAGAAAAAGATTACATTAGAATACAACTGACTACACAATGGCTGGAGAAGCACAAAAATTCAGCCCAAAATTTAAAACATAATTCCTCTTTACTTTGTCTTCCTATCTACACAATTAAATGATTTCAGAATACATTTAATGTTTTCATTGTCTTTGAACCCAACAAAATACCAAACAGAATATTGAAACGATGGACTGCAATTACTTGAAGATGCATAAATATTTTAGTAGTCAGCATTCTCCTTTCCATAATTACATTCATGAGGTACCCAGATCTTCCAGTGTCCCTATTATCTATTTATTTGCTTTATTTCATTCTGCTGTGGCCAGTCCCAAGATATTTCTCAAGATCCACAGGTCCTGAACACCACAAGGCACTGACCCCTCCTCTGCTGGAACCAGCACCAGTCCCACCAGTCCTTAGAGCCAAATCAAGCAAAGCCCTCGCACAGAGGGAACGGGATCCTGTGGATGGTGAAAGAATTGACTGTGGCCAATTGAACACACTGAAAACAGACCCTGTTACTGAGGGGGCAGAATGTCCCAAGCATGACCACCCATCCCTCCACACCCAACCTCGTCACAGGTCAGCCAAGGGCTGACTGCTCCTCTCCTCCTCAGCCAAATTCCTGGCTAAGTCCTAGGATAACCTTTCCTTACTGCCTGCTTTGATTTTGACCCGGCCTGACAGCTCCCCCTTATTATTAGAGCTAATCAAGTCCTGCTGAAAGCCATTAGGTGGCAGCATCCATTCATTAGTGTGGTCCAAACTGCCACAGTTATAAATTCGAATTCAAAATCAGCCAGGCATACCAGCAGGAATTCTTTTAACTGTGTATATACAGGGCCTGAATGTCAGCCCACGGCCAGATTTTGAATTTTTATCAGCAATGACTTAGGCCAGAATGAACAATGTGGGTTTTTTCCTTTTTGTAACTCCCAATGGGTCCTTTGTTTTGTTTAATTAAAATTAAATGAACAGCACAACTACTGAGTCTGATTAGCATGCAGATAATGCAATCACCACAGCAAAATCAGCCTAAAATAATGCTTGGTTTAGAAAACCACTACAAAAGGCTTTTAATTTCTCTTTATTAGAGAAATTCAGGATATCTTCCTACGTTTATTGTTTTCATTATTAAAATAGCTAGTACTTTAGCTGATCTTATGTCCCTGATATTACCCCAAAATCTTGTCATTTTAATTCCCAAATAACATTATAGGTCTTCCACCAAAAATTAAGTCCTCAGGTAAATATATACATCCACTAAAATCCTGTTTTACACATATGCAATTTATTTTCACCTGCAAACAAACTAGGAAAAAAAACAAGATAAAGGAGCCTTACCAATCTTAATGAAAATCACTGCCATTGCTTGGGATATTTATAGATCAAGACATTAGAAGCATCACAATACAGTTCCCCAATACCGCACAGAGCAAAAAACTTTTCTACAAACAAGAGAAAGATAAAGATATTGTGGCCGCAAGAAATAGGCTGTTCAGTACTGTCTTGGGGTGACACCACATCACATGAAAAACAGGAAAACACAAGTCTGATGAAGAATCTCCTCTAACATATGTGTACCTATGGAAGTGACAGACACCTGCAAAAAACACCATCAGCTTATCTTTTACGGAGTCTGAGGAAAAAAATTTAAGATATTTTCCTTCAGTGCTGTAACACTTAAGAGAGGTGTAAATAATTACCTTGATATACCCCATGGGAGACAATACAGTCATGAAAAAAACGCTCCATGGATCATCAAATGCCAAGTCAGACAGAAAATTTGTGATTCTTGAGTTCACCTCCTGTAAGCTGAATACATCACAATTACTCACACTGCACCAGTTGGTTTGGACAGAATTCATAGGAACTTTGCAGAACACAGACCCCAGAAATTTCTTGCTGTTCAGTTTCTCATCTAAGGAGTTTAACCCACACAAAGATTTAACATATCTGACACTGAGGAAAGCAAAATTAAAGGAGGTTATATATACCTTAAGACAGAGTTTAAGACAATGTCAGACTCAAGATGTGTTATAACAAATAACCTGACTGTCAGGACTTCAGAATTTCAACAAAGTTTGGAAAAAAAGGTGGTAAACTGAGCCTAACAAGCTTGCACTAGTTCCCTTAAAACATGCAGAATTTTCCGTAGCTTCCATATAAAAATGAACATGCCTTTACACGCTAACAAAGAAAACAGCAGCCAAAATTTTTTGTGTGTTTAGAAAAAAGATGTTCTGCATTCTGTCACAAAATAGCAGCAGATAACTGCTATGAATCATCTCTGTTCTAAGATAGTACTCCGTTAGTTAGACTAAGTTAGTCTTCACCCTGTGGTAGCAATAGTGTTAAATCATCTCCCAGGTAGGGATTCCTATGACACAGTCCTCCCAAAACAGACCACGTTGAGACCCAGCAGTTTTGCAATAAACACACGAAGCAAGTTCTTTAATATACACTCACCCTATAACGTACATATCCGTGGTCGAGCCCAGTGAGTTCAGCTGAAGTAAACTCGTGACATCAGGAGGGGGAGAAGCTGTGCCCACATTCCAGGTAACTAAGTGTAGTCTAAAAACAAACAGAAAACCAATGCTAAAACTGAAATGTGGATAGGCACCCAACCCTCTGATTTCCCCTCAGTATTTCTGTCACTTTTCATCAATCAGAGATCTATTTGTGAGCCCCAACATCACCACGAAAACAACCAACTGGAGGGAACAAAACCTGAATTCTTGCCACTTATCCTTCAGCTTTTTCCCCCAGCTGAGGAAAGCTTCATCTAGAGTGCGAGACACTTCTTCGTGGATCTCATCATCCGAGCTGATGTCCTCCACACACGCCATCAGCTGGGCCACCCTGTGCCGGAGCTGCACGCGGCCGCTGGAGCCGGTGCTGCTGACACTGGCAGAGCGGCTGCGCAAGTTGGGCAGGCTCTCCAAATCGTTCAGGGAGAGCCCCTCGGAATGCTGACATGCATCCTCGCTGCTGAGGGATGCCATCTGCTCCAAGTTAAAGCTATGCCCTGAAGGACTAGCCCATTAAAATCAAGAGATTGATAAGGGTCTTCCAGATCCTGTGGAATTCAGCATTGCTTCCAACAAAAAAGGACAAATGTAGGTGCAGCAACGCTGAAAAAAAACCTGTGGCGTTGCCACCACACTCACTGGGTTGTTACAAAAGCTGCAGTCATGTCCTACTACGTACAGTGAATTGTGTTTTTCATAATAGATTTAATGTGGTTAATTCTACGAGCTCAAGGTTTAAAAGAATTTGTTGTTGATTTGAATCGATCATGTGCCTGTCTGTAGGCAAGAAGAAATGTAATCTCCAGCTCCCAAAAATACAAAGTTCTGATCAGAACCAAGCAAAGCCACTGTTGCTCTCAACATTCACATCAGAGGGCTCATCTGTTGTTTCTTTACAAAATGGTCATTTCAGTACCAGAGCTTCTAAAAAGAGATTCGCTCTACTGTCAGTCATGTTACATGACAGACAGGCTTAAAAATAATAAACTGTTAATTTTCCGCCCATCTCAGAGTTCCATAATGACCTTCTAGACACTGGTAATTAGTGAATCCCACACCAATACACTCATTATTAAAGCTGTATTTTTATCCCATAATCAACTGCCTGCTCAAGGTGACACACAATGTATGCGGAAAAGCTGGAAAATGACCTTGCATAACACATTAAAATGATCCATAATTTCCCTCACTAATAGTGTATCTTTGTAAGACTACGCCGAAGTCACCCAAAAGCTACTCCAAAACAAATTTCTAGGGAAAAAAAAATGTAGGTAGGCTGCAGATCTAATTCTGCCACCAGATATGTATCACTTGGGAAAGCTCTTCAGTTACTAATTTCGTAAGACAATTACCTGATTAAACAAAACTGAAACAATGTTGAAGCCATCAGTCATTACTGACAGAAATTCAATTCCTCAAGGTGCCCAGTGACCACAGCACTGACAAAAACACAGACCTCAGTGGTAAAAACAAATACTGTCCTAAATACAGGCAACCTACTGAAGTAATTATTTAGCATCACTGATGCTAATCCTCGAATGATTCAATAGTGGAGAATTTCTCAGCGTCACAGTGCTCATAATAAAGCTTTCAGAGGATTTTTAAGATATTTGAGCTATTGTCAGCTTGTCGGTTTGTTTTTTTAAGTTTTCCTGTCACAGGCTGTTACCCAAATCCCACCTAAGCAGGTTTCCGTAGGGAATCGAGCCCAGAAAAGACACTGACACTTCTCGCCACAGAGCGAAGACACCGTAAAAGCAGAAGCCCAGTATTTACTCAAGCTTCTTCTTCCTCACAGAAAGTGACAAGTTCGAGACACCCGGTACTTTACAAAAGTGCAGATGCTCGTGCCCTCATTACACATTGACAGAGCTCCGGGAAGTCCCAAGGACCCAGAAAAGCCTCATAAGCCTCCCTGAACCACTCCAATACCGACCTTCCAAACCAGAAAATCAGCTTTTCTCCTTTATTTCATATGACTACGCAACGCCGCCAATTTGTGTAACTGCTCCTTAATAAGCACAAACACAAGTTTCGCTAATTCTCGGCGATTTACGTAACCGCTTGGGGCCACTTTTCGGAGCTGCCCTCAGACCCCCGCCTCGCGCCTCTCCGCGCCTACCACTCACCTCAACTCCTTCGCGGGAAGGCCCGCGGTCTCCATGCCCGGAGTTCCCGCAGGGAAACGCTGCCCAAAGGACAGGGAAGGGGCTGGCGGAGCCCCCCGCGCTCCCCTCACACGGCCCGGCCCGGCCGCGGCCTCCGCGCCGCCCTCAGCGCTCCGCGCCCATTGGCGCGCGTGACAGGGGCGGGCACGCGCCACGCCACGGCGCCCTCACGCGGGCGGGAGGACCCACAGCAGCCTCCGGGATGGCACCGAGACCCCAAAATCCAAACCCCAAAACAAAGGAGACGGAAGCGGGAGGCTCTGTCTAGTATTTTATTAGATTTCGTTTCCAATATGCCTGTATTGGAAGATTTAGGAGACAAAAAAGGCACAAACTCACATTTAAAGAAACGACGAGATAATCTAACCCATTCTACAAAGTGTGTGTTGCCAAAGGAAAGAGCACGAAGAACCCGTCGGGACGTGGCGGGAGGCCCAGCGGGACGAACCCAGAGGGGTGCGGGATGTGAGGGGCAAGCGGCCCTGTCAGCAAACCAGCCTGACCCAGGCTGGGCCGAGGGGGCTGCCCCCAGACCCCCAAACCCACCCGGCGTGGATGGGAGTGACTATCCCAGCACATCCAGCCCCTCTGGATGGACCTGATCCCACCGGGAGCCGGCAGGTCCAGGGGTTCTTGCCAAAGCTGATGGAGGGTACGGCATGGGAACGCTGCGTGATCTTTGCTATGCTCACTAGCAGGAACCAAGCATCGAGACTGAAGCGTCTTTACAGGATTTGTCTATCCAAAGGATGAGGGATGCTTTCACTTAGGATCAAATTGGAAGGACAGAAAACAAAGGGCAGGGAGCAGGGGGGGGAGTATTCAGGCTCAAGTTCCTGCAGTTCTCACCCCCCCCTCCAAGTTTTTCCACTAATCAGGAAAGCTTTGTGTAAAAGCTCTTACTCTGAAATCAGAGGATCAAAAAAGGATTGCAATGGTGGAATGTTACAATCTGCTTCCACGGCGATTAGTGTCATCAGATGGAAAGCCTCTTGGATAACACCAACTGAAAGAACAAGTGTGCTATGTGTATTCTCAGGTTGCCCTCAAGTGTAAGAATCCCTCAAAACGTAACCAACGAACATGAAAGGAAGTCAGTGCATAAATTCTCTGTTAAAAATATTTCAAACTGAAAGAACTCTAACTGGGGCCTACACTCCTAGAATACTTCTGGAACAGCTATACAACATGTCATGAAACATCCTGGTCCCAAATAGCCTCAAAGATTAAAATTTAGTTTCTTTACCTATTTTACAATAAATTTGTTTTACTTCTGCCTGGTGAGATTGATAAAACCCCTCAAACCCCACCCCAACCCCGCAGAACCATCTGAGGTCACTGAGAAGAGCCTGCCAGAGTTACTGGTACAATTCAGAGCTTATTGCACTTAGACATGAGTAAGGCAAAATAACAAACTAAAAATAAAGGGATAAACTGCCCCCTCCCCAGAAACCAAACGCCATCCTCTCCCTCCAGAGCATTCCCATCTTCCCTCGCACTGAAAACAGCTCTGATCCCAGCACAGCCTTGTTCAGCATGGCATGGGATCATTTCAGGATCTCCTGCTTGCAGGAGTGGGAAGGGCTGGAGGAGTCAGTGTATTTCAGAATGCTAAAAAGACTCCTCAAAAGTGGTGATACACCCACGACTGTTTGGCATATAGGATTTCATGTTAGTGCTGCCAAACACAGAAGTGGCAAATAAAGTTATTACTACTAGGGGAGGAAAAAAAAATCAAACATTGGGCCTTAGGGATGAGCAAAGAAGTAGGAATTTTTTTTTTCTCGTACATATTGAAGAAAGCAGCATTTCCTTGATTCCGTTCTTAGTTGATTGTCTAAAGCTGATATCAACATAAGGATAGTTACAGTAAGTATTTGAGTTCATTAAATAACAAGAGCTCTTTATATTAACAGTATCCTCTGTGATTTGTAATAACCAACAGATATCCTAGAAAACTGGAAGTCTTTACAAGTTGCTTTTTTTACAGCACAAAAGGAGATATTTTAGTCATTCTTGCAATGGGAAGAACATTATTGCTGAGCAGAACCACCACCCCAGGCACCTGGATGTAACCAGATGCCAAGACCTCGCTTGTACACCAGCCTTTGCAACATCCCAATTTGTCCGGGGAGAATCACATTGTTATGATGAGTGAAAACCATTTCAGCTTTGTAAGTTATGGGAAGTCTTAATAAACAAAGAACCAGGAAGTTGCAACATATGTCAAGAAAGATTTTTTAAGACTGACACATACGGCTGGAGAACAACAGAGCTATGTGGGCCAGAGAGACCCCTAAAATTGCAACTCAACAGGGAAGTGCTGAAGGCCCCAGTAGAGGGCCTGACTGCAGCTTCTGGGCAGTCTTTAATTCATGCATGTTAAGACAGAACAAAGCAATGCCCTGCAGAAGCCACAAATCACAACTCATCACACACCAAGAACTCTCTGGCTGCTCCTCATCTTGTACTCAGATTACCTGCCATTAAATATCTCCCTCTGGGAGCAAGGGTGAGAGCAGAACATTTCCTGGAAGAGTTTTGCACTTTTAAATATGGACAGTTTCCCTCTCCAAACAGACATCCAAAGAATGGTGAAGGGCTGGGCAGACACAAAGGTGGCAGTTTATCCCACTTGGAAAAAAAAAAACAAAACCAAACCAAAACAAAAAAAATTCTATGTCACCACATCACAAGACTATTTGAGCTAAAAATGTCACTTGGAAATCAAACAGGGCCACATGGAAATTGGTCTGAACACAATGAAAAAAAGAGGAGGGAGGAGTCGTAAATACAGCGATCTCTAAGTCACACGGCTCCGAGGAGAAAACTCCTTGGGACACACGTGCTAACATTGGAGTGCTTAGTACCAGACTGTCTATTTGCTCACAATATTAAGGGGCATCTAGAATTAGCTATGGGAGGTTTAAAATCGCCTGCCGGTTGGACAGAGAAAGGCTTGATCCAGAGATGGTCCGTCAGTCGAGGGTGTGGATTCCCTGGGCCTTCCTGACGACTGTCTTGCAAACTGAAACACAGAGACAACAGGGAAACGTTTCAGGATGACTTTGGAAGAGCAGCACGCCAAGGGAAGCGTCAGGCAACCTTGAGAGAGCAAATGTGAGTCACGCTGTCGCCAGGCAGACAATGCATCCTTACACTGCAGCACTGAGCCAGAGGAAATGGGGAAGAAGAGAATCAAGTGGAAGCTGCATTCAAAAATTGAAATATATCTATCAAAAGACAGCCCTTCAGACACTCCCTCACCTCGTGATCCCCACTTAACCACCAAGCAACTGGCAGATAACAGAGGGCAAACAGAGGTAAATAGCCAGTACTCCATGAGGATGTGGTTCTGCCCCACCCCATTCCTTCCAAGGATAACTAGGATAGCATTTTACTGCCCTAATAACCTGTTCTTCCCAACATAAATGGACCATTTCTTCTCTTTGCCTTCTTCTCTAATAGTACACCCCATTTTTGCACAGTGTCTAAGGAAAATGTGGCAAAACCAGCCCCCAAAGAGATGACGTAATTTATCAGAATAGAAAGAAAACAAGTCAAAAGCTTTAAAATTGTCATTGCTGCAATGCCCAAGTGTTGCCCTGGTTTTTGTAAGCCTTCTGTTTTTAACCTTGGAGTCAGATTCTTTTCACACAGATTCATGTAAATAATAGCCAATGTTTACTTAACGGTATTTTCTGTTTTTCATTCCTTTTGTGATATGACAACTTCAATGAGCACCTTTCTTCTCCAGTGGGATTGAGAAGGAAGTGACATGCTCTCCAATCCCTTGTGGAGTTGGGACGTGTATAGGAATGAGATAATGTAAATAAATCCATCCATTTTCCTCCTTTCTGCTGAACCTGGCAGGTGCAAGAGCCTCTTTATTGTGTCTCCCCAGACACACCCAAGTGTTACTCCAAGCCTTGGCCAATTAGGAAATACTGCTTACAAACAATGGAAAAAATAAATTCCTTGCAAGTATGCTTGGAGTGTTCAATTTCCAACTGTATTCTAAGTATTTGCATGTCTACCTTACTTTTTTTGAGACTGACAAAAGTTTCTCTGCAAGTCACGGAAAGTAACACATGCATTACAGAAGTAAGAATAGCTCTAAAATCTACAGAATATTCTAACACATTTTTCTTACACTTTTCACTCAGACATTTCTTTAGAATAGTTCTGAAACAAGGCAGTAAACCTCACTCATCAACCTGTCAGTGAAACTACAAAAACAATCAATACCACAGATTTGCCTGTCAGAAGCTCTGAACAGGATCATTTCTCACAGAAATGTTGGGGGATTTAAACCAAATAGAGCAATACAGTTTTGTCAAATCTCTTGATACCTACAGTGCACAAGGAAGGAGTCATATTAGTCATCTGCAGCCGACATTCCTTTCACTGGATCTTTTTCTCTCATCTGAAAAAGGAAACAGTGTTCAAGTACTGATTCTCACATGTGTTATCTCAAAATTTATCAGTATGGAATACCTCCTGTGTGTAAGACATTGATTATCTCTCAGCATCCCAAAGCAGTGATTGTGAAATGCACATGCAGGCACCAGTTCTCGTTAAGCTGTGGGTTGGCAACAGATTTAGAACCTTTATCCAAAGGGCAAGAGCATACAAGAAACTCTAACGAAATATCCTGAGGCATGAAAGGAGAGGAGGGTGCAGGGCAGGACACAAACCACGGAACAAAGTTCTCATTATTATCAAACTTGTGTTTCTCAGAGTAAGAATCCTGTTACATACCCCCCCCTACCTGCTTAGGGTACTTAGAGCTAAAAAACCTTTTACTCAACAGGTTTCCGGCAATTAATGAGGACAAAATCGACCATTCAGCTTTGAGTAAAAGCAAACTGAAGATATTGAGGCAGTAAACGAATCATTGCCACTCAGCCCCTCATTACCTGTGGTTCAATACATTTACTGGCTCAACAACAAACACAAGGAGAATTCCATAACGATTAGGAGGAGATGCCAGCACGACGGACTCATGGCCAGTCATTCAAAGCACACACGGCATGACCTAAATAGCAGGAGCACGATTCACACCATGCCCTGACAGTGCAGCAGCCTTTCCTCTCTGCCGTGCTGGAGAGCAGCAGTTTGTGGCACAACCCACACCTGCCCTGCTTTCCCACTGACCTCATCCAGCTGTCTCTTGGTCTCCTCCTCCATCCTACGGATGTCCTCCATAGTCAGATCAACCCACTTATCAAGCCAGCAAAAGAGCTGCCGGTGGAAGTTTGTGAAGAGACGCTTTTCTTGCTGCAAGAGGAGGAATAAAACACAAACCAGCTTAGCCACAGGGCAATTACCACGGAGCTCACAGGATTGTAACAATTTTCAGAGATGTGTACGCTGAAGAATCAGCTCCCTCGCCCACCTTTCCATCTAGCTGCCACAATTGGAAACTGGAGATAACTAATTTTTATTCTTTTATCAGAATATCTGATCTAGAGCTTTGAATCCCCAGAGAAATGCTTTTTTTTCCCCCCCAAACCTAGACAGCAGTCTGCACACTTCACTGAAAGAATTAGTGAATTTCCTTTGATTTGACAGTATTGTTCTGACAGAATAAAGTGCTCCAAGTTGGGTTTACTTAGAGCATGAAAGGTGGCCTGGAGGTGCAGAAGAAAGGAGAAACAGGTATTTTTAAAATCCTTGACTTGCCAAAAACTGGAAGTTAGGAAGTGTAAAGGGCTGACATGCACCTATCTTACTTTTTTTCATTTTGCAGTGACCTAAAAAAATGCCTAAGCTTGTTTTTCACAGCTGAAAACCTTTCAGCAGAGGTGACTAATGTGCACAAGCTACTCAGGTTTGGAGCAATTTATTGCCATTTTATAAGAGATAAGCTAGGCAAAATCATTACATTAGACGGGGATATACAATGCCTCTAGGAAAGACCTCATTAAGGAAGGACACTTCAGTTTTACCAGTTAGGGTTTCATATCTGATAACCCGCTCTCATCAAAAGCGGCTTGAATACTTTGATGCAAACCTGTAGATATTCATAAAAAGAAAGGAATTGAAGACACTGCTTTATTCAGGGCTTTTGTTAGAGGTATTTGAAATCCTGCAGCACCATGGTCATTCCCCCTTGGAGCTGTCTTTAGATTGTAACACCAGAGAATTGCTTTTGCAGAGGCAGCTCTGCGGTTTTTCACTATTAACCACTGAGAAGTCTCTGTGATCTAAAGGCACAGGAGTTTTATGAACACAGCACTGCTTGGAAAACCACACACAACCATTCCCAGGTGCAGCATCCTGCTGCAGCTCATGGGTTATAGACTCTGCCACAAAAAAGCTCTTTTCAAGATACCATTTATGTTTTAATTTAATAAAGTTTCCCCCCATCTGCTTATTTTTAACATAGGTTTTTCATGCAGCAGACTGGGAGAGGAAAACGTGACTAGAGCTCCAGGACTTGCCAGAAAGATCCTCAGCTGATCAGGATCAAATAGCTGGAGCTATCTCCCCACAAAAAATGTTTTGCCCCTAAGCAGTGTAATTCCAGTATAAATGCATCGCCTCAACACTCACAAATCAACTACCAAGTGACTGCAATTCTGATCTATTAAACAACGCAAAAGAGCCAATTTACCTTCACACGTTAGGGTGAAAACGTTCAATAGCCAATTCACAGAACAACCAGCCAACCCTGCCCTTGGATTAGCAGCAAATTGAACCCAGCTTTAACTGACTGCAGAATTCCAGGCAGAGGCATTGACTGCTACAGCAGGGGGGTGATGAAACGTGCCCCATTTTCACATCTCTCCCTGTCACAGAACTTACCTTCTGTATAAAGTTCTCCACTTTATTTTGCAGACCCCACCACTTGAACTTGACTGTTACCAGCTTGTAAGCACACATGTATGGACAATCTGACTGCTTCCCCAGGTCCTTCTGCAAAGACACAAAGATATTCACATTAAGCCCCTGGCCAAATGTCTCCAGGAAAGCAGCTCCTTCAGTCCTAACTATGAAGTCTTCCCACAATCCTCTTGCATCCTTATTCCTTGCCTATTTTCTACTGACAAGTTTGGTCACACCTTTGCTCACCCTTTTTCCAGGGTATAGAAGAGCGTGATGAAAACAGACCCTGGCTTCCTTCACAGGTGTCTTTCCCTCCATTTTGAGAACAGACTATTCCTTCCTCTCCTCTGTTGTTCACTTTTTCTTCCATTAAAATTATGTCTTTCAGTATCTTCACTGTTATACCACGGCTACTTTGCTTCCTTAAAAGTCTCTCAATAAAGTCCTTACCTAAAACATTTTGGAATTAGATTATATCATCTGAGTCATGATTATAAAGCCATAAAGAAAACTCCATAAGGTTTCCTATTACAGGAGCCATAACCACTCTTCCCAAGTGAATCATATCAATCTCAGCTTCTGCCAAGTTTGCCTGCTGGAAATCAGACCTGAACACCAGCAGCTCCTCAAATCCCACTCAGGGTCCCTTTTAAAGACTGGTATTATATCTGCACTTTTAATGTCTTCAGATTCCAAAGATTTCAGTGAAAGGTTAAATACTGCTGGTCATTACTCAGCTATTTCATACTTGAATTCTCCTGAGTGAACCCTTGGGCTGAGCACCAGACAGCTCTGGAGATTTCCTGGAACTCAAACTCTTTGTACCAAGCTCTTTCTCGTTTTTTTTTTTTTTTTTTTTTACCAGAACAGATTCAGTGCTGAGTTCTGCATTTCCTTCTGCAGAAGTGATTCCAGAGTTTTCCAGATGCATCTTTGGCTCCAAACCCCAGTATCTGTACTTCAGTCATACAAGCTGCTACAGTTCCTCAACTCATCAATACAAACCTTCCAGTTGGGACCCAGAGGTCCACGTCCAGTCTTGACAGATTTAAATCTTGCTGGATCTTCTTCTGCCTTGTAATCCTATTGGACAGACACAAAGATTAAACACAAATTATTCTACTGTTATCCAGCTGTTCTCTCACACAAAGGATTTATTTTCCTGGGTAAAGAATAACCTCTGCCTTCTCAAGAGCTACTGTTTTCAGACCTCAACATTAGGTCAGATGCTCTTCAAGGAAACATTTCTCCCCCCTGTGCTGTGTGCTAGACCTATGAAGAAGTGGTAACAAATGGATATGACCTTTGTAAGGCTATCAGAAGGTCTGTAGGATATGTTTCCTGTAACCACTTGTTCTTTGGGAGCTAAACACTGCTGTTACAGAAAGCAGCTATGCTCTGGAGCTGTGCTCTCTAGGATTTTTCACAGCACTCTATCGCTGTGATGCTCACATGCTCCTCACTAGAAGAAAAGTACAGTCAGGCTCACAGTACCACCACGAGAATGGTAACAAACGCTCTTTGAAAGTCAGGAAACTCAACCAACATTCCATTTTTATGCAGTTGATTCTTCTTCCCAGTACAGCAGAGAAACACCCCTTTCTTTCTCACAGTAACTGTAGTGATTCTTAGAACCAACTGTTAGCTACATAATTTCCAGATACACTTGTGAAGCCAGGGGTCAGTATCAAAAAGGGGGAAGTTTAAGAGATCCTGTATGAAAAGGGGAGTGCCATTTCCTGCTATTCAAGCACTTTAGCCAGCTGCAGTGCTGTAGAAATACACTGTTACATGCACAGGCAACACATTTTACAGGCAGCGTTGACACAGTTTTTAAAAGAGCTTTTCCTCTGGCCTGCATGAGCAGTTTTAAGGAACGCCTTGCTTCCTCTTTCCATCCCCTCACTTGTCCTGCTACCTGTGACCACCCCTGGAAACAGAGTTTGTCCATGATCCCCTCTTTCAGCACAAGGCCTCCCCCCAGGGAGCTGTTACCCACCTACCATACCTTGGGGAGTACTTGGCTCCGGTCAGCAATGTCTATATAAATGGCTTCTACACTCTTCCATACCTCTGGCTCCAGTTTATGGACCTGCAGGGAAACAACAAGACTCAAGGAGCTGGTTCGGTGACAGAACACTGCCATTCTAATAACATACAAAGCCAGATGGAAATGCAGACATCCAGTGCTCCCCTCAGTAAAAACACAGTGGGAGAGTTTCTGAAGAAGCAAAGGTGCTCACATAGAACAAGTGCTTGGGGGTCAATTTTATTCAGTTTATGTGAGAAGCCAACAGAAGGGAGTCTCTGCCTTGGTAGAGACAAACATCTGAAATGCAGGAACACAGTGAATAGACAGTTCCTCACAGCAGTTCTCTAATCCAGCACAGAAAGCAGCACTGTGACATTAAAGAGATGAGTAAAACACACGACATAAGTACTTACATTCTCTTGTGTTCCAAGATCTGATTTATGCCAGGTTTCAATTTTGATCAGGAAGTCATCCTTCATATACTCATTCTGTCATCAAAATAAAGCTTCTTGTTATTCTTAGGATATATAATTTGTCTTCTTATTACACAGATAAGCATTAGGAGAGTCAGATCAAAAAACTGAATAATTCAAAGAATGAACTCTCCATTTGACTGGGGTCTGACTTAGGGAATTTCAGAATGATTTGTAAACAGATCATCGCTTTCAGCAAAATTAATTGATCATTAACTACTTAAGATTAAATAAACCACAAGCTGTTCACCAAAAAATCCCATAAGTTCTATTGTTTTAGTGAAACATTTGGAGTTTATACACAGCTTTTTCTTTGAAGGACAATATCTGCCACTCTATTTAGAGTTTAGAAGGGGTAACATAAGTTAGCTAGGCAGGAACTGTCTTTCCAAAGAGATTATTGATCTAGCACTGAGTACATATTTTGATGCAAGTCTTCAAATTAATAACAATAACAAACTGATGTGCTGAGAGCTTTTGACACTGAGAAGGGAAGGGACAAGAAGCACAGTTCTGCTAAGTAAGCAAAAAACTTTCCATTTCTCACTATTACTGCGAGTAGCAAAGGACTCCCAAAGGTAACCCTATCCTCCCTCAGGGGAGCAGAAACAAAAGCACAAGCCAGTGAAACAGTCAGCATGTAAAAAGGAAATATCAAATTCAGAAGAGAGATTACTCAAAGGCACAGCATGGCACGAGCCACCTGGCTTTTACTCAGTTTACCCAGGCAATGGTTTTTTCCCACTGCTGCAGCACAGACAGGTCCCTGTCCATGGTCACAAAGTGTCTGTGGATACACCACAGTTGGTAAGGGGAGTAAATCCATGTGATCTTACAATGATCAATTTGAAGTGCCTTTAGCTCAGGTTATAGAGCTGCTTCTACCCAGAGCACTTCATTTCAGACATTATTCCATAGATCATCAGTAAAAGCAATACTTACTGTAATTACTGGTCCAAGAAATCAATACATGAAAAGAAAGAGACAGAACTTTAGTGAAAAAAGACCGTACAGCAACCATTGCCCTCCTCCCACTCTCAGCCAAGCAGGGACAGCTTCAGCTTCCCAGGGCACTGCTGGTACCTCTGAGGGAAAAGACATGGAAGTTGATAAAACCCAGCTAACTTCACCCCCTTCTCCTCTGGAAATTCTCAAGACTCAGAGAAACCCAGAGGAGCAGCAATTAATTATGTACTGCCACTTGTGCTCCCTGGCCTGCAGCCAGCTGGATGAGAAGATGGAATAAGTATGTTCAGCTGACAGCATTTTACCAATCCTTTCTCAGCTTGCAGATAAGGAGCCTCTCTGTAGTTCCAAAGGAAACCCATGCTGGATTTCAGGCCAGTGCAGACCTGCCTGGAGTAACCAGACCCTCTCTGCTGCTCGTGGTAACTGAACTCCCCGGACAGTCAGGCTCAATTATTCAACACAGAAACGCAATTAAAGATCCTGTAACAGTCAGCATCTGTTCTACCTGAGCAATTCTACTCAAGCAGAAGGAAGTCCGAAGCTGGAGTTTAACTTCTCTGGTCTGTTCTGGAGTTTAACACGAGGGCTTGATTAAGGAGCAATTTGGTTTTAAAGGTACTGTAACAATTTCTGAGTTTCCACGCCAGCATCCTGGAGACAGTTACCATCCCAAATCACCTATGGTGCACATCCAGCTGCTTTAATTACCCACTGCTGGGCTTGGACTGCTCTAAACCCCTCACATGTGAAAATTGCTTTTTACAGCAATTTTACAGAAAGCCAATTATTTAGACTGACATGTTGGGCTGGAGGGAGAGAACAAGAAGGCAGAGCTGAGGCTAATTTTTCAAAGGCTGAACTTCATCTCAAAGAACATTTCATTATTTCTGCAAGAAGGAAGTGGGGCTTTTTTCCTGTTAGTCCCAACAAAATACTGAATAAACCAGCAATAATTATAAACCAGGGCCTTCCCACTTTGCCATGACTCTGTGCTGTGACTATGCAGCTGCCTCCAAACAGGTTCCTTCGCCTCCTTAACTTCTTCCCTGTGGGGAAGACTCGTCATTTGTAAAGCAAACAAATTAATCTCTTCAGAAATGTCCACTCAAACTTCAATGCTCAGCTGGCTACAAATTAGGACCTGCTTCTTGAGGCATTACAGCAGCAACTCCTACACGTTTCAACTGCAGTTATAACTTCTCAGTTTCATGACATTTGGCCACAGGCCATGGTTACACTCAGAGTGGAACACACATCAAATTGCTTTTCTAAAAACATTTAAGCAACATTAATATTTAAGTCAGACTGCAGAGAAGAACACTGTTCCCCTTGGCACCAGCCCACAGGTACAACTATTAGACAACCCTCACTTCGTTTTTACTGCAGAAGTTGTGAAACCATACAACAACCACCTCACTTACAGTTTATACTCTCAAAGGAGCTAAGCAAGGCTTCCATTCAAAGTACATAAAACCAACATATTACAGCACAAACAAGTGTGTAGAATTGCAGAAAGTTATAAGCTTTGAGGGAATTTAAACTCCCTCAATCTGCAGTACTACTTTGATAATGGCCCGTAACATGCATATTAATTGAGCTTTTCAGAGGAGATTTGGGAAATGTAAGAAGGATGATCTCATACAATTAAAAAAAAAATACCATGAGGCACAATTAAGTAAAAGCACTTCTTTATTCCAGTTTAGAAGGCTCTGTGCAACAGCTGATGTGCAAGCAAGCAGTGCCCCAGGGAGAGCACAGCAACACCACCTCAGACAGGAGTGCACAGGCAGAACCGCCAGCAACTCCTACACGCAGGTTTGGCTCCTACTGGGTCCCTGGCTCTTAAATTTCAGATTCTAGTGAGAGGGCTGAAAGCCTGGCTGCTCTAAGCCAGCACAGCATTTTCTGCTGCCCAAAGAGTCACACCAAGGCATTTAAGGCTCCTCACGTTTGACCAAAACACCCGAGCGCATCAGAAGGGAAATGGTAACGCCCAAGGCAGCCCCACAGCACATCCATGGGTTCTCACATCCCTGGGTTCTCCCCTCCTGCCCAATCCCAGCAAGGGAAGGTTTCAGCAACTTTTCCAAGCTCTTCTTGCTTCACGTCAGGCTGGCAGATTCTCTAAACAGATTTATCAGCCTCCGCATCAAAACTGCCTTCTGCTCCAACCCCCACAACAAAGCACTTTTTATCTCGTTTTATGTTGCTGTTTATTAGAGTTGAGGGTTTTTTTTGGCTTTGTTATCATTTCTAGCATATCAAAACCTGAAATTTCTTTGATTGTGTTGAAGTCTTGGACTTGATTTTAGTATCCCATGTTTTCCACTTCAGTAGAATTTTAGCAGTGTGTAATTGAAGGATAAGCAGCTTAAGAATAATAAAACAAGTAACTCCATACCTTTGTTTCAGAAATTCGTGGAGAAGGAAAAGAGGAGGAGGAGGATACAGCCAGGCATTTAAATCAGTTCAGTGGGCTTAACATGGAAATAAACTAGACATTTACTAACTAATTTAAGTAACATGCAGCAAGAAAACTGCATAAAAATTAGAGAGGTTGCAAACAACTTTGTTTCCACATCTTACATGAGACATTACAAATTTATTCTAAAGCTGATGGCACTATCTGAATTTTGTGTTTGAAATACCCATTCCACTAGACTGCTGCATGTAATTTCACAGACTGAAGTAACACTATCCTCTCCCACTGCAGGGCTTTTTCCTTCTTTTAAAACACTTCATTTAAAATTCACTTAAGTAAATTGTCAAAAAAAAAGGGGGTTTTTTATATATTGAGTTTCAAGAACAGTTGGAATTTTTAAGTGTCTAGTTCCCATAGCAACTGTACCACTACCAATTAGCAGAGAATGTGTCCCTCAGAGATACAAACAGCATAAAATGCTGCCAAAAAGCACTACAAAAGTTCGGAGGCAAAGTCAAATTTTCAATTTACAGCACTGAAAACCGGAGAAGCTGTAGTGGTTTAACACCGTGGCTGGTAACTTCAGTAAGTAAATACTAACCACTCTTGTCGAAAATGAGTTTGACATTATTTCACCACTTCACACAGCTTCCAGAGCCTCATCCCTGCCTTTACAGATGGATTCACTTCAACTGCAGCACTCTCTGTTCAACCCTCACTGACCTCAGATCCTGCAAGTGAGCAAATACCCAACACTTAACACTTGTTCCCTTCAAATGCACTAAGCAAGAAGCAGCTGAGATCTGCCCTGTTCCCCTCTTGCACCTTCCAGTTTTTCCCCCCTGGGCTATGCTGCACTTGAGCACATAAAATCATCCCTCAAGTATTTATTTCATTAGGGTTACACAGCTGTTCCTTTAGGGGGACCAACATCTATTTCTTGGTCTGCTCTTTTCCTCTGTCACTCATTAGCAGTACATCGGACAAAGGCAGCTCTTTTGACTTCTCAGCACTGTATTTTGCTTTTCCTGACCACCAAAGGGCTTAGAGAACAGAAATCCAAGATTTAAGAGCTGAAACAGCTTCTCTACTGGTTGTGTCTTTCCTTATCCCCTCCTCTTTTTCCCCCTGCCCCCAGAAACCAAAAAGGCAGAACCCAGAGTCCTTCCTCAGGCACTCACCAGTTCTGCAGTAGGGATAGGCATTCCACGCTTTTTCATGTATATTCAGAGCTCCTTCAGGGGCCAGCATTCTCACAAATGTTGGCACTTTGCTGCAAAATTCGGAAATAAAAAGAAAGGCACTGATCAGGACTACGTGGAATGAGAACTGTGGCCCAGACTGAGACAGACAGGACATCACCTGGAATGCAAACACTTGAGATCTGCACACTTCTGGAATCGGTAGGGTTCTCCCCAACCCCATTACAGTGTTTCCAGAGATGCCAAATCAGACGTGTTAATATAAACCTTCTTTACATAATGAAAGATAAAGCAAATGAAAAAAAATAGGAGGCTGAAAGCAGGTTGAAATCTAGGAGGTATTTTGCTCTTTAGCCAAATTCAAGTATGAAAATACTGGGTGGCAGGATCAGACTTGCTTTGAAAAGCTCAAAGCCAGATTTTCTTGGGACAAAAGCCACGTTTACAGGGGTGGGTGGGTGTCCCAGTGATTCTCACTGCCAGGTGCTATACTCCTGCCTTACCTCTGCATCTTTCAGCCTCTACATAATCTGATCTACTTTACACAATCTGCTTCAACCCTATTGCACCTTCCTCTGGTTCCTCTTGCCCAACTTTGGGAATGAAATGGTTCCCATACCTCTGTAAGTGGTAGATCTTGTGTGTGTATTGCCCACGCTCTCCATCTCTTTCGTAGGGTTCATTCACCAGGACTTCCACTCCTTCACCTCCACCAGTTTCATTTTTACTGGCTTCTGCCACAGAATACAGCTGCCCCACTTGATACTGGAGAAGTTAAAGACACATTATTACCATGGCTATAATTCAGCAGAAGTAATAACTTTGCCAGAAGAAGCCAAGGACAAATTTATTACCCGGGGAGAGGGCAGAGAAAAGGACATCCACTTGTATGGGCAGATAAGCAGCTCATTTAATTTCATTTGAGATAGAAAGCTTGAGAGGTAGTTAGGAGGAAAGCACTGCCAATAAGATAGTTACCTTTAAACCTTCAATGTCAAGCTCCAAACCAACACAAAATCAGGAGAAAGCAGAAAAAAATGAAAGGAACATCAGAAAGAAAGAAAACACAGATGACCTCGTGCACACGGTAGCAAAATCCATTGGGTTTCACTCTTTTTGGCACATGTGTCCCCAAAAAGTGGAGAATAAGGCACTGCCACTCCTGAATCAATAAGCACACAGTGCTGCATCCAGAAGAGTCCCAAAGAAATTCACATCAAGCTTTTTTACAAAATGCAGGGTAAGAGGGAAGGGAGTGAGAAACTTCAGAAGAGAGACAGAAGGGTACTTGCACCACCTGATTTAAGTGCTCCAAGAAACAAACTTGTTAAATGTGCACAGCTTAGGAGCCCCTGAGGGTCAAAGATGAGCATGCCCCACGTGCAGTTCAAACAACTGAGTATGAAGCCTTAAGTAAAGAAGGTATTTTCATTCTGAAAACTTTATCTAATAAAATAACTGAGCCAGTGTCCCAGATGACCAGTTGATCTATGTTGTCACTGTTCCCCTTATTATTTTTCCTATTATCTTTGGTTTGGGTTGTGCTGTTTTTCCTCTGTATCACACTTCCTCTTAGCCACAAGCCTAAACTAGCAGGGAGAGCACAGAATTTCAACATACAGTAAAATTCTTACCCTAAGATCATTTTCCAGTCTCTTACAGACACTCACTTGGCAGTATATTTCCCAGAAATCACTTCCAGTACTTGATACCATACAATTTCTTTCATAAGAGGCATTCACAAATGTTTCCCAGGGCAGAGCAGAGGAAAAATCAAGAAAATGAACAAAAGAGCACATTCTCCTCTGCACAAGATGTAAAGACTAATACACTCTTGCCTCTTGTAGCTGAAAAAGGGGATACAGAGCTCAAAAGAAACATGATCAAATGAAGAAAATTCACACAGGTCTGTCTGAGGCAAAGTTAGATGAGCAAAGTTTGAGGATGAAGAAGCAAAACCACTAAGTTAAAAGGAACAGTTCTAACTTAACAGAGTTAAAAGCCTTCAGAACTCTTAAGTGAGCAAAACAGCAACTGTTGCCAAAGGCAACAGTACAGGGAGGCAATCTGAAAGGGTAATCCACTAAGAGTTTGGCACCAGAAGTGCAATGATTAAAAAAAAATATAAAAAACAACCACCAAAACCCCCAAAAATTCCATAACATAACTACAGAGCAATGCAACACTGTTCAGGCCATCTTCCTTTTCCACAGCATAAGGCTCTGCATCAGAAACAGGAATAGCACTTCTGAAACCCAGCCTGGAAAAGTGGAATACAGCTCAGAGCTGAGAACCCAGAAATACTTCACTGGGCTGGAACATGCTCTGCAACGAAGGACGATTTCTACAGTCGTTAAATTTTGTTGTCAGAGTATCCAAAATAACAACAGTACCCAAAGCTCTCTGGTACTTTGTACCAGCTGGTGCCAACAAAGGCCAAGGAAATATTTTTCTGGAGGAGTAGATGGCAAGTCAGAATAACAAGGCTAGATGTCCTAGCCTCAGTTAATGTGGGCCACAACAAATCAGACCATTTTCAAGCTAAGAGCAGCAGCTCTGCTGGATGTCTCCAGAAGGTCCTGGCCCAGGTTACATGAGCAGCCCTCACTTGGCTGGCCAGTTCCTGCACTGTCACAGCAGGTTGAGTTTCAGTCTGGATTTTGGGCTGCAGTAGAAGCCTGTGACTTCTGACATTTCATACACCACACTGCTTCCCTTATGACTCCCTACATATGTCCCACACAAAGCACAACACTCAGCTCCCTCCAGAAGAGCAAAACAAGAGAGTTGTGAAACCTTAGAAGCAAAGTTGCTTTAGCAGAGTAAGAGCCACACAAACACTCATAGAACAGAGTTTATTGTGAGTTTGGTAATCACAGGATTAGAGGGGAGGACTGAATGGCTTTGCTTTGCAGCAAGGCCCAGGACAGATCTCCAGGAGCACAACCTAATTCCTCTTAGTAACAGCCTCTTATTCATTCCTTTTCCCTTTCAAATACGTGGATCAAAGTTCAGATGCTAAGAAGATAAACCCTTTGGTTTAACATCTTCACCATTTAAACTTCCCTGTTATTTCTGAGCCTTTAATCACACTGTTAAGAGAGAAAAAGGCCCAAATAAAACTGTCCCAATGAGCAAATCCCACATCATCTCCCTGCAAAGGTAAACAGAGAAACAGATTCTGGCTCTATGAATCTGGACTCCAGACAGACCTGAGAGCTCAAAAAACTCCTCTTCTGCAAGAAGCCATCTCTCTTGCTCTGAGTCAGAGACCTCTTACACAGCTGAGAAAATATCTTCATTGCACCAAATTTCCTCCAGCAGGCCTGACCTCAACATAACCATCTTCAAGAGCAGTTGTTTTCCTGAAAGCCGCTTTGAACGTAATTAATAAGATTCCTCTGTGTTTGGCAAGCTCCTTCCCATGTGAAAGGAACAAAGAGGCAGCACAGAATGTGTACACACAGCTCTAATCCATACCAGCATTTCAGTGGCAGCTGGCAGAGACACCCACACAAGTCCATGCTCCCCAGGTTGGCACCGCGCGAGGCGACGCCGGTCAGGGAATGGGAGCAAAGCCTGGCACCCAACACACAGCAAGGAGATTCCCTTTGCTCCCTGCAGTGGGACAATGGATAAACCAACACAGCAGTGCAGCTTGCAGCCTGCACTTGAGCAGGACCACATTTTGGCAGGGTTTCCATGTAGAAGACAGACTGCTACAGTCTAACTCCTACATCCCAGCTTTTGAGTTTTAGTCATCGCCAGGGCTCCTCTTGCACCATTTGGTTCCCATCTTGGCTAACTAAGCAGCACTGGTCTCTGCGTTGATTAAGTCACAGCTCCCTAATGCCTTCCTGATCACTAGTTCTCTCTTGAATTCCATACTATTGGTTAAGATCCATTTGCTAAGGGTGGAGACTGAATGCAGAATCCCTGGCATATCATAGAACCTCACAGAAGACTCCCTCAACCCTTTCATGATGTCTCAAAGTTACAATTAATTTTGTCCCCTATCTTACACATTGGCATCAGACAACATTTTGCACGAAGAAGGTGTGAACTCTTAAGCCTTCTGAGCAAAAATCAACCATATAAAACTGAAATCAGAAGTCCTCCAGCTAGCCAGAGATGCTTCATGAGTAGCTACACAGTCAAGAGCAATAACAAGTATCCAGAGCCCTATTTAAGAGTTTTGTACACAAGGAAATCCTTGAAAGCAATGAAGGTTTAACAGCTGGTTTGTAGAACAGACAGCAGTGCAGTGACCAAGTGATGCAGATGTGTCAGCATCTCTGCACACAGGAAGGGGGATGAAGCAACAAACAGAGCAGTAGTCATCCTCTGAGTCAATACTGGAAATTACCTTTCTTCTTCAGCACACCCAGGTACATAGGCAAAGCTAAGTGAACTTTAGAACCCTTTCTGCTCAGGGAACTGGCTCCTGAAATCTGCCCTATCACAGGCAGATTTCTTGTGTTTTTCTTGTCACAGGAAAAACATCAGACTTTGGAAGGGAACATCACTCATGGGACATGGTGACAATGTGCAAGTCTGGGGAGAAATTCAGTTTGGTCAGGTTGGGGGTCTCTCCACAAGCCAAGCACTGGACCCAGAGCAGAGCAGTACCCCTCCTGAAACAGACAATCCCAGGGCACCCTCAGGCAAGGAGGTTGCTACAGACTGACATTTATCTACAGCCCAAACCCTCAGTTTTTCACACAGGCAGTTTACACACAAGGCTCTGAACAGCCCGGGAGGGACGAGAGCACAGCGAGGGACTCGCTTTAACTGGATGAAGGCTAATCCCAGTATCAGAGAACTCAGGAAAACCCTGTGTTGGGTTCCATCCAGTCTAACCCCCTCAAGGAAACAATCTGCATGCTGATGCTTTGACTTTCTATTTACACAGCTTGATACCAAGGAGCCATATCACTACAAGGCAGGGTTCCTGTTATTCAGGAAGGTCCTTTCTGTCCATTGAGCTCGAGTAACTTGCCATTTACCCACAGCTTTCTCTAACCTGCAAGTTCGCATCCTTTGCTTACTTGATAAAGCTTATCATGTTACTCCTTCCTCTGACAAGCACTTGCTCTTGTAAGTGGCACTCAGGCACAAGAAAAGATCCAAACTTCCCTACACCAACACTTCAGTCTGACTTCTGTTAAAACTGCTTGAAACAGATTCATGCAGAAAGCATAAAAGCTACAGGAACAGACAGAACTTCTGGCATTAACAGCTTTGTTCTTGTGCAAACATAGAACACAGATCCAAAACCACTCTCTGATCAGAGGTCTAGGCTTTCTGTCACCATCTGATACCTGTCACAGCAGACTGAGCCATAGGAAAAAGAAACTCAGCTTAGACACTGCCTTTGTTTTACTAGCCAGTCTCACGGCTGCAGGAATGCACTACGTGAAGTTCTGACCTGTGTTCTGTCAAAAGAGTGAGTTATAAAAGGGATGTGCTTAAAAAAGTGCTGCCATGAGCCAGCCCACCACTGTCTACGCCACAGTAGCTGCTATATCCAGAGGAAAGAAAAATGAACAAGAGTGCTGTTATCACAGCTCTCCCCAAGAGTTAGAACAAGGCCTTGATCACAGTTCATAAACCCAAGGCTTACAGCCAAGGATCACAAGGGAAAAAAAACACATCCAGAAGAAGGAACCTGCTATGGAAGTGCTATAGACTCAGTTATTTCAATTTCTACCTTGTTAGTATAAAGATTAAAAAACTCAAAACATTTCTATGGTCAGATTCTCTGCAAGAGTGGTGTTCAGTGCAGGAGGGAGGAAGGAAAGGCAAGCTGGAACTCAGAGGAAACAGGAGGGAAACAGCCACAGAGTCTGCACAGCTATTCCATGGTCGGTTTGGTGATGAAAATCACCCTGTCCAATAGAAGCTACGTTTCTTCTCTCAATTCAAGCTTTATCTAAACAAATTTTTCTGTATGTAAGAACTAAATAGGACAGGTCTTAAAGACTCCTTTTGCCTCCTAAGTCACATGAAATTCTTGATCTTTGCCTAAGAGTTTAAAACATAAGAGTTCCAACACAACACAGTTTAAAGGGTGACTTAAATTTGTACTAAAGCTTCCCCTTCAAGTTAAAAAAAACCAGAAAAGAACAATAGTATTAATCAAAAGGAAATTGCACTTGAAAACAGCCTGGCAAGTCAAGATTTATAACCAGCATATCTGAAAGTGTTTCATAAGAGAGATGATTGGTACCCTCAGACTTAATACAATTATTTGGTCAAAATGATGGTGAATGAGTAACAGCTCCCAGGGGTTCCTGAAGACAGCTTGCATTTTCCAGTTTTTATTCATAGAACCTGCTTTGATCCCAGCTTTATTTACAGTCCTAAAGCAAGGAAGCAAAAAGCAAAGAACTTACCTCCTCCACAGACACGGGCAGGATAACGCGGCTGGAAGGGAACACAGAGACAGAAATTAGCAAATATCCCTGCAGCTGCAAAATTCCCCCATTCCTCACCGAAATGGCTGCACAGCTCTCCTCTGCCCCCAGTACTCAGCATCCACCCAGTACTCCTAAGGCCAAAGACTATTTATATCAGAACCTCAAAGAGAACCACTACAGGATAGAGCATAATTGTAACCCTCTCCTGAAACTCTGGAATTCAGTAGATGCTCACTGGCCTACAAACCTACACAGCATCAACACAGTGATGTTCCCTCTCACTCCATCCTTTCAGCAATCCCATCCTATTCCTCATCAAGCTGCTGTGGAGGTTTCTGTGGGCCTCAGCAATTCTGCAGAGATCTGCAAAAGCCACAAGGCACTGCACAATTTGCTCTCATGTCCCAAACCAGCAGGAAACAGCAGAGGAAAGGCTTCCTCAGAGCTCACTGCGAAGGAAGACGCTGCCACTGCTTTATACGAATCACTTTTTTTTATTGTGGTTTCCTGAATGCTTCTGAGAATCAACTGACTGGACAACACAGCAAAAACTGCCTGAGGTCACACAGATTTTTTTGGAAAAGAATCAATTTAAAGCTGACAGAAATACATGCTTCTTAAGGCCTTCTCCAAAACTGGATCTGTGTTTGACTTCTGCTTTCAGCAAGGATGATGTGGAACAAGGAACCAAAGCAAGACACAGATAGGAAATGGATATGGCTACCATGGGCGGAAGCATTCCCAATTCTTTGGGAATTAGTCTCAAAGAAACTAGGACACAATCAGGAAAAAAAGTTCTCTGTATTAATAAAGAGATTTTTAAAAAGTAATAGTGGTGAAAATAGAATTTTTTTTACACTTTACCAACAGAACAAACTGCAACAGGGGCAAAAGATTACAGATTATACAAGATTACTTGTGAAGCAGCACTTTATGCTGACTGCAAAGTACTGCAGAAAGAACTACTGAGAACTGCAAATGAAGTTCAGTGTCAATAAAAAACCAGAATAATGCACTGTAGGCACTCGTTTTCACCAAACACATGGGGTTAATGAGCCCCAAGTTAGTTATTGTCATTATCTTGTGCCTTTATGGAAAAGCAGCAGGAAACATCAGCTCAGTGGCAGTTCAGAAGTAAATCCAATATTAGAGACTGGAACAGCACACACACACAGAACAAGACAATTATGTCACTATAATCTCTCATGTACCAACATCTTGAATATTGCACATAGTCCTGGTCACCGTATCTCAAAGAGGATACAGAAAAAGTGAAGGAAGTTAAGAAAGATGACTGGAGATGGGGAAAAGCTTCTATGTGAGAAGAAAGCAGTTAACATTTGGCCTTTCAGCTTGGGAGAAAAACCAGCTAAAATGTTCAGGTATGGAAGAGTTTTAGAGATCATGAATGGTGTAAAAAAGTGAATGGAGAAGGAACAGTGACTGTTTTACAACAGAACAATCATTAGGCAACAAATTTTAGACCAAATCACGTGTGCTTCTTTACATCATGTCTACTGAAGACATGGCATTCCCTGCCAAACATAGGAAGTAAAAGCAATTTTTAAATGGGATTTGATCAATTCATGGAAATCCATGTGCCACTTACTGGTAGGATACACTGAACTACAATTGTTTTACTCACTGTTACATATTGTTCCCTGAAAATACCTGCTGAAAAGCAAGAGGGAAGAGGACCAACACCAGTATGGTGTAAGGGAGGAGAAAAAAAAAAGAAATGGATTTTCACAGGTAGACTTTGCCATCAAGCATGATGTTGGGTTAGTTACCTGGATAAAAGTGCAATAAGAATGAAAAGAGGGACTGGATGATAAATAAAGGTGAAAGACCAAGAAACAGGGAAGAAACAATGGCTTTGGAATGGAGTTAAAACACTTTTCTTTAGAAAATCTGGTGTAAAAGGTTGATGTAAGTGAATGGATTTCCATTTAGGAAACTGGAAGACACTAAATCTGAATTATCAGAGTTCAGTGCTCATCAATGGAGAAACAGAAACACAAAGAAGATCAACGGTTTACAGTTCATTCAGCCCAGCAAACCAAGAAAGTGGGGGTGAAAAACACTTGCAGGTAGTCAAGTGATAAAGGAGGAGGAGGGAAGACTACTCAAGAGGATCTTGAGGAAAAGCTTTGCAGGAGCAGCAATGGCAACAAAGATTCCTAACTTGAGGACAGAACTTGCTCAATTTATGAGAAATTATATTATGAGGTTGGCCTGAAAATTATGAGGAACATTTAAGAGCCCTGTTAGATTAAAATCTGCCTCAAATGACAGCAAAGGGAAGTAGAGCTGCAGAGAAGGTCAGTGGCATTATCGTCACTTTACAGGAAAAGGAAGTGAGTCTCCACACTCTGATTCTCCTCAAGGTCTTCTGAGGCAGTTTAAATCAAAATAAGGACAGCAAGCAAGACTCCAGCCAGCATTTACAAACCCTGACACCAAAAAAATGCAAACAGATGAACAAAATCCATGCAGCTTATCTGTAGCACGGATGGATAGAAATGCAAGGTAAGCCTGAAAGTCTGACAGGACATCAACTGAAAACGTTAAAGTCATCACTGCATAACCATCAGGACAAGCAGCTGTAGAGAAATGATGATACAGACTTGCCTGATAATAAAATGTGACATCAGGTTTTTGTTATATTGCTCTATTTCTGTACCAGCTCCTAAAATACTTAGGGAGCACATAATAAAACCCATCTGATTTACTAGGGAGGGTGTGACAAGGGGTCACAGAGATGGAAGAATAATCTGCTCGGATGATATGGAGTTACAGATCGTTTAGATTTTTACCATTTACAGTAGGAAGGCAGTAATTACCTACATGCAACCAGAATCAACATAAATAACAGCAAAACGGTAACAGCAAAGCACTTCAAATAGCCAGCTCACACCAAAACAAGTGGTTGCAATATGCCTTAAAGAACTGCTTCCTGGAACAGGAGATTTCATCAAAAACCATCTCAAATAGGATGTAAGATGGGCAATTTCGACATACAACATCCAGAATGTTTAAATCTGAGCCAATACAGTGACACAACTCAGAATGTGCAACTGTTAGAGGCAGCTGGGAATCTCAGAAAGTCGAAAATAAATCTTCGTTTGGAAAGTCCAGTAGCAACCTTGACTGTCCTTAGAGCCACATATGCCTTACTAAGGACAAAACAAAGGGAAGAAAAACAGTGTAATGACAACATGAAAAAGGTTTAGAGACCCTTCTGAAAACACAAACGGAAGCCTGGAAAAGGAAACAATGTAGTAATTCTGGTCTTTTAACCTTTACTCTCAACATTTGCGTTTCACACCTTGTTTCTGAAACAGGCAGTGCGAAAGACCAGTAGACATGCTGATATGGTGAGGTGAATAATGTCGAGTAAAACGACTTTTGGAAGTGATAGTCATGAAAATGAACTTCTCATACTGTCAGAAATCTGAAAATTCAACGTACATAGGTTCTCACCTTTACAGCACAGCTCGTTGATAATGAGCTTTACTGTGGTACAGGGCAAGAGATTGGGAACAGAAGCATGAAAAAGATACATGACAACCCAGCCAAGGTGCTGTAAGAGGGAAAGTAATAAATTCATAGGAAAAGATCAACAAAACAAATGTTGTAGAAGGACTTAATTATCTTTTCATGCACCTGAAACTAAGCACTTAGCCCAGGTTTCTGCCTGCTATCCAGTTTAACACCACAGAAGGTAATGGTGTCTCTGTGTTACAAAGCAGCTCTGCTGCTGCTCTTGAATTCTACACTGCTATTGTTTGGATAAAAATAGCAGGGTTTTAAGGATTGGGGGGGAAAAAAAGTTAATCAAGTTTAAAGACAACTACAAGGCTCAGTACAACCCTCAACACTGTTTTAATATTTAAATCAATGCCACGGTCCATAATCTTGCAAAATAATTCCTGCAAGGAGGACACAGTCATGTAGGTAAATGTGTCTAAGAGAAGACCTGAAAACCCACTTTATCACTGGGATCACAGGTATCTTTTATAAGGGGAGAAAGAAAAAACAAACAGAAAGCCTCTTCCATCAGCCAAAAGAAGTTCAAAATGATGGAATGCACTTAACTCGGGAATGCACTTGAGTTAACCTTAAGAATTCAGGAAAGAACTATGTGCAGAGCATGCACAGCTTTGAAGATACCCAGCCAAAGTGCACCGGTCCAAGAGCATATTCCACGTTAGCAAGCACAAAGCTGCTGAACCAAGGACTGCGAGAAGCAACGTGACTAACAGTTACACACCCTCATGTCCAGCCAGTTTTCCACCCCTTCATCCCCATCACAGGGCAGGACAACCGCAGCAGCCTCAGGGTCAGCAAAGAACTCCAAGGTGAGGCTTTCACACTCAAAAATATTTTGGAGCTACCTTACATCTGACATTCTTGGGAGTCCCTCCTTGGAGATTACACAGCCAGAGGCGGGAGGGGATCAAAACCAGGCTTGACACTTTGCTCTGGTACAACGAGCAGGGAGCCAGACGCTCCTGCCTCCCTCAGAAACCCCCGGGACTGAACCGGCTCCCGGCTCCGGCTCGGCCCTCGGCACCCGGGCACCGGCAACACCCACCCCGCACAGCTGGTGCGGGGTCAGCCTTTGGGGAGGCCTTTGGGGCACCGGCCGGGCCCCGCGGAGCCGCAGAGGG
>VYXC01010318.1:367056-398061 GCA_013397175.1 Platysteira castanea | reverse complement strand
ATTAAAAAACCCCCAAAGCAGTCCATTCCCATCAGGAACCCTACTGTAATACTATCTTCCATTATGAGCACTTTGCACTTCTAAACTGGGGTGTAGGGAATACCAAAAAGCTCTGCACATCCAGAAAAAAACTCAAAGGGGAAAAAAAAGAGTAGCAAATATGTGTAGTTTAAAGATTTCATTCCTTTTACCCTACAGTATCTGCTTTAAATTTTGTAGCATATTTTCCAAATTCATCAGCCTGTCAAGAGGGAAATCTACTTGAAAACATTATAGTGATTTACGGACTTAGTTAAAATCTCATTATCCTGCAATTTTCCTTTGTAGACAGAGCATGAAGAGGACAGGGTTTGCTGTGGGAGTTGAACATTTCAGTTGCTGTAGCAGCATTGCAGTTAAGTTGGTGTCTCAGCAAGATTTGCCCCTTTTTTTTCCAGACATCTGTGTCCAGTTTTATTTCAAGGATCCAGATATAGCTTTACTCAGTGACTATCATACTGTAAGTGTCCTATTAAGCAAAGCAGCACAGATTTTCTCTGCTACTTCTGACAGTGTCATTGCATTAGTGCTATAAAGGCTGTGTCAACAGGGCTTAGGTTCTGACAGATTAGTGAAAGCAAAAAGCTGTCACCCTCCCTTCCCCACTCTGTGAATTTCTTTTTTTTTTCTTTTGTATTTAATACAAGTGCAGATTAAATGCATGTGAGAGGCTGTAGAGCCTGGGAGCCGTGTCTCCAGAAGGTGCAATCACTTTACACAGCAACACCTTTGACTCTGAGGTACTCCCAGATCAGGTTTCTGCTTCATTACATTCACTTGGGGCTGCTTCCATGGAGGTCTTTCCCATGGCCACCCTCCTTGCACTTCCCATATGGATGAGGGTAAGGAGGTACAAAGAGCATAAAAACCCCCAAGTCCTACAAATTCATCATTTAGGAATTATGAAAGCAGTTAAACACACTGACCTACATTTGAGTTACACAGATAAACTCATTATTGATGCAAACTGCTGCAACTCTCCAGTCTTTGGTAGCCCGTTTATTTTTCCCACAAGGTGGCTCATGCACACAGGGAGCACACCAGGCATCTTCTTGGTCCTGCATCACTCTGCCAGGAAGGAAGCAGCAATGCTGGTTTTCACTCCAAATGTATACAACCCACAATTCAATTTCCCTAAGCATCAGAGGACCAGCCCAGCTGTTTCTGCACTGTGCAAGACAATGTTTAGAAGAGGCTGAAGGCAGAATATTGGCCTCCAAGGACCCCACTGCTGCAGGAGGTGCAGCTCTGAAGTAGTTGTGCCACCAGCAGTAGAGTGTTTGCACATCTTGCATGCAGATGCAGGTTTTTGATAGATAAATCTTAGACTGCTCTTGAAGTTGGTTTGGTTCACAACTGTCAGAATAAATTTCACCCCATTAGACCAGGCCAGTGTTTGACTTTCACCCAGCGTGTTTTCTCCAGCTTTGACCAATTCTCATGAGACAGAACATGCAGACAAATATCTTTCCTTGGCATAACTTTCTTATTTACAGCAACTTAAAATCTCCCTGAGTTAGTGGATGCATCAGACCATTGTTTAACCAGCCTCTTTTTTAAAAAGAAATTGTACTTCTGTTACCCACTAAATTCTGCTGCAGAGAATCCCAGTTTGACTTTTCATGGCCTGAGAACATGATCCCATTTGTTCAACCCTGAATAGCTAAAACTTCCCTGTGTACCCACCAGGGCATGAACTCTACTCCTCACAGCTGACCAGCAGCTTCTAAACACCAGGGTGTATCAGCAGAGACATTAAGCACACACATTCACCAGTTTCTCAGATTAAACTGGATTTGAAGATACACCCCTAATAAAGGGCAGGAACTGGGAACTGAAGCAGGGAGGTAGATGGCAGAAACAAAAGTGTTCTTTGAAGTATGTGCAGCTAAATTAAAAGGCAGTAGCATCTCCACTAAGACATCATTAAAATACACCACTATCTTTTCCACTATTTTGCTGAGACATTTGTAACAGGCATTTAAGTGACATAAGAGTGGAAGCAATCCCATTCAATTCTGAAACTGAGGTGGAAGTAATGCTGGGTTAGCACACGAAACACCCTCCAACTATGCTTTAGGACACTGAAACTATGGATGGAGGCTCACTCACCTGATACTTAATCTGTCGTTGTCATGTCACAGCTATCTCTGAGCAAGAGCAGGACTCTTCTCAAAACATATAGGAGTATTGTAATAGAAAATGCAGAAATCTGCAGAAAGCCCTCTGGCAATTTAGGTAGGCTGTACCACTGCTGGTGGATCTCTGAACATGTACTTGAGACAAGACAGGACCAAGAAAATTAATCAAAACTCTGCCTTCTTAATTATTGCTCAAAGAAAAGATGGTAAGGTCACTAAATCACCAAGACAAAAAGTTCCAGAAGAGTACAATGTTGACAGCGGGCAGTAAGGCTGTCTTGAAACAAACATTTAATAAAGGCAGCACGTTAAAAAAAAAAAAAAATCACAAATGTGTAAAATCCTCAAGTGGCGAGTCCTTCTGAAACGAGTGACCGAGGACTAAAAGGTACCGCGGAGTGCAGCAGCACCGGGCCCGCCCGCAGGAGCAGCGACTCGAGGTGGCGCTGCCGGCCCGCGGAGCGGCCCCGGCCACCAGCCAGGGACCCGCGGGGCTCCCGGCCCTGCTGCCGGGGCTCTGCTGCTCTTCAGGAAAGGTGAAGCCCTGCCCGGGCTGAGGTTCTGTCTCCTTCCAACTCCCAGCGAAGGCGTTAACACCCAGTTTCCAGATAATTTCTCACAGGAAGGTCTCAGCACGGTGTTGTTTCTAATCGCCAGGGAGCAACACTTGTACTTTCCCAACCAGACACAGACAAATTGAGTATCTGACCCCCTGCCAGGCTTTGCAGTAAAACACCACCACTAGGTCTTCATAACTGTTTTATTTCTGCCCCAACCTTCCCGCAGCCACCAGCTCAGCCCAGTGCAGTCGGTGCCGCACACCCGTCAGGGATGCTCATTCCTCACCCCTGCACGGTCCTGCTCCCAGCAGCTCCACTCGGTGCTGTGCTTAACACAGGGCCACACAGCCTGAGCTACCGACCTCAACAAGAAGGTTAAGGGCAGAAAAGTCTGCTTTAGACAAGGAAAACCTCTAAAAATAAGCAGGTTAAAAATTCCCTTTGTATTCCCTCCCTGGTGTGAACAGGCCTGGGGCACCTTTACCCACATATATTGCTCTGACAGTCGGCTTCACCACACAATCAATCACCAGGTGCTCTGTCCAGACAGAGCATCAGCATTGTAGAAGGCTCCTAGAACAGCCAAACTGGCAGCATTTTGGTCAGTGACAGTAACCTGGTGTTCAGCAGCTTGGTGACCATTATCATGGCAAGGGAAATAAGCTATGGCTAAAGGAAAAATGACTTCACCACATCACCCTGCCGTACATCCACAGGATCCAGTTACCAGACACAAAGGAGTGTTCTGCACTCTTGGTTCTTTTCACCAGCAGGTCAGCTCACGGCACGTGAACACCAAGGTACCTGAAGCCCCAGAACTCAGCTTCAAGAAGCTTCTCCACTTTACTGAATACACATTGCTGCTCCCCTCCCAGGGTCATTTTGGGAAGATGAGGCAAAAGGCAACAAGTCTCAAAGCACTTCATCGGTAAACAAGATCCAGTTCTTATCTCAGAGGCTCCAGGACTGCAGACAGTTTAAAACACGTACAGGTGAGTTTGTGAACCGGGAAGAAAAGGAATTCCAGGCCTCTGAAGGCTTGGTCTAGGACCAGCAGTCCACTATAGGCTCTTCATTTCAGTGTGGAAGGCAGATCCACTGCTCACAGTCTGTGTCATTTGCAGTAATAAAAGGTTTGGGAGCTGTCAGTGCTAGCAGCCAACATTTAGCAATACACTGAAGCTGTGCTCATACACATGGGAATAAGAACCCCTTCCCTGCCTCAGAAACAGGGATACGTCTGGAGAGACAGTAAAACCACTGGGTCCAGCTACACATCAAGCAGAAAGACCATTATGAAGCCTTGGGGAGGGAGGAGAGGGCAGCTTGCATCCGAGACTGTGTCAGCCAAGGGTGGGGGAAGAGGGGAAGAAAACAGACTTCAGTGTGTTACATTTGCAAACTCAAATTGTGGTCTGTCTTCCCTCTTCCCCCATCCCTCTATTCCTTCTCTCCCCAGTTTCCTATGCAAACTCTCTGCTGCTGGAGAGTGCGATCAGGGGATCATTTAAGACACAATATCTGTGCGGCCTTTATAAAAAGGGAAGTGTCCTGTGTTTTGGAGTAAGGAGTGGGAAGTCTCCTCCTGCCATATATCTGAGGCAGTCTCAGTCATGATGTCCAGCCCTCACTCCAGTGATGAGCAAAGACTGGCACAGCCAGGGGAGAAAAGTCCTGGCTTACACCACAGGTAGAACCCACGGATGTGGTAGGAACCTGTACAGGGGAGGTTGTACATGGAGCACCAGTTTAAACAAAGGCTTCCTCAGTGGGAGTGCCATTGATTTTGAAGAAAAGTTTGGCATCTTCCATCTTCTGCTTTTTTTCTCTCTCTAGCCTGCGCCTGTAGCAGACCAGGTAGATTGGGAGGCAGAAACCCAGGAGGCTCATGGCAAGCAAGCCAACATTCACCTGCAGGAGGAAAGCAAACCAAAATTAGGCTGGTTAGGAGAAGACAACAACCCAGTCACGCATGCAGCAGTGTCAGAGCCCAGCCCACGTCACCCAGCTGTGGGCAAACCAGGAGACGCCCTGCTCCGTGGGCTGGCAACATCCTCCCCTGTTTTTATATTTACGCTCCCATGCCCAGAGCACCTCGTGTGTACAAGCTAAATGCTGCAAGAGTTTTTTGCTCTGGATTATGGCTGTGGGAGTCTTGTTCCACAGAACACACAGGGCTGTTTGAGCTGCAGGTTTTTCACAGCAAGTTTGCTGATTGAAGAGCAACAGGCACAGGCATGTGTAGCCTAGAGACCAGAATTCCACCCAAGACCACCTCTGTCATGATTCTATTGAGCTGCCCAGACTCTCAGCAAGACACCAAATTACCTCTACCCTCAAAATCCACTTGGCTTTTTGGACATTAGCATCAGCAATCCAAAATTTACTGGTAATTGGAGCTCATAGCTCTCAAGTGTCAGAGTATTTTTCCTGAATTTTGAGGTCTGCTCTCACTCTGCCATTTTAACCTGACAGATCCTGACTCACCACATAAACTGCTAATGGAAAGCATTCCCTTCCTCCCTTTCCATACACCATGAGGGTTACTGGCTTTCCTGCCCAGGGAGTCATTACTCACACAGGGAAAGGTCTCCTGGACAGCACCAAGGTAACAGCAGACAGGGACATGTAAAATTACAGCTGTTTTTAACCTTGGTCCATGCACAGGAGTCCTTTTTTTACCCCCAAGAAACAAGCCAAAAATCATCTTAACCATGAAGCTTCCACATTAAAACTGAGAAGAACTTGCCCAGAGGGGGTCTCCTTTCAAAGGTCCCGTCAGTGCCATGAAGAGAGGCTGCTGCAGAAGGGCAAAGAGGGCACTGATCAACGACTGCAGCCCTGTCAAGCTGCCAAACTGAGTCGAGGGGTATCTGTCAACAAAGAAAGCAACGGCGTTATTATGTGTCACCTTGACTGTTCACATCACCCAGGTCAGATTACATTCCCAGTCCAACAACAACAGAGACCAACGTGAGAGCAGGTCCCAAGACAGGCATAATGTGCAGAACTCCCTCCTGCACTGTGTAACTGGCCCTTTTTATAGGGTATTTACCTATACCCCGAGGTGTGCACGGTGCTCTCGAGAGCAGAATGGCCACGGCTGGAGCCTTCTCCACACTATTCTCATGCTGAGCTTTTAAACTTTAGTAATATCAGATCCAGCACTTGTTTTGTTTTGCAGCTCTACTGTGGGCAGGTGGAAGTGTTTATACAACTCCTGTTCCTACTGCACAGGGAGCAGAGTGTTGATATTTCCAAGTTAAAAGTGGGGCCTCTTTATCCAGATGACAACACTTGTGGCTGAGCAATCATTTTCATCTGGTCATAACAATTTGCTCCCTTTGGAAGTGAGTGAAACCTGCACAACAGGTTAGTGTTTTCCTTTTTAGAGGACAAGTCTGATCCTATGTCAAGCTAAACAACACTGTTGACTGGAGAGTGCTGGGTATCAGATAATATTAATGGAAAAATAAATTTCAGGAATCATCTAACATCTTTCTCTTTCCACGATTGAGCAGTGTTTAAAAAGGGTCAGGTTAAACTAAACTTGGAAAGAAAGAAGCAAATCAAAACCTTCAAATATTCAAAGAAGTCACATTCAAAGCAAAACCACCTCAACTGCAGGAAGTTCCAGAGAGTTGCAATGGTCAAACAGGATTAGTTTACAAGTAAGGGGATATGTACTGCAACATACGTTTATTTACCTTGCTCAAAACAAAAATATTTTATTTCTGGCTGCCAGGGAACCAAAAGTTGATGCATTTCTGAAGCAGAGTCTTAGATGTGTTTTCTAGTCTGGATTCCCTAGACACTGGGATCTAAACCTTTGAGCGAAGGAGTCTGTGGAGTTGTGGAGTCTCCATCCATGGAGATACTCAAAACACAATCAGTTGCACTCCTGGACAACCTGCTCTAGCTGACCTTGGTCTCGAGAGGTCCCTTCCCACCTCAACAAACCTCTGATTCCCTGAAAGACAACAGCTCCCCTTTGTTCCTCTGTCCAACCTCTCAGGACTGAGGGACAGATCTCTTTTCAAAGCCAAAAACATTGCTTAATGAGGAAGAGAGTATTTAGATTCAGCTACTGATAATTTGCTAAGTTGGAAATAGGATGGATGATCTGTCCTGGGAAAGGGAGGAGTCATCACTAATGGTATCTTGAGCAATGTTTTATCAATATCAACTTCAGAGGAGAGCAGCAGCAATGTTTTCAGTCACATTAATGTTTTACCTGGGCACATGCACATATCTGCTCATTACAAGACAAAAAAAGCCTTGAGTTTTTACTATATAACCTTAGTGTCAATAGTTCAGTCTCACGTGAGGCCCACACAGCTGTGCCTGCCTCTGTTGCTAAACAAGGAAAGAACCATCTGGGACTTCAGTCCAGCTATTGTCATGTCTAGAAGTGACTGAGGAAACAAGTTGCATCATTTTTCCCCTCTGACCATGAAGACCTCATTCCTGATCTCCCTCTCCCCTGGACAGCCTATCACCCCAAACCAGTTTATCTGGTCAGCCACATTTTATAAGTAACCAGAGACTTACACAGCTGCATAGAGGCCTCCCACAGCTGAGTGGATGAATCCTCTCACAATTGTGTGCAAAATGAAGGACAGAATCTGAAAAGAGAAGCAGAAAAATGTCACATCCTAGACACCACCCAGGCGTGCCAGACCCCAACACCAACCATTCCTAAAAGCTGTTCTTTCTAGGCAGGATTGGGAAACCCAAAACCAAAACCCGAAATATCAGCACGAGGGAAGAAATTTGTACTTGTCTCCAGGCACTGCTTTCCCTTACTTTGCACACACACAAGACTTCTGTCATTTGTAGGTGGCACTGCTGCAAGGACGTGTCCCCAGCAACCCGTGGCCAGGATCACCATGCTTTTCCATGGCCACCAATTTAGTTAATTTTCCACGAGTTATTGCGGACAACACGCAAGTATGAGCAGACTGCAGCTGTTTGCCTACATCATCAAGGCGTGTTTAAGTATAGCATAAAATCACTAAACTCCTCTGCCAAAAATAGGTGGTGCCACAGAATAAATATTTTAACAGGTTTATAATCCCACAGGTACCATTGGGCATAGCATTTGACACAGGAATAACCTGCTGTACACATCACTTCTTGCAGCAAGTTTTTCCAACCTTCAGCAGCTTAAATCAAGCCCACTTTAAAGGTACATGCCCTGCTGAAAGGATATTGGTGGACAAGAATTTGTTGTCACACAGCCCAGCTGCAGAAACTTTTAAGTGCAAATAAATTCCGTACTGACTGGCATTTTAACTTCCAAAAAAATCTAAAACTGCACAGTGTTATTTGTCTCAGGTCTAAAAGTGGGGCTTCCAAAGCAGCATGGAAGTTCCCCAGCAGTGCCAGTTCCAGCCCTCCTGCCACCACCAGCAGGTTCTCCTGGCACTGTCCTGTCCTGCCAGCACCCCCACCCACTCCACCTACTCACCTGCAACGGTAGATTAGGAATAAGACAGGTGATTCCAAATCCAACCAGCAGGAAGTTTGTGAATACAAAGGCATTGATGGAATTGGTGATTTTCTGGATCTGACGGTCACGCTTTTTCTTTTTCTTGTCACCTCTGGAAGGACAGCAAAACCTGTGTTACAAACACTTCCAGCAGCTGCTGGAACTCAGAGCAAGATTCTCCACATATCGCATCAACTCTATCTACACCAGCTTGGCTACAGGTCTGCCTAAGGAGGTGCTGGGATCTCCACCAGTGGAAGCTGAGGAACATCTGGGTTATGATTTCAGTGCTGTTACTCTTACTCTTGGGCTAGGAGGGACGTCTGAGCCTCTCCTGCTACAACTTAGATTTGCTCTTCTTGACTGATCTGAGTGGACATGGAAGACAGCCTCCTCCTTTCCTCTGCAATTATCAAGTCTTCCTTCAGGCTTTCTTTTCTATACTGAAGAGCCAATATTCCTTCCAGTCTTTGATCCCACAACACAAAAGGCAGAGCAGAGGGGGGCTGCTAGGTGGCTGCATGTCCCGTGTGGCGCACACTACGCACTGCTCAGCGTTGCTCTCCTCATTCTCTTCCGAGCCATCATCACACTCTTTCATTCTCCAGTCCATGATGCACCCGATCACAGGCGCTGTCAGCAGGCACAGCAGCTGCAGGACCCCAAAAATGGAAGTGTAGAGAGCCACTGCAGGGAAAAATAAAATGAAAAATAGTTTGTCAGTCCAAGCGACAGAAAATAAGACAACAAAAAATGCTGTTCTTCCCTACTGATCACCTCATTAGAAGTCCAGAGCAAATATACTGATGGACCTGGGAGCTGGGACATCAAAGCCCTGCTCCATCCTTCAGCCTTCCACACATCAGAGTGGACACACTGAGCACACTTCCTTCAGCCATTCTGATCCTGCACTGGAATTCTCTGGGCAGCAGCAGGTAGGGCTCCAAAAATGGGGACACAGCACCTGCTTAGTGCCAGTGAGGTTTATTCTGGGCAGGACCAGCAAGAAAAGTTTTTATAAGCTTTGTGTGCTGCACAGCCAGACCTGCTTTAGTCATCTCCTCTCCTGCCTTGCTGGGAGCTGCAGCTACAGCTTCTCTAGCTGGGATGCTCCAGCAAAGACAGGCTGGGGAGGTGAGGACTAACCCAGCTTGTGCTGAATGGGCAAGGTTGGAAGCGGGGGGGAGATTAACATCAAAAAACTACAGCATTTTCGAGCAATTGTTAAAAAGCTCAAAGGAATGAAAATTCTGTGCTAATGATGAGAGAAGCATCTCCGTGGCTTGCTGAGGGAAAGCTGATGCCAGCAGACTCCGAAGAAATTGTCCCCTCCTGTTACTGAGCAGTTCCCCCACCCTGAAACGCTTTTTTCCACTTCCTCTCGGCAGCCCACATGAGGACAGAGGCACGACACAGAAGGGCTGGTGAGTCATGGTGTGCCACAGCTCTGAAATAAGGATGTAGTTCTGAAACTGCCCATCTCAGCACAGAGCACAAGTTGCAGCCCTGTAAGCAAAACAGCTCCAATTTTAATTTGTCCCTCCCAATGCGTTTTTAAGCCTAGCCAAAGCAGTACAGCCAGGATTTCCACCAAAACCCACTTGGTAATGGAGAGAAAGTTTCCAAAAAGCCTTCCTCTCCTATACAGTTGTAGCAAACCCCAGCAGGGCTGCCCTGCTGTGCCCAAGCATGGCACCTGATGATCTTTTCCTGGCTCCAGCTGCTGGCAAAGGAGCCGAGAGGAACTTCCAGCTCCAACCTCCAACCTCACATTCATGCCCCCGTTCCTCCCACACAGGCAAGCCCTGAAGTGACCCCACATCCCCTCTCATTATAGCAACTGCTGCAGCCAAGAGAAACAGGTGGCATCACTCTCTATGAACACTGCAGGAGCTGATTTACTGTTGTCTGGTTATTTTTTAATAGAGGGTAAGAAGCAAGCCACGCTGTCATGTTTTGCCTCTTTATGCTATCCTGAACATTTAATCTTGGGCTCTAAACAGCAAGGGCAGAGGCCAGCTTGAGTTAGGGAGTGAAATTTATGGGGTCAGCAAGAGAAGAAAAGGGAAGACAGTAGCTGCTGCTACAAAACAGGGCCCCCTCAGCTTATCTGCCATCTTAAAAAACATTCTTTCCTGAGGAGAAAAAGCAAGAATACCTAGAAAAGTAAGCACACATGGGCATAAGCCTTTACAGTCCCTGTTCTAGATGCTTTTCCCTCAAAATTACCCTGAGCAAGCACCTCACACAGCTGAGTTTTCCAACCCTGATTCTCCCCAAGGTCTCCCGGTATTACCACATTTGAAAGCAAGGTGACAATTTAGGAAAGATGCAGACGAATTTCAGGTTCTAGGCGTAACAGGTCTACTCTCCCCTGCCTTCCTCCGACACAATTACACAGTCATTTACAGAATGAACCCTTAAGTTTCTTCCTCATCTTTTGGGGGGTTTCAGCTGATAAGCAGCCACAGGCCGACTGCTCTCTCCACTTCTTGGTTTCATGACAGGTCTAAGTCACCATAATCTGCACAGAAAGAACTTCCAAGGACACTGCAATTAAAGACTTCACTACTTATCTGCATGATTTTCCCCACATCCTTCTCTCCTGTTCTGCTCCCGGGAATATTTAACTTTTCTTTGACCACAACATTTGCAGGGTTTTACCCAATTCTCTTCTTCCCTCAGTGCTCCTGCGGGCAGCTGCAGGTGGAGGGAACTCTCTGAGCAAATCCCATCCCAGTGAATAAATGCAGGAAGAACGAGGAATGCAAGGGAGCAGCATCCCATCCTCTCCTGATGCACACACAGATTACATTTCTAGAGAGCTGCACGTGCCTTGGAACTGCTCTTGCAGCAGAGCCTGACACTGCTGAGACCAGACAATACCACTGTTTTGCTGATGCCATGGAAACACCAAGACAGTGACTGCACTGCAATGAGCCCAGGCTACATTCAGGGGGAGGAAGGGAAAAAAATAGGAAGAAATCTTAAAGGTGGCACAGAAAAACTGCAGTATACTCAAGGGGCACAATCCCTGCTTTAGCAAGGAGTTTGATCTAAGCAGAACTGGCAGCTTATATAGTTATTATTAATTCTTAAATTCCAAGGAGGAGAGGAGAAGGAAAGAAACAAAAATTAAATGAATATAGCAAGGCAGGGGGGAAAAAATTTTAAAAAGCAGTGTCAAGAGTTACAAGGTAAGCAGAAAAGGATGCAGTGTTGGGAAAGGTGGGCAGTGTGAAGTTTGTCCTGTTTTGCTGTTTAATGTCTAAGCTGGCTCCTGAGCCAGGAGATAAAGAGCTGAATGCTGCAGGCTGTCAGAAGCTCAAGAAACAAAGCAATTCAGGGAATGCCAGGGCACTTGGAGTTTCCTGCGTCTCCTTCCCTCCCCCAGAGCTCACTCCTGTTTTCAGAGGAGTGCCTCTTGATTTATCAGCTTCACGCAATCCAGATTTAACAAGTCCAAACTGGATCTTACTACAAAGGACAAAAACAAAACAAAAAAAGGCTAAGTCCTGTTTTGCAATCCTGGGTATTTTCACCAGTAAACTAACGTACTCTTTCCTGTTTGCTCCATGAACTTCACCAGAACTATAAATGCTGAGAGTTCAGTGCAGGGAGCACCCCTGAGCCTCCCCAGCACCCACCAAGCTGCACAAAAACCAGCTCTGACTTCACTTCTCCCGCCCCCGGGTGCTGGGCTGAGGCACCGAGTCCAACCATTACTCATGAGAGTCAGCTGCTCTGCATTCTCTGCTTGCTCAGGATAAGTTAAGCAAATACCTGATGAAATAGGTTTTCCAGTTAAAATAAAAATTATCACAGTCCACCCCAAGAGGCTGCTTGCAAAAACCTACGTGGGGAAATACCATGGGGTAGGCATTTGACAGACACAGGGCTAAAATTAGCTTGACATTCAAGCGTCTGCCTCTCTGCCCCTCTGTGCTGGGCTGGTTCCAGCCCTTCCCTGGACCCTCCCAGCAGCTGTCAGTGCACTTGGACACCATGGATTGCCCTGCACAGTGTATCTGCTGAGTAATCAAGGTGCTCAGCCTTCACTGACCAACTCTGGGCCAGCTCCCAGCCCCAAGGAAGCAGGTGAAGGTCTTCAGAGGTTCCCCTACCTTGACTTTCGTCTCCAGACAGAAACTCAAGGATGGTGTTCATGGCTCCCATGTAGAAGATGAGCCTCAGCTGAGTGACACACATGGTGATAAGGCTGAGCAACAGGATGGGACTGAAGACACTCCTCATGAAGGAGGGAGTAGCTGCAGAAGGAATAACAGAGTCTCTGAAGAAGGCAGTACACCTCAGCAAACATCTGCAATTTCACCTCTGGCCTAGCAGGGCTTCTCCTGCCTGGAAGTACCAGTGGCAGCTCCAAGGGGTTCACCTGGAGCCTTAGAAACTCCCATAATCAACAGCTGTAGATGCTTGGAGTGTGGCTACCAGTAACTGGGGCAAGGAGGCAGGAAGGAAGACTCCCCTGATTCCAGGGATTAGAACAAAAAGAAGCCTCAAACCATTTCCTTTCACCACCAAGGCCAGGTTGGACGGCGCTTTGAGCAACCCGTTCTGGTGGAAGGGGGTGGAATGAAATGATCTTTAAGGTCCCTTCCAAGTCAAACCATTCTGTGATGCCCCTGAGTAAAGAAGGCTTGGTCACGATGGCAACAATTGACCCAAGAGCCAGCAGTGGCCACCTGTCCTGTCCCCCTGCAGCCACACCCGCTCCCATGTGTTGTCCCCATCACTGGCTACAGCACTGCTACTTAGGCAAGGACACGAGGACAAGATTCCTTATAGAACTCAACTTGTATTCCAGTCCTGGTGGCTGGCTCGAGGCCCTGGAAACACCTGGAGCACGTATTGCTCCCTCACAAACAGGTCTGGAGCAGAGCAGCCAGGCCAAGAGGCCTGTGCCAGCACAGGCACCCCGGGGGCACCCACAGAACCACACCTGCACTGTCAGGCTGGCACTTCACTTCCAGGTCCACTGTAGACAGACAGAGTTTGTTGTTCTCCTGCAGAGCTGCCGGCTCCTTGGGGCCCTTCATGGAGCTCCCCACACTGAGACGGCGCCCCACGGTCGTCACTTGCTTGTAGAACTGCTTCCCGGTGATTTTGTGGTCAAATCCCAGCCAGCTGAACTTTATTTTCACCCTGTTGGGTTGCAAAGAGCGTGAGAGCTGCAACACAGGGTGAGGAGTCAGAGGCAGCAATGTTGCAGGAGTCGGAAGGACTGGTTGTGGATTTAAGGCACTGGTTTCCATCTACAAACCCACAAACGGTTTTGATCCAGAGCACACTGAGATACTTTCCCTGGGCCAACTTGGCACAAATCAATATAAAAATACTTATGACCAGGAACAGATCATTTTTCCTTTGTAATTCCCACAATTTGGGAAGTTCCACTTTCCATAGGTATTCAGATGCTAGTGGCAGGCAGAAATCCTCAGCCTAAGAGGTGGCAGCAATAAACAACGTGCAAGGGGTTCCCTGTCTACTCCTCTCAATTCTTTGTGCCAGCTCTCCTAGAGAATTAGGAATGAGATTAGCCCTAGAGACTTACGAGTAGTCCATGTCCTCTGGTCCTGGGAAAGGCTCCAGGGGCCAGTTGAAGAAGCAGTTGAGGAAAACGAGTCCTGCACAGCTTGCCCAGACAAGCAGAATAAGGATGAAGGAGACCCCAAAGTCATAAATAACCTGGAAATCACAAGGGAATATGGTTTTGGCTACCGAAGCAGAAAGATGCTTCAATATTCTTGGAATGAGGTCCGAGAGGAACTGGGAAAGAACATCAGGATACACTTAAAATGGGTTGAACTCAAGTAGTAACAAAAAACAATTCTGTGACAAGGACTTTCCTGGAAAATCAGCAGGAATTTCCCTGAGACTGCAATGAAACATCCCTGGTTCAGAACCAGGTGATCTATCCAGGCAGCCCAGGTGACCATCTCTTGTCCCTACAGTGCCATTTGCTAGCAATAAATTATGTTCAAAGCCAGCCATTGGTGACAATCACACAGATAAAATATACATATGTGTATTTTAAAAAATGTTATATATATATATATACACACACACACTCCTTAGAGATTACCAAAGCAACCTTTTCTAAAGACGATCTTTAGTTTTTTTCACTTCTACTTAGCACTTCTAAAATTTTCTATCTGCTGCATTCTTGAGGCAGTGACTTGGGAAATCTTTAATACAGACAGGAACCGAATCTTGCAAATGCACATCTCTAAAAAAGTGCTTCAGCAAACAGTCCCTCTTTCTTGCCACATTATTGCTAAACGGGGCAAGACGCCAGCACAACACCACCAGTCATGAGCCTCGATCCCACGGCCTCACCTTGATTCCTGGAAAAGTCACAGCAGAGGAAGCATAGGAGCCAATCATCAGAGCAATGAACGTGGAACGAAGGTCACCAAACATGTTGGGCAGCTGGGGAGAGAGAAAAATCATTTGAAACAGGCTGCTGCCAAGGGAACGAGGCTTTCTGGAGCAGATATTGGCATTTAGGATTAATTCTCCTGGATACCAGAATGTGAAGCAGCCAGTTTTACTCAGGCATGACTTAGCTCTTCAAGATATTACTCTGCAGGGTGCACTGGTGTCTCCAGAGACAGGGAATGCCTACAACCCAAGATTTATGTGCTTCCTGACGCTGCTTCTTTCCAGACTGACAGCATATTTTGCATTGGTCACCTTTAGCACAGGAGCATTTGTCTTTAAGAGTTCCTTACCCCAAACCTGTAGCCACCGCTTTTCCTCTCCCACTAACACATGCCCAAATTCTCTATTTATCACCCTGTTTTTAGCCACAGGCTGCAGTCTTTAACACACCCTGCAACACCTTGAACTGCCAGCTTTGTTTATGCACCTTGGGTCAGCACCCAAATCTTTTGCAGCAGACCAGAAAGTTCCTGTTATAACAAGAAGGAACAGAGGCAAGCACGGACAGTGCTGCTGTTTGCATTTCCATTTCTAGCCATCTCCATGGCCCCTTCTGTGGCAGCAGACTCTCTCTGCTGATCATTTCTGCATCACTGGGATGGCTCGGATGCCTCAGCACACTATCCCAGAGCTAGGTGCAGGAAAGGAATCACAAACACCAGATATCCAAGGATTTATTGCTCAGCACAGCTACTGAGCTCTGCTGCAAGCAATGCCTGGCATTGCTATCCCTGCCACCCACCTCACCTCACTGCCTGGGCTCCCATCAGGTGTGTTGGCACTGCTGAGAGCAGACCAGGCTGGTTTCTGCAAGGATCTGTTGGGAAAGCAAAGCTCTCAGCAGGGACAGCCAGCAGCAGTTCACAGCAGCCACTTCGCCACCTGAACAGCAAAATCCTCCCAGGATGGCTCACCAGCCCCTGCTTCCACTCAAGATCCAAAAGCACAGTGGGACAGGCAGAAATAGCTGGGAGACCTTCCTGCTCTTCTGGGAAAGGAGGAACTCCCTGTTTTCCTAAACAACCAGAAGTGAACAAGTTTCCATCACTCACTAATGCTGGCCTGGGAACTGGAAATTACAGGGAGAGGCTTTGAAGTTGTCAGGCTATGGAGAGCTCAGCTCATACCTCTTGAAGCTGGTCAGTGGGCAGAGATTCTGCTGCAGGCTGGCACATTTCCCTTCCACCTCCTTTTTTTTGGGTCACTCACTCCCCAAATTCACTTGAGCATCACTACCACGTCAGCCTCAGAGGGCCTCAAAGCAGGACACTGCAGATGCCTTCTAGGACTGAAAGCACAACCAGCACTTGATCTGTGCAAAGAGGCTGCTGAACAAAACAATTCAGAGAATATCAGCCCGAGCCTGAGCAAGCAAATGCTGCCATCACACTCCCCTTTGCTGAAAAACAAATCCATCTTTCCCAGGAGTAGCATATAAGGCAAGCAAATCTGGCTTGTGTCACGGCGTGTTTACAAAGCAAGTATTCCTGTGCAGGAGCACTCCGGGACCCATCTGGCTGTTTATCATCCCTCTGCCTCACTGCAGAGCTTCCTATGCAGTGCTGGCTCCAGGTCCTCAGATAACCCCGGGCTGGGGAGCAGCAGGAATGATGTGCTGAGCCTGATGCTGCCCGTGAACCCCAGAGGAGCAGGAGGAGGAGGAGGAGGAGGCAGAAGAGGCTGCGCTGCTCTGCGGAGCATCCCCACACCCATCGCCGATCCCCGCATGCGGGAGAGCTGCCAGCAGGCTGCTCCCGGGAGCTGCAGACAGGAAACGGCAAAAGGATCCAAAGGTCTGTTACCAGGCGCTGAAAAATCTCCTCCTGGAAGCAGTGGCCTAAATTTGCACACTCCCAGAAAGCAGCATCTGCGGAGTGGAATATCTGAGGGCTGCAAAAAGAAGGCTAGTCACTGTCACCAGGCTGGGTATTTGCTTCATCCCAAACACCCCAAACCTAAAATAATGTCCAGAAATTACAACAAAACTGCTGCTCCTGCTGGGGAGCTCAGGGCAGGGCAAGAGCTGCACAAACACAGCTGCTTCTTGGCTCGGGCTGGTTTTCCCCAGAGATCCAGAGTCCACAAAAAGCCTTTTTCATACAGCAGGCAAGCAACTTCCAGGTGGATCCTCCTGCTCTGAGGGCTACTGGAGACACAGAACAGGCAGCCATGACCAGGAGAACCCAAGGGTGCTTCTGCCTTGATTGGGACTGAAGTCCTAGAAAGGCTAAAGATTTCCTAAAATCCAATTTGGCACCAAGCAAGCAGCTAGATTAAAAAGATTGGACAGAAGAGATTTAATGTCTTATCCAGCCCAGTCAAAGCAGACACGGCAAACACTGAGAACTTGGAAGGAAGAGAAATGTGGGACTACCTGGAGGGGCAGAGGGGAGATGAAGGGGGAAAAAGTCCCTTCAAGACAGAAAACCTCTCAGACTGCGCCAGCACTGGCAGTGCCTGTGCAGGTCTCATCTAAAGACCAGCTACAAAAATAACATCCAATATTTACCAAGTCATTTTTCATGCTGTCTTTATAGTAGCAAGCATTGGAAAAAATGAACCACAGAGAGGGAAGAAAAAAAAAAACCACCCAACAAAAAACACAAGCCACGGAGCAAGTGAGCTCTGTTTTTCTGCCACCAAAAAGGATCTAATCCTCATTCTGATCTCATCCCCGCAGGCCAGAAGTGACTCCTCCACTAACTTCTGCCCATTCTGGTATGACAGCTCCAATTCTGCAAGACCTATGACGACAGAAACTCTTAAGCCTCTTGTTTAAAGGTCACTAATACTCAATGCACTATTAACTTTATGCCCTGTCCCAAAGACACTCAGTGAATGTTGCCACACGTAACTGTTTTTTACTGGAGTCCTTTATTGCAGGTCTGTAATCCTAAACTGATAAATCATTTCCTCTCGCAGATTTTTTTTCTCATCTGCCCTACAGTGAGTTTCAAATAATTTATATTGTTTTCCAGCTTTTCCCCGGAGACATTCTATATACAGAAGATACCACAGTATTGCTACCAAGCCCTGTTTCCCTCCTCTTGCAAGGACTATTTGAAAGAACAGTCAGAGGGAAAAATCAAGGCATTGAGAACCAGACTGCTGGAAAATGGTATTTTTGTTCAATTAAACTTTGTTTTCCCTATGAGGGGTGTATTTGGAAGTTACATAGACACTAAAAATATGTTCTCTAGGAAAGCCTCAAACTGCCCCCTCTGCCCAAAGCATATGGAAACTCCTGTTCCCATTCTCCAACAAACAAAGGCTCACAGAGCCCTAAGTTTTCCTAATATTTCCAAGTAAAGAAGATTCCCTACACAGAAATGTCCCCCCTCTCCCCGCTCTCATTAAAGGGGGCTGTTTGTAGCAGAAAATCAGAGCAAAGCAGCTGTAATTCTTTGAAAGGAAAACAGGACAGAGAACAATCTATAAAAGGCTCTTTGTGGTAATTTATCACACATGTTTATTTCTTTGCATGAAATAGCTTCGGAGCAGAACCAGCGCCAGATTCCTGTGTTGCTGTCAGAGCCACCAACACAGATCTGTTTCCATTTCCAATCTTCACTTATATTGGCCAAGACCAAGTCACGAGGCAGAAATCTCCCCTCTGCATTTTAACAACAGGCACAGCCTGACCTTGTTCCCAGAACTGGGAACCGTTTGCTGGCTGCCCCCTCCTCCCCAAGCCACAGGCGAGGCACCCAGGAGCAGCAGCTTGTTTTGGCTCCACGGCTTGCCATGTGCTCTCATGATACCCCGGGGACTTGTTACTGAAAAAGGCTTTAAACTCAAGAGGCAAAGCTTTGTGGAGCACTGTCCCAGGCTCTAATCCTCGGAGATCCCAGGTTTATCCCTGCCTCAGGGTCCCTGCCACCAGATCACACCACGTCCCGGGAGGCGTCAACACCTGAAGCAGCCCCACAAGCTGGGTGTCAGGGACGCCCTGCCACGAAGCGGCGACCAAAACCTGCCTGGGGTGGCCGACGACCATGGCACCAGCGGGTCTGACCCATTTCCTGGAGCACCTCAGGTCACCTGCAGCTGGCAGGAGAAGGGAGTCACCTTGCTGTGACTGCTGCGCGTGCGCCCGGCAGCCAGCGCCTGTGGCAGCCAGACCGAGCTCCCCTGGCACCGGGAGCCGAGCAGGGCTCATCGCCTCGGTAATGAACGTCCTTACAAAGGTCCTCTGAGTGTCCCCTTTCAGCGTTCAGCCCATCCCTTCCCGGGCACAAGGCGGAGCACAGCATGTACGAGCCATGTCACACAAGCCACGGGCTTGTCCCTACGTTCCTTCCTCGCCTGTCTCCAGGGGCCACAGCTGGAAGGAATCCACCAGATATCGCCCTGTGACAGCAGAAGATGGCTCTTGACACACCAAGTGCAGCTTGCAGGCAGAGTGATAAAGCTGAAAGCTGCCAACCACCAAAACACAGCTGGTTCCGACAGTCAGCAGCACGGCTACGCTGTGGTGCAGGTGAAGAAGTGTTTCCCTCCCACTTTAGGCTATTTTTAATCACATTCACACACCTCAGGTACCGAAATGCCTCTGAGCAGCTGCACAGGCAGCTACACCTGCCTCTGGATTTGAGAAGTCAGGCCTGAAGCCACCCCAGCTCTTTGCAGAGCACACCTGGAGGGGACGGGCTCCACCTGAGGCATCTGCATGACCTCAGAGCATGGCTGCTTGCTCCAGACCTCCTCAAGGCTTGGATCTCTTCTTGGAAGATCTGACCTTTTTCCTGCTGCTGCTCTTCCTTGGCACCGCAGAACTGGCTCACTAATGAGTGCACTAATAAGTGGCTTTGCTTACTTCTGCTGCTAAAAGCCACAGTACAGCACAAACAATCTATTCCTGCCCTCTCCTGCCCTCACTCCTATCATCACCAGTGGTTCTAAAATAACCTGTGACCCCTTAATAATCACCCAGCGAGACAGTAACCAATACTGGCAGCAGCAGGATGGGGATCCTCTCCTCTCCTCTCCCACAGCACCACTGATGTGCTCCTCTCCTCCTTGCTTTTATTTGAGCTGTGGCAGGATGACATTTGCCCCTCAGTTCCTTGGGGTCACAGCCAAGGCTTCCAGTGAAGAACACCACATATGGAGGAGAGAGCAACATCTGCACAGAGTTTTGAAAGCTTTGAATATATGAAAGCAACAGCAAAACCACGGTACACGGAGTGCTCTGCAAAGCCAGCCTCTGCCAAATTTAGGTCTCAGGAGTTCAGCCAGTGTCTAAGCCTTGTTCAGCCAGCGTCTAAACCCTGTTAAATTAGAGGTAACTTTAACAGGAAGTTTTGCTTCAACAGCAAGTTCAAGGTAGCACAGTCCAAATCTGAAAGTGTTCAACTACAGCTCAGGGAAAAAAAAAAAAAAACAACAAGAAGAAAAACGGTGCTTCCCAGGCTTTTTTTTCTGGGCGACTTTCCACCCAGCTCTGTTTGAGCCACACTGACAACAATCAGAGTAATGAGGCAGAAAATAAAGCAGTTATTTGGAGAATGATACTGCTTCTGCCTCCAGGCAGAAAGAACCCCAAAACGTACAGATCCAGCTGACAGTTGTTGACCAAAGCTTTCCCTACAATCCTGAACATATCCAAGCGGGCTGTGCACATCCAACAACACAGCATTTCTAAAGAAGCCTGTAAGGGATTCTCACCCTTCTGAAAAGCAAAACCTTTTGTGATCAACAAGAACCATTTTCCTGGGGCGAGATGCAAACTGTGCTTGCAGAAAGCTGGTCATACCCAGCTGCAAGGGTTTGTGCCCTGCTGATTCTTCCTGCACTATGTCAATGCTAAATCCAGTGCAAACACACGTCCAGCCTGTGCCAAGTAGCTGAGCACTGCATGTACAGGCACATGATGAGTCCTAGACAAAAACACTTCCTTTTTTCCCCCCACCTTCACCTGAGATACAAAGGGCAGGTGAAAAAAAAAAAAAAAAAGGATTCGGGAAAACAAGCTTTAGAATAACAACCAAGGACTCACTCCCAAGGGTGACTGACCCTTTGTACCAAACACAAACACGTGCTATTCAAGCCACAGGCAGAAGATCCACTTTGTTCTTTCCTGCCAGCCCAGCTCCCAGCCACAGCGAGGGATAAAGCAGTCAGGTAGTAACTCCTCACTTACCGTGAGCGATGTGAAGGTCATGCACATCCCACCAAAGCCATTCAGAGCCAGGGCAATGAATATCAGCACAGACAGAGCTGCAACAATAAAAACCTGCCCTTAGCTTCCACTGGGGTGCAGAGGGAAAGGAGACAGAGCCCTGAGGGCTTTGGTCATGACACGTAAAAACCTCGGCGGATCAACGCCCTCAGGACATGTCACACTGTTCCTGACCCAGCACCCATCTTCTCCCCAGCCACACAGACTGGGAGGGACAGGGCTCTCCTCCAAAACAGAGTTCAGGATGGGATGGAAGGGTTTCTTTCCTCTAATGAACAGACTCGCTGATGCAGCTTGTCTGATGGGTCTCCAAAGGAAGATTTCCTTGAACAAACTGAATCCAAAGTGTCGTCTCACTACCTGCTCTTGAGGAGCAAGCTCCATCTATCTCTGGCAAAAAAGCCAATTACACATTGTGTGCTATTACCTATTTCCCAACCCCAAAAAATCCATGAACTCGCTTGGAATTGCTCCTTTACAGGACCTGGCCCTGCCCAAACACAAAGCTAAGAGACCTGGGTATCTCAGACGTTCGGCCTTTGCTACACTCTCCACTTGATATTGTGAAACACCAGCCCTTCCCAGAGCCACTCAGCTCCCTCAGGCTGGCAGACTGTTTGGCTTGTGTCCCCAGCAAGACCCCAGTACAGCACTGGATGGTGACAGTTTGAACGTTGCTTCCCCAAAAACCCCAGACCACAGCCCTGAAATGCTCCCAGCTCAGCAGAAAGATGCCAACTTACAGTCTGGGTTACTGGCACCGTATGCGATCAGCACGCAGGACACGGCAAAGCAGGCACTGAAAGGGAACCAGAGCCATGAGTTTCCCACAAACAGCCCTGCCCACAGTCAATTACAGCTGCTTCCACCTCCTCAGCGCCTCGCAGGGCAATTTCTGTGAGAGGGAGGGAAGCTGGTGATTCGGAAAGAAAAATCCAGGGAAATACCCAAATATTACTGGCAAACAAGTATTACAGGCAAGCCTTGCACAAGGGCTGAGGCAGGAACCTTTCCTCCCAGCACTGACGCAGCTCTGTCTGGACCCAAATTCCCGCTGGTTTTCCAGCGCAGAGCTCTGCCAGCCCTCACCTCAGGGTGACCAAAGGCAGCAGCAGCAGCCTTTGTCCTGAGCCCCAGCAGTCAACTCCTCTCTGGTAGGGTCTGACTCAGAGACTTGCCCTGTTTTTCCCACTCTGCCCGCGGGCCAGTTTGGTTTCTGATCAAGTTCACTGCATTAAAATTGTGACAAATAAAACAGTGCTGGAGTCCACTGATCCCAACAAGTCACTAATCCCTACGTGCCATGACAGAAGCAGTTGACAACCTTGCTGTTAGAGGCAGAAAGCAACACACACCACATGGAAGAGCAGGGCCCTGGGAAAGGCAACAGGACATGTTTATCCCCGAGTTAACTCCCCAGCCTGCAAACAATGATGTAACATCTTGGTTTTGTGCCTCTCAGAACATAGCTCCCAGCCCAAGGAGAAAGCTACCCTCCCTGACTCACAAATGACTCTGCTCTTCCTCCAGGCTCCATCTGGACAGGGATCACAGAGCAGCACTGGAGAGCTGAAGTGTGGACATGGAGTTCCAGGCCCTTCCCTTATGGAGCAATTCACTGTGCTGGCTGAAATCAGCCCTGAGCTGCTCTGCTGCCCTGTGCACAGCTCCCAGCACATCCCAGCCCCATCCCTCACGCACTTCCCAAGGTTGCAGGGAGCCCACAACAGGCACAGCACCCAGACAGGGTGGGAATCGAGCCCTCAGCCCACCCCTGGAGCCCTGCACACCCACCTGCCCAGCAGCCGCAGCTTGCGAGGGCCGTACTTGTCCATGACAATTCCCAAGGGCAGCGTGATGGCACTGAGCAGGAAAGAGCCAATGGTGAAGGCCAAGTTCAGCATCTCATCCTGGGCGTTGCAGGAAGGCCATTTGTGCTCTGAAGCTGTGCTGTTCTCGTCCTCGGAGCTGTTGGTGGTGGTCTCTACACGGGGTGAGAGAGGACACTGTGTTAGGATGAGGTTTGAAGCACTGCAGGGAAGAGGAAAGGGAAAAGCCCTGCTGGGCATACGCCCTCCACAGTCCAGTGTTTATTCTAATCGGTGAGAAATGGAGAAGGAGAGCAGCAGAAGGATGAGGGAAACCTGATGAGCTCTGCTTTGAGCAGGAAAAGGCACCCAGGGGACAGGCATCCCATGCAGCAGCAGGGTAAAAACCTAAGGATGGACACCCATTAATTTATTAAAACAACTACTCAGCAACTGCCTGGCAATTACAGGAGACTAAACCCTAAACCCAGCTGAACCCAAAGAGACTGATACAAAAATAAGGTCCTCCTAATCTACAGCTGTCACGTTCTCAGAGATCTTTTCCCTAACAAAACTAACGACAGCTACAGCCAAATCAGTTATTTTGGTTGCAGACACCAGGCTGACAAGGCCTGGCACTGAGCAACAGCCTGCTCAAATGAAAAGCTTCCTACCCTCACTGCAGGCATCAGGATGAAGAATGGCTTTGCAGTAGCCACCCTGCCTTGACTGCCCTGGCTCTGAAAAATCCTTCCTGGATTTAACTACCCTGCTCCCAGGGGGGCTGGCAGCTCACCTGCCTTCTCTGGTTTTTAAAAGATTGATGCATCTTTAACTCCTGCCCCGTAATTAGCATTTTCTATTCTTTCAAAATGGGTTTAGGTCATACAGATCAATTGTATCACCAGCTTTCTGTTCTTGCCCTTACATGAGGAACTCTGCATGCAAACTCCCACGCTGAACAGAGCCCACGTTGTGTAACCGAGACAGAAACAGGACAGTTCAAAAAAAAAAAAAAAAAGAAAGAAAGGAAAGAAGTTCCCTTTTACTGCCTCATGTCAACTCTTCTCCTGTTACATGCTATCCCAAGGTTGCTTACAACTCCTCGAGTGAGTACGTGTGCATTCAGACTCCCATTAACTCACAGATCCAGTGCACTCCACCTCTCCTCCCAACACTTATCTGGAACCTTTGTTGGTATGACAAAGCACTTGCTGCTGCAAGCCAGTGATATAAAACACTCTCCTGCATGTTTAATAATTGATCTGACAAAGTTCAATATTAAACGAGGAACAGAGAGAGAAGTCACTGACAATCACCAGCACGAAGTGAGGCTGGAGATTCCCAGTGAGCCCTGGTTGGTTTAGTTAATTAGCAGGAATCCCTCATGTACAAGTAACTTCACATTCCCTGCTTGGTGTGGCTGCTGGGGGAGATCCCCTTGGCTGCTCTCACCCTCCCTGCATCTCTGGAGATAGCACAGCCCCACTTTGCACCTCTCTCCCTTCCACCCAAGCCTCAGCCCCTCTACAGGTACTGGTTTCACCCTGGCTCTCCCAGCTGCCCTAAACCACCCTGCCAGCTTTGTGTCCACTGCAAACAAACCTCACTCCACCTTCCTGCCACCGGGTATCAGCAGGAATTCAGGCACTGATATCCGAGGCTTTGGAGCTGCCTCTGGCCTCTCCCAGCACTCCAGGGAAGGCAGGGGCATTTCCCTCCATCTTCATTGCTCCCACCAGCATCGTTGCTAAGAGGGTTTCAAACTGCCTGTGCTCCTTTCCACTGCCATGTGCTCCTGGTTGATAACTTTATCTGCCCCTTCTCTTGCCCTGCTAGCCACGGATAGCCAGAGTAAGCAACAAATATCCCCAAAATGTCACATGTGCCACCAGCAGCATCTCCTCTGCAGGGAGGGCAGCGCTGCAGCCCAAGGCACATCCTTAGAAACCAGTCCTGGACAGACTTTGGGAGGCTCTCTGCAGTTTTCACCCACAGCATCAAGGCTTTTGGGCTCTCCACAAAGATAAATTCATAGGAAACAGATGTGGGTGAGAGGTGAAACCCGGGAAAACAAGGAGGAGGGGGGCGGAATTGACAAAGTAGTAGCAGTTTCCCTGTGTCAGCACTCTCCAGAGATAGCTCAGCTGCGGAGTGGAAGGAGGGTGGAGGGACACAAACAGTGCAGTGACCTTGTAACTTCTGGCTGCACGTGTTAAAGCCTTGTAACCCTCCCCACCAAGAGATCTCCAAACGGAAATATTCAGCCTTTAAAGCTGGAGAATGTGAATTCCTGATGGTGTTTTGATGCGTTCAGCTGCTGTGTCCCCAAGGAGCTCGCACAGCACACACCTGCTGGCCCTCCCACGACGAGCGTGCGTAAGGTGACGAGGACACAGCTCAGAAACAGCAAGGAAATTTGCCCCTCTCTGAACACTGGCTGCAGCCAGGAAGGCTGGGAATGGGACACCAAACTTCAGCCCCTGCCTGTACCAACCACCTTGTTTACAGCTGCTCAGTGCCAGCTCCAAGGAGGGGCCAGGCAACAGCACTATGTGGAAATACAAATTGTTTGTGAAAATAGAAGCAGCCCCTGAGCAACAAGAGAAGATCCACTGAGGCGTAATGGAAATGATCCCAGCAGCCCTTGGCACCCTGACATCCCCTGATCCTTTGAGCCACCTCCATAAATAGAACACTTTGGAGGGGCTGCAGGTGTGTGCAGCAGGCACAAGGTCCAGCCAAGAGCCAGCTCATCCAGGAGCAGGGATTCGGGTGCCAGCAGCTCGTTGGCACAGGAGAGTGAGTGGCAGCACAGGACATGCAGCTAGGAGGGGTTTAATGGGCAGAGAACCTGCCTAACTACTCACCTACCTAATGCACCTGGTTACAGCAAACAGCAGCTTCCCCTCAATCACAGCTCAGATCCTGTTCCAGATCAGTGCACGCCACACTCCTGGGGAAAATCTCCTACGTGCCTGGCTCCACCTGGAAAACTGCTCTGGGGAAGGGCTGGCTCTGTGCCCATGGTGATGCCCTCCCCAAATCCTCTTGCCAAGTTCACCTGCGTGCAGCACTCCAGGTGTGACACCTGGGCAAGGCAGCAGCACCGAGGCTGTGCTCGCTCACTGCTGCCTCACTGACAAGCCAGGAGAAGCTACAAGTCTTTACCAGCAATTACAAGAACATTGCTGCCTATTTTTACAGCACTCCCCGCACAAGCAGCAGGATTTCTACTGCCCAATTAGTAGTTCAAGTTACTATTTAAAGAATGACAGCTTAGGTGAGGAGAAGGCTGCCTGGGTAATCATTTATGTCAAGATCATTGCTGGGATTTGTTCAGGCTGGAACATTTAAAGCCATCCTTTCTCCCAAATTAAGTGCTGTAGGTTCCATGTGAGGGTCAATCATTAACTGCTCTTTCCTGACCTCTTCAAATCCCAGGCACACACACGCACCATATTAAAAGAGGAACGAGTCTGGCTTTTCCAGGAGTGACTGCCATCTCAGATGGCAGAGAGGAGCTTTCCTTTCATCTTGTTTCATGGATCAGACTGAGTCAAACAGGCAAGACACCCCCAGCCACCCTGACAATAGCTCTGTCACAGCCTGCACACCCTCACCTAACTCCTCATTTTTTAATAGAAAAAGAAAAAAAAAAAAAAAAAGAGGGAAAGAAAAAGACAAATCAAGAGCAAAGAACTGGGAGTATTGGTTTAAAAAAAATAGCACACTGAACGACATGTGCAAACAACTGATTCTGCAGTCTGCCCACATAAGAACATGTTTTCTCTTTTCAGAATGGTGTCATACTTCTGGGAACTGGGAGGAGATGTTCTTGCTTTGTACCACTGCAAAAGCAATTTGTTCGGGTTTCCCTGCCCCTCCACTTGCACTTCCAGGACCCCCTCTCTGGGTGCCTGAAAGCTTCATAGGACCAAGGCATAGTTTCAGTTTAACTCCCCTTCCCTCCCCAGCTGTGGTTTCATTTTGCAGCAGTTCTCACCCAGGGCCAGCACGTTCCCAGACAGCTGCTGATCAGCACAGCGTGTTTCCTGTATAAATCGAGTATCTACCACTCTTTTCCTGTTTACAGGCTCACGTGTGTAGCCTTTTCACAAACCGTTGCTGTCATATCTCCCCAGATTGTAAGGGACCTTCAGACTGCAAGTTCCCCACGCCACACCTCAGATAAATAAGGGAAAAGAGCTGCAAGGCAGCACCTTCCCCCTGTGACCACGTCACGGCTCGTTAACTCGCTGTAAGTGAATTAGCTTATCATCCCTTTGGTATTCTGCAGCCCTGTCTTAGAGGAAAGCCCTCTGTGCCCCTTATCTCTGCTCTTTGTGAGCAGATTATCAAGTTCAGGACATTTTTTTTTTAAACATGTTTCAGACCCAAGCGTTCAGCCTCCCAATCCCAGAAACATCATAGCAAGGCAAGGCCCTGGACTGATCAAATTCCCCAAGAGCTGATAAGGCCCAGAACCGTGATAAAGACTGTGGAGTCAGCACTCGCACCGAATAAAAGATGCTGCTTCAGTTGGTTAAAGGCCAAGTAGTAGTGTAGTAAAATTAAAATGGGAACAAAGTGCTACTACCAGGCTCCTTGTCAGCGAATTTCAAACATACCTCTCAGGAGGTGGCCCAACGGGTACAACCCCCCACTCAAGTCCTGTTGCACAACTGCTCTAAAAGTATTTTGTTATTTCGGATTTTTTTCCCAGGTGTCCATCTCCACCCTCAGGCCACTGAGTCCGCTGGAGACCACATTTGTTCCCTGGCTGAGTAAAATCCAACACAAAGGAGCCCAAGGGCAAGCAAGGAGAGTGAGGGATTCAACAGGGAGACAAGGAGTCCTTCACGAACTGCAGCACTCTCTGGGCAGCTGCTGCTACCTTCAGAGAAGAGCCTGCAGAAGGGACAAGGTCTAGTTTTCCCTTTCATTGGAAAGCATCACAAAGTGCAAGAGCTTTTGCTGACAAACCGAAAGCCCTGCCAAGAACCTTTGGCTCATTAGGAAAAGTCTATTTTTTTTTGCAATACTTACATGCCCACAGCAGCATTAGGAACAACAAGTGCCCAAAGGCTACTAGTCATGATTTGTTTGCACCAACCTTCCAGCCAAGCACCCACTTGGCTGCAGGATTCAATAGGTTACGCTGAAAAAGGCAAACCCTAATCCCAGCAAAGGGAAAACTCAGCTTGGGGCTGGTCATTGAGAGTCTCCACACACTTGGAGCCAGGAGTCTTCCCCACAAAACTCTTACAAAACCAGAGAAAGGAAAGTGAGTCAGCATGGATGAACGTCCCCATGCCCATCACAAGCCATCACCGAGTTCAGCAGTGACGGCCAGATATTTGAGGACAATGACAACATTTGACTACACAAATTTCTTCTCAGGGATTAAGCTTTCTTGCCTCAGGGCACAGGTTGGCCACTGGGAGGGAGCAGTTGCCCCCAGGGCAGCAATTTCACAGCAGTCCAAACATTTGCGTCTTCCCTGTGGTCTGTGGGCATGGGCACTCCCATGGGGAGAGCCAAAAAAGCCACAGGGGTGAGAAACCAAAGTGAATCTCATCGATTTGGGACAAACTGCAAGCAGTCAAGGTAAAGAGCAGGAGGTGGGCCCCAAGTGGAGCTCTTGTCAGCAGGGCACATCTGAGGAAGCAGACAGGCAAATGCCTGCTCACAGAGACAGTCAGCATTTGCTTATCAGCTCCTGTGTGCTTTATCTGGGTGGCAGAAAGTCTCCACCTGATAGGTTTAATGCGATCTCTTACACGGGCCTGTGACAAAGTCTCCATGATGTGGAGAGAACACAGCAGCCTTGAACAGAAGTCCTACAAGGTCTCCAGGCACTGGAATGCTCCCGGGGACCCAAGTGACATGGACACGCTTGGGAGCACTGCCCTGAGAGCAGAGCACAGGATGGAGATGAAGCAGCCAAGCTAACAGCTGATAAAAGACTCAAACACGTGCATGTTTGCCAGGTGCACCAACCCGGGCTCTGGTACACAAAGCAGGAGAGATAACAAGCAGCTGATGAATGAGCAAAACCCAAAGTATCATCACAGCTATTCACAGGCACCTTTGCCTGGACTTTTGTTTCCCCACACTTCAGCTTTCCCCCACTCTTCTCAGCCATTACTCACTGAGGGTACATGCACTGATTTCCAACTCTTCTCACAAACTGCTTCCTCCATCAGCCCCAGGTGGGCTGATCCAGCCTCAGCCTCCATCACACATCTCTGGACAGAGCCCAAACTGCCTCTTTTCACTCTGCCCTTCCCTATTCTGAGCACATGCAAACCCTCAGCCACTAGAGCAGCTTTCCAAATCCACACCACACCTTTACCCCCCAGTTCCTTTTAACCCCACTGACCACCCAAACACACTGTGGGATGCACAATTCTCTCCATGCCCAGGCTGGGGATAGATGTCCACCTCCAGGCTGTTTTCCCAGGATTACCCTTCCCACACCACGAAATTGTCTCTCCCCCTTCCAGGCTGTGTCTGCAACAGGGACAGTCACTTCTGGCTGGGGCAGAGGGTGAATCTCAAGCCCTCACAGAAACACAGCCTGGTTTGAGCACATCCTGGGTGCTTCAAGAAGGAGAGGAACAATCAGGAGCATTTCCTTCTGCAAATTCTCCTCAACAGCAGCACTGGACTGCCCTGATATCATTTCCACCCATGCTCCTCGTTTTCTTACCACTAAAGACAAATAAACTCAGGACACCCTCCCCACAAATCATCATCCTCCAGAACCCATCAAGAGGGTTCTTCTTCCCTTGCAGAGGAAGAACTCGTGGCCAAGTGGAAAAGGCCCTCCAGAAAAGCTCTACCTCGTCATTAAAGCTCCTTTTTCCAATCACCCTACAAAGCAACAGCACCTACAGGCACACTGCACCATCACAAGGATGCCACTGGTTTTGGAAAGGAGCACACATCCCTTTCTTCTCTACTGGGACTGATGTAGAGCTCAGCCCTCCTCCAACCAGCTCCACTCCACCCTAAAACAGAGAACCAGCACACCACATGCGAGCCCACAGCATCCTTACCTAGCCCGTAGCACAGGTAGGAATAAAACCCTTCTGCCTTCAGCATGATGAGCAGGGACCCCCAGCCCAGCAGGACGGCGGAGAAGAGCAGGTTCTCGATGATGGCTGTGGACGCCATCCACCAGCGCCGCCGGTGCGCCGTGGCCAGCGTGGGGGCCATGGCTGCCTGGGGGGGTGGCCTCCTTCAGAGCCTCAACCTGCAGGGAGCAACACCCAGTGAGTCCACACAGACAGCACGCACTGCTCAAAAAGCATAAAACCCCCTGCTGTTTAAGGGATCTCCCCACTAGCACCCAGGCAAAGCCGCCTGCTGAATGCCAGGCGCTCGGATGCAGAACTGGTTTCTGCAGGTACCAGCTTGCCAAGCTGGAGGGATGGGGGAGGCACAGGTGCCCTTGGAAGAGCCCCTCGGGGGCTCGCTCCGTGCGACACGGGGCTCTGCTCAGGGACTCTGTTCCACCTGCCGAGCAACAGGTATGAAAATGCAGCAAACAGCCACTGCCCGGAGCCCACTGCCCCAGCACCTGCACGGGGCAGGCAGCTCATTTGTGAGGCACTGAGGGAATAAATGCCAGGGCAGGGGCACTTCAGGCAGCACCCCCATCTCCCCACTGCCACCAGGCAGGGGCTGGGACAGGAGACACAGCCCCACATCCCCAGAGCTGGCTTCAGTGACCCACCAGGTCTGCTCTGCCCCATGTAAGAGCACAGAGCTCTGGAAGGTGAGTGAGTGTTCTATAAATGCAGTTTATACCACCAATGGCTCATCAAGGAGCACTTTTTGCCCCCTGCCAGACCACCCAGCTCGGGGACACCACAGCTCACTGGAATCCCCAGGCTGCCCCAGATGCTGGAGCCGCATTACCTGTATCCAGCTCCACTTGTCCCAGTCCCTTGGGAGCGAGCAAATTTGGAAACACACTCGGCTGTCCAAGGGGCAGCCCTGGGGAGCCCCGAGGTGTGCCTGTGTCACAAGGCAGGTGGCCCTTTGAGACAAGCTGAGGCTTTTCCCAGCCCAAGCACACCTCAGCCTGCGCTGTGGGGAAACCAGCTGGCCGCACAGCCAGCCAGAACAGCTTCACTCATTGGAGAGACCCCAGCATCGGCTGCTTTGGTGGGATGGGGGTCTGACCCAGCTCCCTGCAGGGATGCCCGGACGTCAGGGCCCTGTTCCAGCCACAGCAGCCGGTTCAGAGACCCCTGCCCTGGAAGCCAGCCTGCAGCCGTGCCCCCCTCACGCCCCCCCACCCACCCACAGC
>VYXC01010318.1:352047-366651 GCA_013397175.1 Platysteira castanea | reverse complement strand
CCCTGGATCTGCCCCCGGGACCGCCAGGGATCCCCGCCTTACCGCCCGCTATCTCCCACCGGTAGCCCTCGCTATCTTCTCCCAGTAACCACCTCATTCCTCCCCCCGGTAACCCCCGATATCTACTTCCCGGTATCCTCAGATATCTCCCCCAAGTACCTCCCACCCCAGGTATACCTTGATATTTTTCTACCCCGGTACCAGCCGGGATTCCCCCGGTACCCCTCTCCTCCGGATCCCAGGCACTCCCCACTCCCGCTACCCCCTCCATTACTCCCTAATGTCACCTTCGGTACTCCCTCGATACCCTCCGGTATCTCCCCGGTACCATCCTCCGTACGCCGCGCCTGGTACCCGCCTCGATATCCCCCGGGACCCCTCCCCGGTATCCCCAGTACCCTCCCTGATACCCCGCTCCTCCCGTATCCCCCGGTACCGCCGCCCCGGCTGCACCTGGGCTCTCCCGGGACAGCCGTACGCAGCCGGGCGCAACAACCGGGGCTGGGCACGGGCCGAGCGGGACACACAGACACACACACGGACACACACACAGACAGGGACCCTCCGCGGGGACACACGCTCCCGTCCCTGGGGACAGCGGCACCCGAGCGGTGGTCGGGCTCGCCGCCTTCCAAGGAAAAGGGACAAAAACGGGATCGGCGGCGGGAGGTGATGCGGCTCCCCCGCCCGGCACGGCGCGGGGACAGCGGGGAACGCCCCGCGGGATTCGCTGCCGCTCTCCGCCGGTCTGCGCCGGCCCCGGGCGGCTGCCGGGGGAGCCGCACCGCGCACGGCTGCTGTGAGGAGAGCCCCGCTGAGCGCAGGGAGCCGCGTCGGGAGCAGCACCCGCGGCTTTTGCTCAGCTGCTGTGGGTACAGGCACCGCATCTGTCCTGCAAAGCCTTCCTGTGTTGTGAAGCTCACCTGTCCTGCTCCTGTGACAAAGGAGGGACCAGAGAAGCTGCTCCCCCCGGTTTAAAGGGCATTTTGGGAGCAGGCATCCAACACAGCCCGGGGCTGACCACCCTCACGGCACAGCCGGACAGGGGCAATGAGCCCTCGAGATGCCCCAGCCCACGACACAGCGCATTCAAAGAGTCACAGAAAGCTTTGGGTTGGAAGGAACCTAAAAGATCATCTCATTCCACGCCCTGCCATGGGCAGGGACACCTTCCACTAGACCAGGTTGCTCCAAGCCCTGTCCAACCTCGCCTTGGACACTTCCAGGGATGGGGCAGCCACAGCTTCTCTGGGTAACCTGTGCCAGAGCCTCCCCACACAGAATTTCTTCCCAATATCCCATCTAACCATACCCTCTGTCAGCCATTCCCCTTTGTCCTGTCCCTCCATTCCTTGTCCAAAGTCCCTCTCCAGCTCTCTTGGATCCCCTTTAGGCACTGGAAGTGCTATAAAGTCTTCCTGCACCCTTCTGTTCTCAGGATGAACACCCCCAGCTCTCTCAGCCTGTCTCTAGAGCAGAGCTGCTCCAGCCTCTGATCATGATTGTTCCTTCCATCTGTGGCTCAAACACATCCATGTCCTTTTTATGCTGGAATCCTCACAGCTGGGCACAGTACTCCAGGTGGGGTCTCAGGTAAATGGAGTCAAGGGGGAAAATCCCCTTACTAAACCTGTTGATCACACTGCTTGGGATGCAGCCCAGTTTTGTGAAATAAAAGTAATATTACAAGCCAGCTTCACATCTGAGAGAGAAGAGAGCTCTGCCCTCTTATTTCTGTTAAATTATTTTTCAGAGCGGTCCTCTGAGGTATTTCTAGACCTGCCATAAATGCGTCCCTCCTTAGCGAGGTCCTGGGTCAGAGGACATGGCCATGTATCCCTAGAATCTTTATAGGGGACATTTTCTCAGCCAGAGGAGATGAAAACAGCTTTTGTGGCAGGTAAACACCCCAGAGGAAGCAGAGGGCCCAGACAGACGGACGTGTCCCCACCGCTCCATCCCTGTGGCGGGCAGGAAGAGGAAACTCCTCAGCCTTGGCGGTCGGAGAAGAGTCAAACGTTTCAGCAGCTGGAAAGTGGATTTAAGCCAATGCAAACAAACAAACAAAAAGCCCAAAGAAAACAAGGCAGCCTGGATCAGTGCCAGGTGTTTAACAGAGGTAGAGGAAGGCTGAGATAGCACGAGACCCAGGAGACCTCAGCACCCCGACCTGGTTGCTGTGTCCAAGAAACACAAACTGTGATAGCGAGGAGCATGAGGAGGGTTCAGAGGCTGTTTGGGGTCACGGGAACCCCTTGCCACAGCAAGAGCAGGGAGGGCTCAGTTTTCCTATCCTAGAAGGAGAAAAGAAGCTATCAGGTGATCCAGGGCCAGCTATAAATACCCCAGGGATTGAGTAAACAGCATGGGGAGAAAAAAAATAAAGTGAAGCCAAAGAACAGCACTGACACAGAGACATGTTTTTAGAAACTGGCCAGGAATGAGTTTAGGCTGGAAGGGAGGTGACAGCTCCTGCTCTGGCAGAGCCACTGGGGTAATTGATGTGGTGCTCTTCAAAGGCTTGGGCAGTTTGGGAAAGTAGATGACGAGGCTGACAAGATGACAAGGACAGACCACCATGGGACAGACCTCAGGAACAGCTCCAGCCTCTGTTCCTGCCCCAGCAGAGCACGCAGACACCTCTCTGCTTACAGACAGCACCTGCAGACAGATCCCTTCCCACTGCCAGCCTTCCAACCACTGCAGCAGCTTTGGAAAGTCAGAAATCCAGCACGGGAAGAGATTCCCCCCTCCCTCACCCGCCAGCTCTGCCTTGCAGACCTCCCACATCCAGAACTAAACCCCCGGCACAGCCGACAGAAGCATCCCCATCAAGAAGACACCAGCGCAGCCATGCTGCAGGCGTGTGCATGGGCAGTCACACGCTGGAAATCTGCCACTCGTTTCCCTTTCACTGCCCAGACAGGGCCAAGATGCTTCATCTTCAAGAAGGGGAAACATCCTGGCTCCGTGGACGTGGAAGGTTCTCCCAGCAGCAGCGTTTTCTCACTGGTTTGAGCGGCGCGAAGGCTGTCAGGTTGTTGTCAGCTATTTACATGCTGTACCCAGAGTGAACTGGCTCACGTGACGTTCACTTCTGGCACAGCACTGCTCAGCTCACAGGCTCAAAATATCCACCCCATTAGGGAAAAAAAGGCTGCTCATAAATCAAATGTGGGACTGTCCCTGCCGCTGTCATAAAACGGTGTCAAAAGAAAAGCAAGCCTGTGCAGAACAGGCTGCTGCTCCAGTCCTGCCAGGATGAGCAGTTTTATTTGGATGCCAGAATATTTGGTGTTATAATCACAGCAGCAGATGATTCCACTGCAGGAAAGGGTGCTTCGTGCTGGCTGCAAAACTGGAAGTTTCAGCCACGTCAGACTGTGGGGATTTGGTGCCCTGTGCTGTGGAGAAGCACCCACAGAAAGCCCAAGGGAAAAAGCAAAATCCACTGTGTTTTCTGAGGCGCCCTAAACCCTGAATTCCAGCTGGGCAGTGCTGGACCAGAAGGATTCACACAGAGCTCTGCACATGATATGTGAGTTGCAGGCTGCAGCAGAGGGGCTCTGGACACTCACAGCCCACTCACATTCCTCCTGCACTCGTCCTGGGCTCTGCACAGGGCTCAGCTCAGTGAGTGAGAATTCAGAATTCAGCAGAGCTAGAATATTTAAAAAAACCCCAAAACGGAAAGCCTAAGGCTGCTGACAGTTTCCACACTCTGGAGAATATTCCTGGTTGTGTCTTTGACTCAGAGGATGGCTGGGAAACCCATCTCCTGAAGGGCATTTAATTTTCATTCCGAGGCTTTCATGCCACGCGAAATAACAGAAAAATACACAAAAACCTTCTACTACTTAGATACATCTAAAACCAGATCACTCTGCAAATCCTCTTTGGCATCTCAACCGCCTTTACAGCAGGAATGAGGCGTGGGAGGTGGCAGGAGCTTAGGGCACCCGTGGAAATCCCATTTTCCAGGCACCTTCCATCTTTATCAGCACGGCGCCAGGTGCACAGGTTGATGGTCACTGCCCAGCTGCCACGTTTGCACAACTGCAGCTTGGAACTGTGTGGAGTTTAAAAGGCTGTCACTACACCCCGTGTCCTGCCACGAGCCTTTCCACATGGAAGCAGAGGCAGCCAGGGCCTGCCACAGAAGCCAGAGCCACACAGATAAACCCCCGCAGACCCAGATACCCTTTGAGATAAGCAGCTAAAATTAATTTTCTCTGAAGCTGCTTGTGACAGCCCATCACCTCTTCTCAGCCCAGCTCCATGAAATAATCCCCTTCAGCCAGAAGCACCTTTACAGCAAGAGGCTCCGAGCTGCATCACTGGAATTGGGACAGGGAAAGGTGGAAACCGATGGGGTGAGACTGGATTTTGTGCACGCATTTCCCAGCTGAGCACTCAGCAGCTCTGCATTGGGTGTGTCCCTAGTGGTGACAGGGATTTGAGGGTGCCACCACAGCGTCCAGAGCATCGCTGTCCCCGCGGGCAGACACAAATGGGGTGGGTAGGGCAGGGGGGAGCAGAAAACAGCCCTCAAGCACCACAACCCCACGGGCTGCCCCCGCTGTGGCTCCAGCGAGAGTCCAGAGCAGCCACGCAGCACGGAGGACAGGGACGGGGGCACCAGGAAGGCTCGGTGCTTCTCCGGTTCACAGCTCGGAGCGGCTGCGCTTGGGGCTGGAGGAGCCCCGTGGCTCCCGCGGCCCCCGCCCGGGCGGTGGGGGCTCAGGTGGCCGGAGGGGTGGCCGGCAGCTCTTTGCCGGGGCCGGAGGGCGAATCGGCACCGCTGCTGGCCACGTTCTCGTATTTCGGCTCTTCCTCCGCAGCAGCCTGTCCCTTCCTTTCGAGGCTGACAACTAACTCGGGGCTTTCCCCCTTCTCTGTGGCACCTACGGCTTCGCTGGCCCCGTCCTGGGCATCGGTGTTTTTTGACGAGAGAGATGCAAGGAGCAGGGACAGTCTCTTTGCAGCGGAATGCTGGTGCCTGCTAGGGGCTGACTCGGCAGGAGCCCCTGGGACACTCTCCCTCTGCTTGCAGCTGTTCTCCGAGTCCCTGCGCTGCGCCAGAGCCCGGCGGGGAGGTTTCTGGATGGCCTCCATGCTCCTCCTCACCTTGGGCTCCTCCTTCGCAGCCCACTTGCCCCTCTGCAAGCTGCCCAGACGCTTCAGCACAGCTTGGACCGGTCCCTCGCCAGTCCCCTCTGCCTTGGGGTCCTGCCCGGCCGTTCCCACCATCATGTAGATGGTGGTGACATTGGGCTCCTTCCTCTTGGCCTCCCAGCTGCCGGATTTTGCAGCCGCTTCCAGCGCCTCCACTCTCTGGGCCACGTGCCTGGTGCTGGACACCACCCTGCGACGTCCCCCCGGGGTGGCCCGAGGCGATGGCCGGTGGCTTTCGTCCCCCTTGCTGAGGGGCTCGGGGTTCTCGTAGCAATCGCTGGCCGGGCGCTCGCTGGGGGGCTCGGCCGCCGCATCCCCCGGCGGTGGGGTCAGTCTGGACGGGCCCCACGGGGCCTTGGGCTTCCGGCTGGGGCTGGGGGTCTCGGCCGCCCCAAATTTTGTCCCCTCAGCGAAGGACACAGAGGGTCGCTTGGCCTTGGCGATGCTGGAGGTGCGGGGGATGGCGAAGGGCTGCGAGACATCGTCGGAGTCGAAGGCAGATGGGTCCGGGAGCACCTCGCCTGGGGGGGATGTCCCGTCCTGCAGCTCAGCCCCGCCCAGGAGTGGGATGCCTGTGGGACAAGGTGGCACGTGTTAACGGCTGCCAGAGCTGCCACCCTGCCCGGGGACATAACTGGGGACACTGGGACAGGAGCTGATGCAACAGGATTGTCCCTGGGATCGTTTCCCAGGGAGGAGGTTGTGAAATGGGGTTGCCCCACTGGGCACGTCTCATTGCACGAGGCCCAACACAGCCCGGCAGACAGGAAAACAAGGGTTTGGAAACAAACACTGTCTGTGCCAAGCACACCTCCCTGGGCCGGCCAGGATTGACCCCAGCGGCCCAGAGGTGATCAGAGAGGAGGAGGAGGAGCAGCCATGGGCGTCACCTTCTCTGGGAGGGACAGAGTACTCAGGTCCCTCGTTGTCTGTGTCGAAGGAGGAGAAGGAGCTGTCTGAAACCCACGCAGACGATGGTGGCTCAATGAAGCTGGGGTTGAAGGGGATTTCCGTGTCGTGATGGGAAACTGGGGAGGAGAAGACACCCAGCTGAACTTGAGCACTCCAGGGTACTCGGGGGAGAGGGGTTTCAGGCTCTCCCCCAGTAATCACACTGCAGAGAGGGCAGGGTGACCTTCTGGAAGTGCTGTTGGCAGCTCTGCTTTTCTTACCCGTGACTTTGGGAAGTTTCGAGCCATCCAGGTTAAAGCAGGGCATGAGGGCACTGAGGTTTGCCAGCACCCCCTGCACATGGTGCTTCATCCTGGCCAGCACATCATCGTCCGGCACAGCCGCCCTGCAGAGCAGAGATGGACATCAAGGGACACGGGAGATGGGGTTTTGTGTCAAAGGCTGAAAAATACAAAAAAATACCTGTCTCTGGCATCTGCTGGGCCAGCTCCACAGCAGCAGCAGGCGACACAGAGCAGCAGCAGCAGGAGAGGGACGAGGATGGCGGCTGCAAGGGCTCCACGGTCCTTCAGACCTGTGTGAAGAGATGAGTTGAGTCTGGTGTGTCCTGTGGCTGTGATGCCCCTAGAACAGCCCTGCATGGAGAGTGCGGGAGCTGACAACTCCTGCTGGGGCCAGGAGGCACCAGGATGCATCCCAGCCTCCCAGCACCTTCCCCAGTGAGGGTGTGACCGTCCCTTGCCCAGAGCCAAGGAGTAAATGTGAGGTTGATCTTACTCAGCACACAGTCACCCTGTACAGAGTCACAGGTCCCGCGGGAGCACTGGCAGGGCGAGGAACAATTCACTCCAAAATACCCCTTGGGACAGGTGTCATTGCAGCTGGAAGAGAAAAGGAAAGGAGGGAAATGCCACAAGAGAGAGCGAGGCTCCAGGCCTGCCCCACTCCCAGCGTTACCCCAGCATTTTCCTGGCATTACCTGTCTCCCCAGTAGCCTGCCTGGCAGATGCAAACTCCTGTCACGGGGTCACAGCTCCCCGAAACACATTCGGGGCAGAGGAACTGGCAGCCATCACCAAAGGTGCCCACGGGGCAGGAGCTGTTGCAGCTGCCAAAACACAGCAAAACATCAGCGACTGCACCCGGCAGCAGGGACACCCACAGGGACTGGTGGCCTCACCCTGGGCATACCTGGGTCCTGTCCAGCCGGGATCACAGCGCAGGCAGGACCCAGTCTGAGGGTCGCAGGGCTCTCCATATTGACAGTGGGGACACGGCTGGAGGCAGCCCTCTCCATAGAATCCAGGAGCACAGGGATCCTTGCAGAGGGTCCCGTTCCAGCCGGGCTGGCAGGCCAGGCAGAAGCCATCCACGGGCGAGCAGGGCTGGCTGTGCTTGCAGCTCCCACAGCTGCGTGGGCAGAGAGGCACTGAGGTCACAAAACCCTTGTACCCCTAAAAAGCAGGTTTCACCCCACAAAAAGCAGGTTTCAGCCCACAAAATCTTTGAGCATCATTTAGGACCAAGGGGAAATGCACAGTGGTGCCTAATGCTCTGTGGTAGCAAGAGGAGAGGAGGGCAGCAGAATCACACAATGTTCTGAGTTGGGAGGTGCTGCTATCACCATGGGGAGCGGGACTAAGGACGACCAGATTTTAGGGTGACACTTTCTGCTGGCATTAGTGAGGTGTTTCTTTTGGGGCAACGCTGATGCTGCATCCAGCCTGGGATGCTCAAACCCCCAGAAAGGGTCTCCCTGCCCAGCCGAAGGGACGGACACAGCGCAGTGACTTCCCCCAAGATCTGACTGCAGCCCCGCTGGATCCCCCTGCTCCCCCATCTCACCTGTGCACGCACTGAGATCCGTACTTCCCTGCCGGACAGGGGTCCCGGCAGCTCCTGCCCTGGTAGCCGGGCTCGCAGGTGCAGTGGCCGGTGAGGGGACTGCAGGAGCCGTGCCCGCAGTCGCAGCGCCGCTGGCACGCCGGTCCCCAGAAGCCAGCCAGGCACTCGCACTTGCCCGTCTCCTGCGCGCAGGGCGAGACGCTGCAGGAGCACTTGAAGCTGCACCTCCTGCCCCACCAGCCCGGCAGGCAGCGGCACAGCCCGCTCAGGGGGTCGCAGTGGGACGTGGAGGGGTTGCACTGGCACTGCTTCCTGCAGCTGGGTGCCCACCAGCCCGGCTCGCAGTGGCAGGCGCCGGTCAGGGGGTCGCAGCGGCCGTGGGGGCCGCAGTGGCAGGAGAACTGGCAGAGCCCTCCCCAGTGGTTGGGGTCGCAGGTGCAGTGGCCGCTCACGGGGTCGCAGCGCCCGTTGGGGTGGCACGGGCAGCTCTGCCTGCAGTCGTGGCCCCAGTACTGCTCGGGGCAGCCTGCGGGGGGAGAGGACACAGCCGGGATGGGGAGAAGCCAGGCAGCCCCCCGAGCACCCGGCTGGCTTCAGAGGGGGACGGCAGGGGCTGATCGCGGGGGGGAAAACTCACGGGAACTGCAGTCTGCTCCGAAGAAGCCGGGTTTGCAGCGGCAGAGCCCGGGTTTCAGGCACACCTCGCCCTCCCTGCAGGCGTCCTCCCCCTCGCACACGGCTGTCGGGGCAGGAAAGGCACTCCACTCTCTGGCCTCCCAACCTGGCCACCCACCCACCTCCCTCAGGAGCTGCAATCCCAGGGAAACCACCATCCCGCTTCCCGCTCCATCCCTCCGGCTCAGCCGCAGCACCATCAGCAGCTCGGGGGGTCCCCACGGGGTGGGACCCCGCTGGCACCGCTCGAACAGAGCTACAGGGCTGCCCCCAGCACTCAGAGGATCCGCCTGGATGAGCTTTGGGATCCATCCCCGTCCATCACTCACCGACCGTGCACTGCCTCCCGTCCTGTTTCCAGCCGGGACAGCACGCCAGGCCGGCCGGGAACCTGCAGCAGAGACCGGGGGGTGTCAGCCAGGGCGGGGGGGCCAGGGCGGCTTCATGGCCTCGGCCAAGGCGAAGCGATCCTTGCCCCAGTGCTGAGAAGGCGGCGTGGCCCCCAGGGCAACGCTCCGGAAGGAAACCAGCAAAATTGAAGGAAATTTAAGAGGCTGCAGCCCGAGTGGGCGGCGGGGCCGGCCTGCCCGGAGTGCTGGGAATGCCCCCGTGGAGCCCATGCCGGGGGTCCCGTGCCCTGGGAGAGGCTCAAAGCTTCGCCAGCAGTGCAGAAATGAGGCACCGAATGAAGGCAGCGAAAGGCGTCACCGTTGACGGGAGACAATGGGAGAGACAACGTCGCAGCAAACTCAGGGGACATCAGCTCCCAAAGCTCTTTGGAGTTTGCTACACCCACTTTCCCCATGATGAGTTTTGCCAAGGGTCCCATATTGCCCCTTTGCCCTGCGCTCAGGGGGTGAATGAGAAAGAAACTCTGGAGAAAGGGCCTGGGTGCCCCAAACGCCCAGACATGGCCCAACCACGCTCCCCAGCATCACCCCAGCCTCTGCACCCACCCCGTGCCAGGCTGCACATCTCTGTCCGTGGAAGGAGGGATGGACAGCACCCTCTGGGGCTGCTGAGAGGCAGCAGATGGAGGGGCACAAGCGGGGACCTCCGTGGCACCTACCTGCAGACATTGTTGCCCTCAGGGTCGAGCTCCTGGGCAGAGCTCTGCACCCACAGCCACAGCTGGAGGCAGAGGATGGGCCGGGCGCTCCCCATTCCAGCAGGGCACCAGGGCCCCAATCCTGGTGCCTCCCCAGCCCCACGCTGGTGTCCCTCTGTCCCGTCTGTCCCGTCCCTCCCGTGGTACGGCCTCTTCCTCCCTCCAGCCTTGGGTTTCTTCCTGAGGAAACGTGGGAGGAGGCGCCCCGATCCAGACGTCAGGGGTGCGGCGGGGAGGGGGAGCAGGGAATGCTGGGAAATCGGCTATTTTTGGCCCTGTCTGCCACCCTACCACCAAAAAGGGGAATCCAGGGGCTGGGCACAGCCACACAGGGGATGGTACCTGCCTGAACATCTCACCCCACTCCCCCTGTGCCATCCTCCATGGCCCCAAAGCTGCTTTAGCCAATGTCCCCCCAACCCGAACAAGGCGTCCAGTGCCTCAACCCCCATGAGCCACCCCATGGCACTGCCAGCCCCTGGCAGGGGCTCAGAGGAGGGGTCCCCATGTCCCCCACGGCAACACAGCCTGACCTATGCTGGCCTTTGAAGGGCTGCTGGCCACTGTCCCACCTCGCCATGTCCCCAGGAGCTTTGTGTCAGCAGATGCACAGGAAACACCTTTTTCCTACCCAAGGCCAGCTCTGGGTTGGAAGCACAGTGCTCCCCTTGGCCATGCAGGAATTAACTCCTCCATGCCCAGCACTGTGGGATCAGCCCCCTGGAGCCCCCTCCCCACCAGAAGGGGCTCAGGGGTCACAGCCATCAGTGGCTACACTGGAGAATGGTGAGGGAAACCCCAGAGCATGACCTGGCCCTTCCCAAGCAGAGAGCAGAGGCTGCAGCCAGAACCTCCGAGGAGAAACAAGAGATTGATTTATTTCCAATTTAAAGGTAGGAAGTACTTGATCTGAGGGGACCGACTCGCCCTCATGAACACAAGGATTGTCCCAGCCTGCCAGGTCCCAGTAGCAGCAGGAAGAGGTCCCAGTACAAAACTGATTCACCCCACGCCCAAAAAGCGCAGGAGTGGCCCCGGTGGTGCTGATCCTGATGGCTCCAAGCCACGGGAGCACCTGGACACCCAGTGCAGTGTGCTCAGCCCCTCCCAGCCGTGTGGTGACCCCAGGACACCCTCCCTGGACCTTCACATTGCAGGGACTGGGGGGGGACAGACAGAAAGGGGTGAGGTGAAGCACCCCCACAGAGCAGGATGGGGCGGTGGAACCCTGGGCTGTGAGCAGAGCGGTTTGCAAAGAGCCACCAGTGGACGGGGAGATCCATGGATCCCTCTTGGGGTGTGGAGCAGGAAGAGGGTGCAGACCCCCACCATGCTGAGCTGCAAGCAGGGAGCAGTGGGGAGGGGGCACAGCTGTGAGGGACCCCTTGCAGTTAAGCCGTGGGCACAGTGAAAGGGTGGCCGGTGGGCAAAGGTGCCCAGAGGTGCTGAGCTGTCCCATGCCAGGCTGGCACCCCACATCCAAGTGTCCCAGTGGGTTTGCAGCAATCTGCCCACGCTGTGGCTTCGCCACCACCACGGCACGGGGAAGTGCCAGGGCTGCCGTGCTGCTCTTGAAGCCACTGGAAGAAGAGGATCCAGGAGTTCTGCTGCGAGGCCAGACCCTGCTCCTGTTCCCGTGGGGTCAGAGGGGTGCCATGGCTCTGTCGGGGGAGCTGGACCCTGCCTGGCTCTCTCCCTCTGGCTCCAGCTGCGTGTCCAGCGAGTCGATGATTTCCCAGGTTCCAGAGCAGCTGGATGTGGGGGGATCTTTGCTGCTGCCCTGATACCAGAGCCCAAAACTGCCGAGAGAGCAGATAAGGGATGTGGGGGAGAAGAACCTCCCCAGGGAGGATGTGGAATCCCAACCTCCCTCTGTGTTTGGTGGTGGCAGCAGGACACAGCCCGGCTGTGGGCCCTGGGAGCGTGGGGTACCCAGGACATGGCAGATCCCCCCTAAAACAACAACCCCTGTTTTGGCAGCAACCCTGCCAGCCTGCTGACTCTGTTCCCATCATATTCAACCTCAACAGGTGCCAACTCCCAGCCAAGCCCCAAACCTCTCTGCTGGCAGAGCCTCCCGTCCCTACCAGCACAGGAGCAAACTTACAAGCTCCTAATTTTGGATTCTGGAGGCTGAGCATCCTCACAGTCCGTGCCATGACCTGGGAGCCAGGAGCCCTCCTCTTCATCGCTGCAGCACAAAGAAATGGGGGTAAACCTGCACTGAGCCACAGCAGCAAGTGCTGGAGCCACTCTGGAGTTTGTCCAGTGCTCCCAGTGCCACCACCTTGCCTCTCTTTTGTCACATGCAGGGACAAGTGGCATTTGGCCAGGTCATGCCTGACTGGTGACAGGGACACAGGAGTTGCAGTACAAAGCCCAGCCCCTGTGGCACAGCTATGCCAGAGCAACACATCAACCACAGACATCAAACCTTTGATCTCTGGAGAGAGGAGGCAGCTCTGGGCTTGGGGAAGTTCCAATCCAGGGCATCACACACATGGAAACACAGGAGCAGGCCAGCCAGCACCCACCCTGCACGGGAGGATCCCAGCACCCAGCCTGACTCACCTGCTTGCCGACTCCTCTGTTGTTCCCAGCATTTTGGCCCTGATTTTTTTCCTCTGTTTTTTGATATTTGACTTCATTGCGTCCAAGAAGAAGCTGGGAATTCTCTCCTCGTTCAGCAGCTCCCTGGCAAAAAGCAGCCAGCTGGTTAACCAAGAGCTTGGGGAATACTCTGCCCTGACTGTGGTGGAAGCAGCTTCTGGTGGGCCAGGGATGGCTGCAGGGACAGGACTCACCTCTGGTAATAGGCCAGCTCCTCCTGCACCAAGAACAGGTTGGTCTTGAGCTCGTTCCGCTCTTGCAGGATCTGCTGCAGCTCTTCCCTGGAGAAGCAGCAGTGAGCAGGGCTCCTGTCCCCATCCTGGTGCTGTGGCTCCTCTGAGGGTGACGGGGCTCCCTCCTGGGGGGGATGGAAAGGGTCAGCAGGCAAGCAGAGACCCCAAAACCCTGACCCAAGGGCTGGGTGCACGTGCAGGCAGAAATGGAAAAGTCCCAGGAATGTCCCCATCTCAACCAGCAACCGCTGCCCATCACCACACGTGGCAAACCCTCCTCATCCTCAGTGTCCCACCTGGCTTTAACTCCTGTCACCTCATCTTGCTCCACCCCTAATCAGTTTTTACAGACAAGGTGTTACTGGCATTGCAGACACCACCACACCGTTCAGTTTTCAGCTGTGGGGTTTACTTGAGCAGCTGTGTCCTGCTGGCAGCCAGCAGGTCTGGGTGTGCCAAAAGCTCCACACAGGGCTGAAAATGTGGGCTCAGTGCTGGTGACGTCCGGCAGCAGCGAGGCCACAGCTCAGACTCACCGTGCCAGGCTCTGGCCGCCGGCTCTCCAGGCCTGTCCTGCTCCTCCTGCTTGTTTCCCTCTGGCTTTGCAGCATCGCAGCCTCCAGGTCTGACTTTTGCTCCAGAGCACTCTTGAGCTGGGCCTGCACCACGGCCACCTTGTGCCGCAGCTCCTCGTTCATGGCCATGAAGCGATGGAGCTGTTCCTGCAGCTGGAGGGCCCGGGGCAGCCAAAGGTGAGGCAGTGCCCCCACGCAGGGCCATCAGTGCCACCTGCCCCAGCAGGCTCAGCAGCTGTGACAGCCCCGGGGGGGTGTGACATGAAAGCAGGTCCCCGGGCCCTTGGCACACCACACCCCCGAGCTCCCGCGCCCTCACCGCCTCCGTGTCCCGGCTCTTGCAGATGATCTCGTGGGCCTGGGCACGGAGCTCATCCCTCTGCCTGTCCACCACCTCCTTCAGCCGCAGCATCACCTCCCGCTCCTTCCGTGCCGTGCTGTCTGACACCGGACAGGGGTGGGCAGGAGTGAGAGCCCCCAGGGACTCCCCCCACCCCACAACACTACGAAGTTCCTCAGTGCTTCTGCAAAGTCTGACTTGTTCCTGGTAATCTCACAGTAGGAACAGTAGAAAGAACGGAACTGAGAGTTTTAGACCATTCCTGATGCATCCTTGTGCTAGCACAGCAGCCCACACCCTCTGCCTGCCTCCACCACCTTCCTGGGGGCTTTCAAGGTGCTCTGGGGGTTTGGGATCCCTGTGATTTGCAGAGCAAGGTAACACTTGTGCTCCCTGGTAGGACAGGTCTCCAAGGTGAGGGAAAGGAGAGCAGCATTCCAGGCTCCAGAAGAGCAGGTTCAGCCCTGCACCCAGCCTGCCACTCCACAGGGACACCCTGTGGCATCAGGGGACCCCAAACCCACCGGGACACCCACCTTCCTGGGACTGGCTCTCCGCAAGCTGCCCCAGGAGCTGGCGGTTCTGCTCCTCCAGGCAGGCCAGGCGGCTGTGCAGGGCTCGCTCCCGGCGCTCGGCCTCCCACAGCCGCTGCTCGGGGTCCTGGGGGACGGGGACAGCCGGGTCAGACCCACCCCGGGGGGACAGTGACGGCCAGGTCAGCCAGGGGACAGCCAGGTCAGCGCTGTTCCAGTGGACGGTGGCAGCCAGGTCAGAGGCTTCCCAGGGGATGGGGGACAGTGGGGTCAGAGCCACCACCGCGGAAAGGGGGACAGCGGGGTTAGAGCCATCCCGGGGGGACAACTGGGCCAGACAGGTCGGAGCCATCCCAAGGGATAGGGGACAGCCGGGTCAGATCGGTACCAGAGGACAGGGACAGCGAGATCAGAGCCGTTCCAGGGGATGGGGAACAGCCGGGACAGCCACCCCCGGGGAACAGGGAACAGCCACACCAGCGCCGTCCCAGGGGATGCAGGGCAGCGCGGTCAGAGCCATCCCCCGGGACAACGGAGCAGCCGGGTCAAAGCCGGGGCCCCACGGGGAACGGGAAGAGGCCGGGTCGGAGCCGTCCCG
>VYXC01010318.1:309881-352030 GCA_013397175.1 Platysteira castanea | reverse complement strand
CCTCAGCCGCATCCCCTGGGAAAGCCAAGAGCCGGCTCGGCGCCGTCCCCACGGCCGCTCCCGCGGGGACACGCGTGGCTCGGCGCCGCCGGCGCAGCTCCCTGATCCCCGCTCACCTTCGCCTCCTGCGGCCCGGCCGGCGCCGCCGGCGCCTCCCCCTCANGCGGAGGGGAGCACACGAACACGCTGTTGAATATCAACAGTACTAAAAGGGGCGGGATTAGGCGTAGAGATCCTCGCGGTCGGCGGAGTAAACCTCGCCCTCCTGCAGCAGCGCGAAGTTGAGGAAGTGAGAGGGGCGATGGACCTCGTGGTAAAACTCCTTGGGGTTGGCGAGCTGCAGCTCGTACTTCATGTTGGGGTCGTGGCGGACACCTGGAAAAGGGAGAGCGTCACCCACCCGACACCTCTCCTGCCTCCTCCATCCCTCAGGACCCTAACAATGCTCTCCACGCTTCTATGACCACTTCCATGCCAGAAGAGTTCTAAACCCAAAAATTCATCCCTCTTTGGAGAGATTTACAGTCCTTTTGTGCTATTTGAGTGTTCTGTCACTCTCATTTCCTGACCCCTTCTCCAGCTGGCCGTGGTGTTCATGATACCAGGACCTCCCTACTGGGAACAGCTTCTCTCTTGCATTTTCCATTATCTCTTCTGCCTGACAGGGATTAATTATTCAGTGGTGATAGACCATGCACTACAATCCAGACAGACTTGGCATCTGTTTTTCCCTTCTATCAGTTTGCTCTCTTGCCACCAAAAAAATTATTGAACTGGCATCCCAATGCTGGTACTAAGGGAAGTTCAGGCCACACTGCTGGTATCCCTGCCAGCTGCTCTGAGGAAGCTTTGGAGTGGGTAAGGAGCTATTTCCTCCTCCCTAAGCTCCTCACACTGCCTCCTTTCCCCATCCCTTCCCAGGCCAGCTCACCCATGAAGTTGTAGTTCCAGGAGCCCTGCGCCGGGACCATGAAGAAGCCGAGGAAGCGGTCGGACAGGAGCATCTGCACCCTCTCGTAGTGGGAGGGGAGGTAACCCTTGGGATTGTTCCCTTTGTCCGTGTTCTGCCGGCCCCACTCGTACCCGCTCGGGGTCAGTTTGTAGGCTGTCAACGTGCAGGAGCCAGGGGTGAAACTGAAAAGGAGAAGACACGAGGCAAGTAAGACTCACCTGGGGCAGAGGAAGGAAACCAGGAATGAGCCAAACACTCCCTTTCTGCCAATTTAATTTTGAGTTCCCCAGCACTGCAGCAACACCCCCTCAGAGGGGCAGCAGAAGCCTCCCTGCCCCTCACCTGCAGGTGATGATGATGGTCTTCTCCCCATCCCAGGAGGGGTTGTCAGCCATGACCTTGGCGTGGGTGGTGACATCCTGTGGTGAGAGCTGAGGGGACTCGTTTGGTTGGGTGTGAATCCATCCCAGAGGTTCCATTTCCTGACGAAAAGAACGTGGTTTAAAATGAGACCACTTCAAGCCTGGCAAAAAGGACAGAGATCACGGGCTTCCTCCTCTCTTGATCTCAGCCAGGTGTGGCTTTGGGCTGAGCCCTTTCAGTCCCACCTCTAAAACAGACCAGGGGAAGCTGCCCCACCACCTCAGGTCCCTGTTGCTGACCTTCCACCCTCCCTGGGAGCTGAACCTCAACTCACCTTGAGATACTCGTGCTGTGGCAGCTGCCCTGGGAGGTGCACGGTCTGGTGTGTCCCCCACTGGGGCACCATCACAATGCACCGGATCTCCTTCACCTGGGGGTTGTCTGGAGGGCTCACTCCATACAGGTAACCTGCAATCTAAAACACACACATCTGCCTTAGGCACGCAGAAGAGATCTCTGTGTAACTGAGAGAGAGTGGGAACTCCTTAATTCCCGAGGAGAGCACCAGAGGGGTTCACAAGGACAAACAACAGCAGGTTCCCAGCCCTCCACCAGGAGTTCCCCCCTGGTGTGTTTGAGTGGGGCACAGCTGTAACAAACTCCCTGCACGCTCACCTGGGCCCGCAGGTCTGAGATGCAGATGAACTTCTTCAACACATTTTTGGGAAGAATATAGGTGTAACCTGTCTCCTTGATGTCATCTGATGAAACATAGATGTGGTTTGTCCGCAGGTGGAGGTTGGCAGCAGAAATCGCTCTGCGAGGAGGAGAGGATGGTCAGAGGGGGCACAGATCCTCCCTGAGCATTCCAACCCTTTCCACCACCCCTGCCTGCCCTCCTACCTGACCCTCCACTCGGTCTTGGAGGAGAAGGTCTGGGTTTCGTAGTTGCTGGTGGTGGAGGTGATGATTTCATCCCCGTGTTTGTTCACCGTGCGGGTCTGCGTGGCTGTCAGCTGCGACTGCTCCTTGGTTTGCTTCTCGATTTCTGCAATCTGCTGCCTCTGCTGAGATGGGGCAGAGATCTCCATGCCCAGGATGATGTCTCGGATCTCTGACTGGGTCAGGGATGCAACGTTCACGCTGGAAGAGAAAATCCACCCAAGTCAGGCATTTCAAAATACATTCTGGAGCCTTCTCACCAAGGCACAAGCTCAGAACATCCACTCCGGGCACTATGAAAAATAAACCCACAACTTTTTAAACAAGAGAGGGGCAAATCACATGATGCTCAGATCAGAGAAGATTTGGTTCAGACATTTTCATCTGCCTTACCAGAAAGCTATTAATAATAACCAGATTCCCTACAAAGCTGAGAGTTCATTGACACTTGGCCACAGCCTTTAGGGCAGGGAGGAAAGGCTGACAGGATTATGGCAGCTGCATGGTGGCTTACTTGTTCTTCTTGCCATAGTCAGCAAGGATGAGATCCTTCAGCTGCACCTCCACCTTGATCCACTCCTCATCCGTCAGGGTTGGCCAGATGTGGTGAGGCTCAGTGATGGTTGTCTTGTCTGGCTTCAGGATAACTTTGGCTCGATCGTTATTCACGTGTAGTGCCCGGAGAATCAGGATCAGACGGGAGAATGCCTTGGGAGATGAAAAAAAAGATGTAGTTAGAAGGAAGAAAATTAAATATACAAGGCCCTAGTACAGCATTGTTCTGTTTGGGCACGTGGATGTGGCATGGGAAGTGCCAGTGAAATCCATCTAAAGGAAAATCCTGGCAGATTGAGAACCAAGTGCTTCCAAACAACAAATCAGGGGTATCTGAGGCCTTGGTTCCTGCCTCATTTATCAGCAGCAAAGCAAAATGCAGGAGACACATCTGTGCTTACTGTGTAGGAAGAGATGGTTTTCAGCCAGTCATCATAGAGGTTGAAGAGAACCATCTGGGGTTCAGTGGCCTTCAGGATGAGATCACCAAACTTCTCCACTTTCAGACAGGCCTGGAAGGGCAGCTGCAACTCCGAGCCTTTGATGACAATATTGGGGAAATCCAGCAAGTGCACCTGGAGTTTATCAAGAGGAGTTAGCTCACGGCTAGTGCAGAACATCACAAGAACACAGAACTGTCCTGTTATCTCCCACAGATTTTACACACGCTCTCGGAGCTGCATCCTTACCTCAAGTGGGTCCAGCATGCCCTTCCGTGTCACTATGATCTGCTTTGGCTGCTCCTCCACGGGAAGGGATCGGATCAAGGCGGCCACTTCTTCAGCAGTCTTCCACTTGGCCAGCTACAGAAAGGCAGCAGGGTTAGAGGAATATCCCCCTGCTCTCCAGCAGCGTCTCTGGGAACCAGAGGGACGCAAACCAGATTCTAAAAATACAGCTGGAATTTATGGCTTGTTCCAGATCGGTGACAAGCCCCAGCATTTCCTCCTTACTGATCACAGAGGGCAGCTCCCATTCCTGGAGCTCAGTTACTCCTGAGTGGCTCAGAAAAGCCAGCTGGCTACTCCACCTCCCTGGATTTGCCACCTGAGTTCTCTCTCTGCACTGGATGTACAGCCAAGTGCAGAGTGATTTGTCTGACAGGGAGCACAGCACTGCTCCTCAAGCTCTGCTTGATGATGTGGGCCCTGTACACCTCAGAGCCTCCAAATCCTTGCAGCAGCAATGCCTGTGCTCTTCCACTTCGACATCCCACGCTCCTGCCTGCCTGACCACTTGGGAGTTTGGAGCTCTAAATTCATCAAGAGGTAGGAAGATGAAGATCTTTGTGATGTTTTCTGCTAAGTGAGTGTCCCAAGCAGTCAGACCCACCCTGGCTCACACCCAAGGCACAGCCAGGCCCTACCTGTCCCAGACGCTTCTGTCCTGCCCACACAGATGTGTGGATGATCTTCAGGAAGAGCTGTCCAGTTCTGGGATTGAAGATGAAAATGGCTCCGTTGATGGGTTTTGTGGTCAAATTCCCTTCAAAAGTCTGAGGAAACAAGTGAGAGTGAGAAGTGCAGGGAGATAAATGGAGCCCAGCCACAGCTTTACACAACAGCCAACTCTGTGTGCTTTGAGCAGGAGCTGTGTGGGAAATCTAAGAGCTGCTCTGTGCACACTACAAACATCTGGGTCCATGTGTTGACTCCCAGTTTTCCACCATGCATGGANGGAAATCTAAGAGCTGCTCTGTCCACACTACAAACACCTGGTTCCATGTTCTCCACCATGCATGGGAACCTCCACCCCTTTCAGCCCTTCCCTGAGACAGCCCTCTGGGCTCACCTTGTGGATGGTGACTCTGTACACATTGGTGTCATCCACAAACCAGATGATCTGGTTGGAGAAGAGCTCCCCATAGTTCTGGGAGGACAGGTAGGGCTCTGTGGGTTCTGAGGAGTAGAGCTGCAGCCCTTTGCGGATTCGTTCCCTCAACACATACAGGGCAGGGTTTGCTTTCATGATTTTGGCCATGGCCTGCTGGATCAGAGGTTTGCTGCCAGGGAACCAGTTCCCATAAGCACTGAAGAAGGAAAACAGAAGACCAAGTTGTTACCATTAGATCTGAAGAGGAAACAGCCACCCTCAAGTCCTTCCATGCAGCAGTCGGGCCCCTTTCTACCAGCTGAAAATACAGCTTTGTACTGCAGTGTGACTTCTGTGATGTCCCTGGGAGCTGGCCACCTCTGCTTTTCCCTACACTTCCTCAGTGGGAAGCCACAGCACACACATGCTGCAGTCCCAGAAAAGCTGCACCTTCTCTAACAAACACACTGGAGAACTGATTTCTGACTTTCCCCCCAGTTTCCAGTGAGAAATAGCTGTCCCCTCTTGTAGGGGCCTTGAAACAAAGCCTGTCCTTCAGCTCCAAGAACGGTCTGACAGAAATATCCTCAGTAACAAATTATTAATGAACTTGGGGAACTGAACCACCACTATTGAGCAAAACTGAGCAACCTGAGATGCCTTATCCCACTCACTGCACATCTCCAGCTTCTGCCTTCTCCCCTCATCCTCCCGCCTGGAATACGACCCGGTCTGGAGATGCGCTGAGATCACAAACTACCAATTCCAACCCTAGAACAGAAACCACAGAAGGTGCAGCTCTCACCTGTGCAGGTTGTAGGCCAGATCAATGGCAATGAGCACCCCAGTGGGGGAGGGGTAGATGCTCATGTTGTCTGTGGTGTAGTCCAGGAACTTGGCCCTGGCGTAGCGCTCGATGTCGTGCGAGTCGTAGTCGCCCCAGCGCAGCTGGATGTCAATCCAGTACTTCTGGGTGGTGGTGCTGTCCATCACATCCCTGAGGAGAAAGCAAGCCACAAGTTCATCCTGCACAAAACTCTCCTGTGCAGTAATTGTCACCAAGCATGGATACTGCAGCCAGCTCATATCCACATTCCACCCCAGAAAGGGACTCTGCTGCTCTCATCACACAGCAGTGAATGCAGAGGCTGTTAAAAGATTTAAACAAAGCAGCAGTGAGTCCACTGCTGTGTAGTCACGAGGGTCATCTCCCCCAGGGACTGTCTGGTGAGGATTCAGCGAGAATTCACTCCAGATTCTGGCCCTGGGCTAGCTCAGCTTTGTGGAGTTTCCAGAAGAACTTTCAAGAGCTCAGGGAAAAGTTCAGCCAGAGGGGAGAACAGGAGCAAAGGCAGCGCTGCTGTTTTGCAGAAGGCAGTGCCAGGAGGTGCTGCAACCACCTACCCAAACCCTGTGCTTTGCTGGACACAATCTCCAGTGCTCCAAAGAAAACCAACCCTAGATGCCCAAGAGACACAGAGGCTCAGCAGCTCTGCTCCGCAGCAAGACCAGCGAGAGGGGAAAAGGAAACTCACTTGGAATCTGCCAGCAATGATGGACGTGACACATTCCACTTGTAGGAAGCAAAGAGAAGGATATCTGCACACGAGGAATTCATCTTGTAGGACTTCCTGGGGTGGATTGTCTCTTTCTGCACTGTCTCAATCTCCAGAGCATCCAGCTCTTGATCAAACACCTGGGGAAAAGGCAGTCAAAGATGAGCTGTGTTCAAGCAACCCAGACAAGGAATCTATCCTCAACACTGAGGCAGCCAGGAAATTCCCATTTCCTCTTCTCATTTCCCTTTCTCTGCCAAATTGCTGAAGGAGGACTGGTGCTGCTCCAAAAGGGCACAGAAACAAACCAAGCCAACGCTGCTCACCTGACACAGATCCATGACGATGCTCTCGTGGATCTTCTGCCACAAGTGAGCTCGGAAAATCTGGATGAGGGAAATCTTCAGTGTGGGGATCTTGCCATGCATGAAGATCCCTGTCAAATCCAGCTGCACCTGGAATCCAACATACACCTGCAAAGAAAAAGCAGCTGTGAGAACACACAACAGCACAACTGATGAAGTTCAAAAAACGGAGCATTACGGAGGTTTAGTACCTCTGTAAGAGATGTTCTGAGAATTAACTGGATCAATTAACTGCGCTCATTTCAGTGGAAAAGTGGTGTCTGCTCCTAGAGGAACAAACACCAGGTACTTACGTTGGCTCTGTTAATGGTAGGAGACCACCAGAGAGTGAACCTTCTGTTTGGAATTTGGTTCAAACCCGATCTCTGGGCATTTGTCAGCTTCTTCCACTTCATGGACTCCTCAAAGCCACTGGCCTTCTCCCTAGAAAGGGCAGAGATACAACTGCATTAGATTCAACTGCATGAGATGTCCCTCATCTCTGCTGCCACGTGTCACTTGTAACAGAGACAGGCATCAGCCAGGAGCCAGGAGGGTTGTTTCTTGCCAAGAAATCTCCGTGGATTTGCAAGAAGTTCAGCTGTAGCCCCCTCCCAGGTGCCCTCACAGCTGAACTACACAATGTTCTCAAAGTGACCACTGAGAACCAGCAGAAACTCGACAGAATCAGCACAGCCTGAGCCCAGAGCCCACATCAGAGTTCCTCTTACCAGAAGAGACCCTCCCAGGTGGGGAAGTAGGTGCCCTTGAAGAGAGTGTGCTCCAGGATCCCTTCCACCCCGCCCAGAGCCTGGATCATGTCCGTGCGGTAATTGTTCAGGTTCCAGAGTTTGCCGTCGTGGCGCTGGTGCGTCCACCAGAACGGGTTCTGCTTCAGCACCTGCAGACAACAGCCAGCACATCACTGACCTGGCTGCACTAACTGTGCACCAACACCATGGTGATGTCAGTGAACAGCTAAAAAGCCTCATGCCCTCAGTGCTGGAGCACACAGCTCATCCACAACACGAGTTCTGTCAGCACTACTGCACAATTCACACTGGCTGGAATCTCAGGTGATGTTTTTATCTTTCAGGGACTGGCCTTCTGTAGAGCTGTCATTAAAGGCTTTAAATAACAAATTATTCCAATGTTACTAAAACTTAATACTTTGGAATGTTTGTTTTGGGATAACTTTTTTTCCCTCTCCAGAACTGATTCCTTAACATATAGTTGTGCTTATCGTGGTTTTCCCCAATACACTGCAATCTATGCCAATGCTTCAAGAGTGGATAGCTACAAATTGTGGAGCATTTGGTTCCCAACAGAAGGTTTAAAGTTCTTCCTGCAGCAGACAGTCAGAAGTGCACCTGCAATAATGTAAGGTGAAAGGACTTTGTGTGGAACAGGTATCTGAACCTCATACTGAGGTGAAGAAAAATTCCCTGTCAGTACCTGATACTGTTTGAAGTCAGTCCTGACTCTCCATCCTTTATCATAAGCCAGAGTATGCCGGTCCTTCTGGAAAAGGGTGTTAATACGAGGAATTCCCCTGTCCCATGAGTCCTCCAGATCCTCCAGTGTCAGACGCCTGAACGAAAAAAATCCCCACACTTCGTTACCTCTCAATTTACAGCAATGCATTAATGAGTAGTTCAGCTGATGAGATCACAGAAATGACACAGAGCTCAGGGCTCTGGCAGGGGACACTCTAAAATGCCAAACACTCAGCAAAGTGTTTGCAGCCATCACTGTGAACACGGTGATACCAAACAGGTGACAGAAAAAGCCCTTGCAAGTGCTCAGAACTGCAGATGGGTCTGATGCCAGCTTTTCCTGACGGCCATACCGTTTCCCCTTAAGGGTGGCACTTTCTGCCTGCAGAGTCCTCACCTCCTCCAGAGGCAGGGGAGCAGCTTTGCAGGTACCACAGGGCCAGCAAGGTCTCCAAAATCCCCAGACAACATAAAACTTCCCACTGCTGCCTGTCCTCCCACTGATGGGACACATACCTGTTCTGGGCTATAGCCTCTTGTCGTTTCAGGGCATACTCTGCCCACACCCTCTGAGAGTCAATGAATTCACTCTCCCATGGCTGGATGTAACGATACAGATTTGGGATGAGCTGGTCCTCCTCATGACTCATTCCCGAGCGGAAGTGAGTGATGCCAACATCTGTCTGCTTGGACCACCTGTAGCAAAGAGACACCAGAATGAGGTAGGAGGAATCAGGACTTCTCTGATCACTGCCATGGGTTACTGTAAAGGCAACATAGCTCTGTACCACAGCATGGTTTAGCACTCTTGGAGTATTTTTAGGGGAAAAAGCATCTAAGAGAACACTCAAGCCACCCAGGAATTACAGCAGTACAACTCACCTTAGGTCAGACTGAGGGATGAGAACGTGGCCCATGGAGAGCATGCCCAGCCCCCCAAGCTCCTTAGGGGTGTAGAACACCACAGGAGGAAAACGGCTGGGCATTTTGGAATTCAGGCCGATCTTGATCCGAGTCTGGATTTTATTCTCACACTTCACCAGCAAATCAAGCAGCTCCTGAGTATTTACAACAGCTTCCCGGAAATAAGTCATCAAGCCAATCAGAGCTGTATTCCATTTATTGACAATCTAGAAAGGAAAGGAAAGGATCAGCTCCCAGATCACTCCCCAAGCATCTGCAGAAAGCTCTGTCATAAATCTTCCTCCCCCCTTACCTTAGTGAAGGTTGTGGAGCCAGAGGCCATGAGGATCTGCCTCACTCTGTTGTGAAACCTCTGCATGGACTCGTCATCCACGCGCAGGAAGCACTGAGCCGTGCGCTCCTTGGTGACCTAGAGAGCACAGGCCCATCAGTTCCCTCCTGGGAGTTCCAACACATGAAAATCTCACCCAGGAACTCCTCTCCCAGCCCACCTCGTTCTGCAGGTTCCAGACCCCGTCCTTGTGGGTGAACTCCTCGTAGCTGGTGCGGCACTTGGGCAGGATGCGGCACTCGAAGCCGCACATGTTGAACAGCAGGTTGGGGTTGTCCTTGCTGTACACGGACACAAAGCTGTTCTCCCACTGCACCGTGGTCACCGAGCGGGGCAAACGGTTCTTGATATCCCAGAACACAGCACGGCCACTGGAAAACAAGATGTGCGCAGTGACACTTAATAATTTGCCCAAAAAACTTGCCCAAATAACAACTGGGTTAAGTTCTCAGAGCTTCCCTAGTTTTTCAGGATTTCAGCACAGACCCCTCACTTCTCACATCTCCTCCTAAGCACCTATCAGTCTCCAAGAGTTTTTAATCACAACTGATTTTCCCCTTTTTCCTACCACTTCTTTCCCAGCTGCAGCACTTACAGGTTCACGTCGTGCTTCATGAGGCGCATCCGAGCATCCCGGGGCCAGCACTTCTTGTTGTTGTAGCCCACAATGTTCTCGTTGTTGGGGTCTGGGTGCTCTGTCAGGTACCGCTGAATCAGGTCTCTCGCCTCATCAGCTGTAAACCTGGAAATGCACAGAAAAGGATATGGAATTACATGATTGACTTATCAACACCGGCCTGGCCAGAAAGATAAGGATTTAATTAGGAAAAGCTGCTGGTCAGCCTGTTTGAAGGTAACTATCCCATTTTTGTATCCTCACAACGAATGGGGGAATTTCATTAACACTGAGCAACTCAGGGCTTGGGTTATCTTTCCATGAAGAAACAGAAAAGGCTTATTTTACCAGTCTCTAATTTACCGAATCCCTAAACAATCGAGCTCTTAACATTGTTGTGTTTCTATTGGTGCAGTGAAGCTGCAGAAAAGCAAACTGAGAAAGCAAGAGGAGGCATGTGGACATCCAGTTACCCAGAGAAGCCTGTCAATTCAAATATTCCTGATCTTCAACAGCAAAGGGAACAAAGAGGAGCAGGAGCATATGAATTCTCCCTTTCCTTTGTGTTCACCTGAGCAAAGCAGGGCCCCAGAGATCTCACCTGAAGAAGATGTGAATCCTGTCAATGTATCTGCAGAAGAGGCGAATGGGATGGGCCACCTCTGTGGCAATGTCCTGGAAGCTGAGGAAGTCATTTGGCATCTGGGGAGGCCCAGCCATTTCACTGGCCCGGTGCAGGCCCAGCACCAGCAGGTCCATCACAAGCCCATAGTACTGGACAATGAAGGAAGCAAACTGCAGCCCACGAATAATCCCATAGGAATTTGTGTGATTCATGTCCTGAGGAGATGAAGGGGAATTTGAGAAAATACAGCACATCACATCAGAACCCTTTCACCTGAGCAGCTGTTCTTCAGCAGGACCCAGCAGGGGTTTTACTCCCTCATGACTTTTCTCCAGGAAGTCTGGTGTCCCTTCTTTGCCATGGGTCCAAAACATCCTCCCCCATGGGTCCCTTTTACCACAAACCCCCTTTCCTGACAACAACCCTCACCTTGTAGTTGATCACCACGTTGTTCTTGGCTGTCATGTAGTCAGCAATGTTGTGGTCAACAATGAGACGCAGCAGCCTGTTGAGCAAGGTCAGGTCAATCTTCTCGTACATCTTCTCAAACCGAGATTCCAGCATCACGTTGCACTCCCCTTCACTCGTTTCCCAAACATCCTGCAGGTTATTAATGCCTGAGGGAACAAACAGTGTTGTGTTATCTGACACATCAGAGCACAGAAGCAGCCCCTGGGTACAGGAACTCAACACAGGTCCTTGTAATGCCTGATTTTTCAGACTCTGGATCTTCCAGTCTATCCAGAAACGGGAGAAAAACTAAGTAATCAACCACAAATGCTGTGCAAGTTGTCCTCCTCCAGTATACACATGTATTAACCTACAAAATACATCTCTGACTGTAAGTATTGACTGCAAATTGCAAAGATAAAAATTCAGCTCCCAACGGGACTCATAGGACACAAGTTCCCTCACAGGAAAAATCATTTTTGCCTGGAAATCCAAGACCCACTGACCTTGGCACCACTTGTACACCAGCAGTGGGGGTGGTTCAGTGTCAGCAGGTTTGATCCAAGGAGGGAAGAGTCTTCGCTTATCAGCCTCATACCACAAGTACTGATCCAGATAAGCATCTGTGATCTTCTCCAGGGGCTCAACATCATAAACTGGGACCAAGTGGCTGTAGAGATCCATGAACTCAATTCCCACCTTGAAAAAAAAAGGGGGGCAAAACCTGAGGTTGATAGTTGAGAGAAAACACAAAGTTTTTGTGCCACTCAGCTTCTGAATGCAGCATAACGTGGCTGGGCCTTCACCAGGCTTTCACTCACCTCCTTGAAGGCTCTCTGAGTCAACAGATGTCGTTTGATTCTGGACAGAGCTTCATGGGGATTATCGTAAGCCTGTTCAATCAAGCCCAGCTCCTCTCTCTGTGACTGATTCAGGCGTGATTTCACACTGAAAACAAGGGAGAACAGCTCAGCACCTGCACAGGAACAGCCTAATGGCCATTTAACTGCATAAAACTGATGAATGATAATATTCAACCTGTACTTCTTCACAACCCACATCCCTAAACTTACAAGCATGGCAGTGGTTCTGCCCAAGTGACAGTAAGAGCCAGGTCCCAGTTAAGCTGGCAGTACAAACACCAGCCTTTACCAGTTCATCAGGATAAATTTTACCCCATGCTTAATCCCAGCTAACAAAACAGAAGCCTTTCCCATTGCCCCTGAAAATCAAGATCATTTCCCACTGCTTACCTGTAAGCTTCCTTTAGCCTCTCCAGGGCTAAGATCAGCAACTTGGTGTCATGCTTGTAGGACAGCGGGGGGAAGGGAATGGGGGAGAACCTCCTGCTCTCCAGCCAGTGCACTGTGGTTGTGTACACAGCAACGGCCTCTTCTGCAGTGATGTAAGGCCCATCCTGCAGAACCACACCACCAGAATTAATCAGTGAAAGCTTCCCTATGAAAACAGCATTAATTTGGGCCGTTTCAGGGAGGACAGAAGTACCTTCAGGTAATTATGCTGCCGTTCCTGCTCAGCTTTCAGGTAGAGTCTGGTCAGCCTGCCCAGGTTCTTCTTACAGACGGTTTTGTCGACAGTGGCTCCCCGGCGGATTCGCTCGCGGTTGTAGTGAGCTGTGTTTGTCCACCAGTCAGCTTTGGCCTTCACGTACCTCAGGATCATGTTCTCAATAGGAGTTGGCAGCCCTGGCACCTGGGGAGGGACAGGAACTTGAGGGAAGCAGGAGTGGGAGCCTTCCAAGAGCAGCTCCATTTGGGAGATGTTATAATTGAAGCCAAAGGCCAAGCGAGAGATTTACCTTCCAGGGAATATTGGCCTTCCAGCACCGCCAAGCCTCGCTCAGGTGCTGCAGGATGGTTCTGGCTTTGTTCTGTTTGATCCCTTCTGGCATCATGTCCAGGATGTCGTGCATCACAGCTGCCCTGAGCTCCAGGTCAAAGTGAGACTCCACGCGCTGCTTCGTGACAGTCTTTGCGACACCCTTCGAGTGACGGCCTGCAAAGAGCCGAGTCCGTCAGGGATTCTGACACCACTGGGCAGTGATCCTCCTTCTTCCTGATTCAGGAGTGCATGGAGGTGCAGGATGTCCAGAGAAATTACACTGCCACAAGTCTGGAGAAGATGATTAAGGGCTGTGGAGCAGGGAATCCCACTTCTATTTAGAATCTATTCTGAGGGCACAGAACTTGTAAGAGCTCTAAACTGGTCAACAGTTCTTGGGATTGGCATGGAGCATGGCTAAAGACCACTAGTGTGAACCAAAAAGTGGCTGGCAAGTGAACAGTACTAATCTTTACCACACACTCCTCCCCCATGCAGGATTTACAGGGTGCTGACCTTCAAACTGCCTGGCCAGCAGATTCCCCAGCCAGCGTTCCAGCAGTGGGGTGATGCCCCTCATGAAGAACAGCCACACTCTCCAGCCTGGAGCCCAGAAACCACAGCCAGGACCTTTGCCCACAGGCCCCTGGAAGAAGAGAGACACGGTAAGAGCAGGTCATTTACTGACACTCCAGAATCCCTCCCTTGTTCCTCAGTTTACACAGGGCCAGTATCACGTGGAAAGGTGGAACTTACTGTGTTAAACCTGTAGTAGATGAGATGTTTCAGGTCCTTGCACATTCGAATCTGCCTCATCAGTTTGTACTTGTAGCGGTACATCCCCGTGAGCTGACCCACGTGGGCAAAGATGTACTGCAGGCCATCTGCCAGCTGAGACACGGAACACAGTCAGGGATAACAGTCAACACCTCAGACATCACCTCCAGCAGCCAGGTTTATTGTACAGAGTGTACCAGGCCACACAAAGCTCCTAACGCTGCCTCAGACAATGATCAGCTCTTACAAACTAATATAAAAACAGAATTTCAAACAATGCTGAATACTTTTATTGCTTCCCCTGCTCTCCGTAACACTGCAACATTTAGTCATTCTGTGCATCCTACAGATGCTATTTTCCATATAAAATATTCCAATTCTCCTCTCAACTTCCTCTCGCTGCATTAAAGAAAAAAAACAAACGACAAAAAGAGCCTACCTGAAATGCATCCACATTTCCCAGTCTGTACTGGACGTGGCTGTCCACCACCAGCTTCGTCAGCCGCAGGACCTCTCGGCACAGATGGAAAGCATTTCCAAAACGGGATTTTTTTCTTTCCTGGATAAAACAAAATATTCTGAATTTATGTAACAGTGACATAGAAGAATGAAACAACTCCAATTTGATGAGTCTGTACAACAACTGAGCAGCTGAGGCACTGTGGCCTCTCGTCCCACACTGGCTACACAACGACCTTCAGGTAAACTCTGCTCTTGCGTACTACAGCACACGGCCTGATACCTTTGTGGTGAGGGTCTTCACGGGCTTCAAGTTGAAGTTGTAATCCAAGTGAAGGTAATTCAGGTTCTTTCTGTGGATCAGCAAGTTCAGCATGTTGTAGCCCTGGCGACACACCTGCAGGCCAACTTCCACCCAGTCCAGCTTGGTCGACTGGAAAAACTTGGTAGCCTTGAAGGAGCGGAACAGGTACCTGGAGAGAGCAGAGACCACAGTCAGCTCAATCCCCTACACAGATCAGCAGTTCCCCACTGAACAGACCCCACTCACCTCTTCTTCTGGGCCTTGGGAGGTCTGTGCTTGAGTGCATTCAGGACATAGTACTTCAGGAGCTTCTGGTAGGAGACTCTCACCTTGACTGGCTGTCCTGCCGGGCAGTGCTCACGATACCTATAGATAAATCACACTTCAGTGCTTCAAGTAACTCACATTGCTTAGAGGAAAGTCTCCAGAAACTCTCCTACCATCTCTAGAAACCAGCCACCACGATGTCTCTATTTCATTTTAACAAGGTAATAATGTCATGATCACTAGATCAGCCCTTAACCCCGGACAGAACTCACCAGTTCTTGACCAGTGGGATGTCAAGAGCTCTCCGGGTCCTGCCAGACCTCAAGTTGAAAGGTCGTGGGGCCCACAGCAAGGCAATGCCATTGGCTGTGTTATCAGTGTAGAGAGGGGTATCCTTCAGGAAAGGTTCCACAAACTCTGGCAACTCGAACTCTTCATCGTCATCAGGCAGCGGTTCCTGGCTCTGAAATACAGGAGCACCACACAAGGTGTTTCCTGGTTGCTTCAGCTCAGTTCTCTAAGTCAAGCAAGTAAAAAATCATCTCTTTGCTCTCGTGGGAGAAGTGTGGCTGTACTGAGCATGAGAAGCAAAAAGCACTCAACAAGGCAAATTGTGGCTACTAAACCCTGAGTTAGGTGTTATGGAGGTAACCTCAGGGAGATGTCAGATCCTTCAATACACCAAGGGCAACCAGATAAATAATCTGTCAGAAAACTAACACTATTAATTAGACAATGAGCTTTATCCTACAGAAAGCAAAGGAGACAACTTTGTGCAACTCTAGAACTAGAAAAAGACTAAAACGACAACTGTGGGATTTTTTGTCAAAGGGCTTGTGCCTTCTCCTGAAATATCTATGTTTGTGTGCTGCTATCAGAAGCAAGATACTAAAGCTTCCTACTTCCACAGATAGGGTTTATCCCAATAAACCCAGTGACTCACCTTGACAGAATGTCTGTGTGAAATGGGGTTGATGAGAGGATCGAAGTAAAAAGCTGGGAGATCAGGATCTTCTGTTTTAATGAAAACAACATTTGGAGTATGGTACCTACAATAAAAAATTTTCATTAGAGCCTCTGACAGCCTTTCCCTCCTCTCCTGGCTCTGAAGGCTGCTGCACTTACCAGGTGAGGTGGACATGGTGTGGCAGGTTGTTGTACAGGTACGGGAAAGCAATTTTGTACTCTGTCCTGATGGGCTGCCTGATGATGATTTTATTGATGTCATTAAATTCATTCCAGTCTTCATCCCTCAAAATGAGACAAGAAATTGTTAGGCAGGCATTCAGGGCGAGACAGATGAACATCTGTGACTGAAAACATACTATCAGCCCTTTCCTAGATAACCACTTCTCTCTCTCCTACACCCAACACTTACTGAAGATTGATGTCTCTGACAAGGGGCTCAAACTTGGGACCTCCAGGAATGGCCATGTTCAGTGCCTTGGAGGTGAAGAACGCTTTGAGGTCAAACAGGTAGAAGTAGTTGTCATCCACGAGGTCAGTGAGCAGCTGGTTGGCCAGGCGGTACAGGGTGGACATCATGGGCAGGGTGAACTGCCAGCGCTGGTACGTGGAGCCGTTGACATACCTGGGAAGGACAGAGCAGGGACACTCCGGACACAGCCACAGCACAACCAAAGGACCAGAAATAACCAAATGCCTTTTGCCACCTGTCATTCGTCAAGGACAGGTAACATACGGGCGCCTCTAGGCTGAAAGAAAGGCTGCAGCACTGTTAAAGACCACTCTGGACTCCTCCTGCCCAGAAAATGCTGGCTGCTCCAGTTCCTCTCCTCATTTGTGTCCAAACTGACATTGAACATCGGTGCAAATATCAGTTTCAAATTCCAGCTAGACAATCCAGATTGTTAACTTTATAGCATGGTCAGAAACATCAATTTTAGCAGCCGTCCTGGACAGAGGGGCCTTGCTGGATGCTGAATCATAGAATCCCAGAATGGTTTGGGTTGGAAAGAACCTTAAAGCTCATCTTGTTCCAACCCTCCCACCCTCCACTAGCCCACGTCGCTCAGAGCCCCATCCAACCCAGCCTTGAACACTTCCAGGGACGGGGCAGCCACAGCTCCTCTGAGCAACCTCTGGGCAAAGATGCAGCTTTACAACACTCAGGTTCTCCTTCCCACCCTTGAGGGAAGCTTTTTCTCTCCCCACCAACATCACACAAAGGTTACACACTGCTCTGTACAGGTAATCCATACATGGTTTGTTTTCCCCCATTCCCAGTGAACTGTGCTACCACAGCCACGTACTTCCTGTTGTCCTTCAGAGGCTGGTGGTCATAGAACCAGTCCAGCACAGGAGCATCCTCCTCTGGATCCAGCTCCAGCTGAATGGCTTCCAGGGGCTCCACATCCAGGATGTTATCAGCATAATCCAGAGGAGGTTCTTCATCATCAAATGGGGGGAATCTCATCCTCTTGAAGTGACGCCTGTCCCTCTTCTCCCGCCTCATCATAATCCACATGGACCTGCAGGAAATCAGGGCAGTGTCAAACATGGATTTTATGGTGGATGCACAAGGCTTTGTCCCACCTGGATGAAGCAGAAGGCACCTACCCCCACTGGGCAATGTAGACGGGCTCGATGACCCAGGGGATCTCGTTGACAAAGGAGATGGCCCCGGTGATGTGGTACAGGACGGGAACGTCTCGGATTTGCTCCCAGGGCATGGGCATGTTCTCCAGGAGCTTCAGCACAGCATGGGGCATGTACTTCAGAGCACTGCAACCACAAACCAAGGGAAACCACGTTGGAACAGATCTCAAGAACAGCCATCCACCTGCCACAAGCCCAACTACCTCCCACTTTTCCCTCCTGCAAGCTGCTCATCTGACCTGGTCAAAAGGCAAATCCATGAACTCCCCACTCTACCTTTCCACTCTACTATCAAGAAGTTTTCTACTGATTTAGCTTTCATAAATGCTACAAACAAAAATTGAAGTTTTAAGTGAGTTTCTGAAATTTTTATGGTTAATGGTAATTAGTGCAACAGACTGTGATGTGTATTAGTCAGCTCTCGACACCCAAACAGCAAAGAAGCACTCAGGATACTTTTCAATCTTGCAAAACACATTTCATAATCTCCTCAGCTTCTTCTACAACACCGTGTTATGTAGGGTAATGTCTTTTATCATAAATTCCAAGCAACAGTTCCTTTTGCTGATCCTCCTCAGGGCATCCTCACTGAGCTACAGTAGACACGGAGAGCCCTTTGGAGAAGAATCTCACTTCAACAATGATGAAGGCAGCAAAGGCGGATCCCCTGAGCTCCCCCTCTGTCACACACCGGGGTCCCTTACCCCAGGTAGACGCGCTTGTCGTGCCGGAACTTCCTATTGGTCATGTCGCCATGGTCGCGGATGATTTTGCGGACATGCTCGGGGGGCATGTCCTCCTTCTGCGCGTCCACGAACCCGAATTTCCTCTTCTCCGCATAGCGCTTGGCCTGCAGCTGCTGCCACTTGCGGGCTGCGGGGACACAGAGGAGGCAGGTCAGGCCTTATCCCCCGCGGAGGATCTGGGGTGTCCGGGGCCATACCCACCTTTCTCCTGCAGCTTCTCCTCGGACATGTAGTCGGGCAGCGGCGCCAGCGGGTTGGGCACCGGGGCGCAGCCGCCGCGGTACGGGAACACGGCGGCCATGGCGACGCACCTGAGGAGAGGGTGGAGAGGGGGTCAGGGCGAGGTACGGGACCACGACGAGGCCGCCGCCGGTCGCTCCCCCGCCACTCCCTCCCACCCCGGGCCCACCCTGGGCCCGCCGCTCCCCGTTCGCCCTCACCGGCAGCCGCGACCCCCGCGCTCCCCCACCACAATGGCGGCCTCGCGCTGCCGCTACCTCGGGGACCCGGATGTAGGCGGGACGCGCACTGCGGGCTGCCCAATCAGCTCTCAGGAAGTCTCACTGACAGCAGGCGTAGCCTATCAGAACACGGAAGAAGAAAGAGGGGGACAGAGGGCGGAAATGAGGAGGAAGTTGTGTCCAAAGCACACTTCCGGTGGGGTGTCCCGCTTATTCCCCGGGCCCGCCCTTCGCTGCTTCCGATTGGCGGAGAGGGGCGGCGGTGACAGCGCGGCGCCGCCTCTGATTGGACAGCGCCTGGCGCAGCTCACTCCGCGCTGCTGTAGGGGGCGCCCCGGGGGCGGTGGCCGGACTCCCCTCCCGGAGGGTGGTAGGGGCGGGCAGGCCCCACAGGATTTCTCCCAGACCGAAGCTGGCGGCACCTGGGGCTCTCTGGCTGCCCTCGGAGTGCCGACCGCCACCTCCGACCTGGCATCAAGAAACTGGGGGGCTGAGTTTGGTTTCCCATGGATAACGGCCAGCGTTCGCCTCCAGGGGCCTGCGACCAGGAATGGGGTGCCGCCTCCTAAAATTGCGAACGGCGCGGGATTTCTCCCAGATCAAAGCTGCCAGCAACGAGGACTCTGGCTGCCCTTGGAGTGCCAAACGCCACCTCCGACCTGGCATTAACAAACTGGGTGGCTGAGTTTTGTTTTCATGGAAAAAGGCCAGCGTTCGCCTCCAGGCGCCTGTGGCCGGCAGTGGGGTGCTGCCCTCAGGGGGGACATCCTGGGGGCATCCCGGACACATCCCGCTGATGTCCCCTGTGGAGCAGCGTGGGGACATCCCCCACGGGGCCTGGACATCCCCTCGGTGGGGCTGAGCCCGTCTCAGCCAGCCAGCGTGCCCCAGGCAGGCAGGCAGGGGGATGCTGCGCCTCAGCGATGCCTCCCCCCCGAGCACTGCCCTCCATGGCCACACTGTGACCCCTAATTCCCCTGCAAACAGCCACCGCCTCGTTGCCTCCTTCCTGCCTCTCTCCAGGAGCACGGCTCCCCTCCCAGGCCTCAGTGCTTGCCCAGCATCTGTGAAAACACGAGGTCCAGGTCAGTGTAGGTGGGTTCAATATGTTGCCAAGGCCACTCAGCAGCCGGGCAGCCACTTGTCTTAGGGTTTTGGCAGGGTAGGGGCTCCCATGAGGAGAGGGGTTTGTTCTGCAGGGATATTGGCTCGTGGGATGGGGCTGAGTGGGTGGCAGACTGGGGTGTTGCTCCCCAGCAATTAATTCGCTGATAGAGATGCTCCTTCTAGCCCTCTGACCCCCTGTATGGTGGGAATAGAAGGGTGAGTCCTTCCCAAAACCTTTCAAGCTGAGGCTGTGGCACTTTCCATCGGGATGGACAAGCACAGAGCATCTCTACATCTGACCTCAGTGACCTGCAGAGCCACTGCTTATCCCACCTTAGCCCTGTGGGAAAATCACAGTGGATTAAGAGGCACCCAAAACAGGCTCCCCTGGCCCCTAACCCCACGTGCCCGGGGTACAAGACATCCACATGACAGCAGGAATGTGGGAACACAATCCAGGCCTTGAGAAACGTCTCTGGTGTGGGCAGAGGCTGGACAGCAGAGGCAGCGTTTTTAGCAGATGCAGAGGCTGTGCTAAGGGCAGGGATCAGCGAAACAGCTCCTGGAAAACTGGGAGTGTGTGGGTCAAACCAAAGAGAAAGCCCTGGGTGACAGCTCTGCACCAGCTGGGAGCTGTGAGGGCCACACAGGCACCTCAACATTGCCTGAGGTGACAAACCCCAACCTGGAGTCGGTGTCCCCAGCACCTGGAAGCTTCCCTGCTCTCCACAAATAGAAACATAAGCCGCTTTGGCCATGCATTGTCTCCAGCCTCCCACTGCCCACGGATCACTCGTCTTTCCCTGCCCAGCAGGAATGTGTCTCCCTCCTCAAAACATGGGCTGCCCTCTCTGAGCAGTGCCTTGTTCCAGCCTGTTCCCAAGCTCTTCAAACCAGATGGGAGATTTTGTGTTAAAGCTTATTTGCCACACAAAGGAAAAATGACTGATCCAGTGGATTTCTCTGGATGTAACTCCAAGTGGGATGATCTTGTTATATACACAGTGCTGGACTGCTGGGGAACAATCCAGAGTGTGAGAATCAGTGGGGAAAAGGAAATGTGGAGTAAAATACATTAAAAAACCTTCATCTTCCTCCACAGAAAGGTGAGGGGTGGGAAAAAAAAACCCCAAAACAACAAGAGAGGTAGAGTGTGCCAGTGTGCCGTGTATTTTCACTCCATGGCAGGGAGACACAGGGTGAGGACTGTGCTGAGCAGTGACACCCCCAGAGTGGGCTGGGATGCTGAGTTCTTTTGTCCCCTCTCAGTCCCTTCCCCTCAAGCCATTTCATTTGCAGCCATTTATTAAAAGCTCGTGTTAGTAAGAGCCTTTGCTGCCGGGTGAGAGCGTTACACTGGGCTCTGCAGCACAACTTGTCATTCCCAACAGATGCCTGAATCCTAAAAGGTGCCTGAAAACCCCACATCTGTGGAAAATGGCCATCACACAGCATCCTCCCGCCAGCCACTCGCGCTCTCCCACGCTCATTTATGGGCACTTAAATTATCTGGGGACAAAACAACACGAAAAAAGCTCTGGTTGTCAGGAGAGGTTGGGGCTGCCCCCGACCTGGTCCCCACAGTGGGCATCAGCCACCCAGGCAGGTCTCAGCCTGGGACAGTCTCCTTGGAGAGGGCTCATCAGTGCAGAGTTTGGTTTTTACTGACCATTGCCTTGGAGCCTGTCTTGCCTGCTGGTGTTCCCATGGAAGATGCCATGGAGGACACAGTGTCCTGTGGCTGATGGGATGCCAGGGGCTGCAGCACCAAAGGGGTTGGAAACACCCTGTGGTGTTGGGATGTCCGGCAGAGCAGTGGGGAAACAGTGCTGCTCTGTCCCCTTCTCATCTCAGCGGTGCCTCAGGGAGCTGTGAGAGCTGTTGAGGCTTCTCTGAGCAGCTCCCAATTGTCCGACCACATCATCCAGAGGTGTCTGGGGAGCAGAGCCACAGTGCCTGGTCCACGAGCACCTCCTCTGCTGCGCAGGGCCCAGGATCTTGAGCCACAAGAAAAGCCTGGATGCTCTGTTAGTGCAGACCCTCCCTGCAAGGTACTGAAACAGCCACGTTCACCCTCCACTTGCTCCATGGGCTTGGAACTGCTCCCCCTTGCAGAGGAAGGGGCTATTCCTCCTTCTCCCGTTGCACGTCCCGGCTGGATTTGAAGAAGTCACTCCGCAGCAGGCGGTAGAAGAGGATGATGTTCATGGGCGTCATGATTGCCATGCCCACCGTGCCCACGGCGTAGGTGGCCGGGGGCACATTCTGGCGATTGAGGAAGAGCCAGCGGGTCATCCAGGCCAGCGTGGCGATGCGGAACACCACGTAGGTGCCCAGGTTGATGACGCTGTTGAGGCGGTAGCAGGTGGTGTGCACCAGGTTGGCCATGAGCAGGATCTGCCGCAGGTGGAGGAAGATGGAGTTGATCTCCACCAGCAAAGCCACGAGGGCAAAGCCGACGTACTGGTGGAGCAGCACAGCAATACCAAAGCAGACAATCACCTGGGAAGGAGGGAGAAGAGGGGCTGAGCCCAGGGGCTGGTTGCTCTCAGCTGCTGCAAGCTGGAACCCTCCACGCTTGGGCACAGCATGGAGCAGAGGTGGAAAGGACCGTCAGCAGTGCCAAACCACTGGTCATCCCTGCAGCATTGCAGCCTCTGGCACCTCCTCACCGGTGCAGGAAACCTGAGTGGGTTTTTTTGTTCCAGCGGGAAGAGAAGGAAACAAGTCTCTAAGCCCCGGGTTGGCTGAGGAGACAAAGCAGCCTGACCCAACCCTGCTGTTGTGGCCTGGGGAATGCAGCCGGTGGTGACCCAGCAGGTTTTTCCACACACAGTGAATGGACAGGAAGGGAGACTGTAGCCCAGGGCTACGGCTGCTGCTGGCTCAGGGATTCTCCCCAGAACAGGCGCCCTGCAGGGATTAGGTGGCTTTAGTGTATCAAGAGAGCCCCGTGGGATGCCCCCAGCGTGGCTTGAAGCACCCTGGGGCTGCTGGGTGCTGCAGCAGAGGACAGGGCTGTTGGGGACAGGATTCCTGCCCCGCACCCTCCCTGCCAGGCAGGGGGACAGGCTCTGCCTGCCCACGCTTCAGCACACTCAGTCCTTTCTTTGGTTTATGCTATTAATGCTGTTCTCTGTATGGGCTCTGTAATGAGATTATCTGCTCCCTGCTCGTTAAGTCACTGTCGTGGCTTGAATTAGCTCTATTGTAGAGATGAACTTTTGGCTCACGAGCAGCAGCCAGCAGAGCCCCAGGGCTCACCGAGAGCAGGTCTGACCACTGCCTCCCCTGTCTCATCCCAGGTTAGTGCCAGCTGTCCTCCTCCCCAGGCCCTGCACACCTCTGAGCCTCCCCTGAGCTCTGCTGCTCAGCTCCAGGCTGTGCCACCCCCCTGCCCTGCAGCATCCACAGTCTCAGCATCACAGAATTGTTTTGGCTGGGAAAAACACTCTGGCACCTGGGCATCGGAGGTGGTCAGAGAGAAACCCACAGTGGGCACAGCAAGGCAGGCAGAAGACACTGAAGTCGGGGTCCTGCACCACAGCTGTTCCAGCCACACCAGCCCCAGATGAGAGGGAAGCACCCCGGGGAGCGGGAGGTGGATGGAGGGGGTGTGCAGCCCTTCCTGGCAGGTGCTCAAGAGGGCAAGAGCCACAGGAGTTGAGCTGCTCACCTGTGCCAGCAGGGACACCTGTGTCACTGCTGTCAGTGACACTGTTACGGATCAGCCCAGCCCTCGGCCCCCGTGCTCTGTGTCCACGTGGTTCTTTCCTACCCCATTTTTGGGTGTCTTTCTGCAAACCCTCAAGGAGTACAGAGTCCTGCAGGACCAAAAGGAGCTCCCAGCCCTGCTGTCTGGGCTCCTCTCCTCAGGAAATAAAATCAGAGATATTTTGTGGCAGGCAGCAAACACCCACACTAACAACAGCAGGAGCCCCACTTGTGTCCCCTATCCCCAGCCTCCCTGGTGGTACCTGTGCTGGTGCACTCACCACAGAGTGATGAAAGAGCAGCTCCCAGGACTGATGAAGCTTCTGATTGCACAACATATCCACAAAGTCTTCAAGGAAATAGCCTGGGGTCGGAGAGTGCATGAACAAAAGTGGGGTCAGGAAGGGCTGTGCCAGCGAACCCCCCCTGCCCCAGTGGGCTCTGCACCTGCCTGGGCTGGGCAGCTCCCGCGGGGAAGTGATGCTCACATCTGTGGGGGTGGGGAGTCACACACAGAGCAGGATCACACACAGCAAGAGAAGGAAATTGGTGTGGTCTGGGTCCCTCTCGCAATCCCTCTGTACGACATGCGCCCAGGAAGACGCACCAACTAACTCCACCAACCCCATATGGGCACTTTTGGGACGCCTCAAGGCCTGGCTCCCCCCGAGGACGGTGGAGAGCAGCCCGGTGCCCAGTACCTCCTGGCTGCGGGTGCCGTGGGACAGAAAGGAGCCACTGTCCTTTGCCAAGAATAGGGCGATTGTTTGAGGTGCCTGAGACATCACGACATGGCTCGAGGGGCTGGTGTCAGGCACCGACGAGCACGTGAAGACCCCCCGGGGGACAGAACAGGGCACAGCCCCTCGCCACACCTCACCTACAGACACGGCGACCAGGCTGTGCGCCCCGGGCGGGTGTGTGCCCACCAGGTCCTTGGACAGCTCGGGGTGGAGGTAGAACCTGCTGGCAGAGAGGCTGTGAGTGTCGGGCCGTGTCTCTGCTTCCCCGCTTCCCTCCCAGTGTCCTCAGTACCCACCTGGTGCTGCCGACCCTCCCCGGAGACCTCCTGTCGCCCTTCTCCACCCACAGTCACCCCTCTCCTCCTGTTTTCCCTGGAGTCTCCCTATCCCCTGGTGCCTCCCTGTCCCTCGGACCTTCCTCCCTCTCTCAGTGCCCCCCAGTCTGCAAGTCCCCGCACTCCCCAAGGCCCCCAAGACCCCCATTTCCTTTAGTGCCCCCTTGGCCGCAGGTTCCCGTCGGGGTCCCTGGACGCCGCCATTCCCTCCCAGTGTCCCGGTCCCCCCCGGCAGCCCGGTGTCCCTCCGGGGCCCCGCGGTGCCGCTCACCCGGCCAGCGCCCCGCCGCCGCTGAGCACGCTGTGCGCCAGCGATGTCCAGATGTTGCGCCACTTCCAGCGGTTGCGCCGGGCCGAGGGCGGCGGCGGCACGAGCCGCTCCAGCCCCCGGTTCAGCAGGCGGAAAGCGGCGAAGGAACCGGCCACCACCAGCAGCCCCGGGCTGAAAGCCATGGGCATCCACCGGCCCGCTGCCTCCCCCGGGCTCCCATGGGACCGGCCTCGCTGCCCGACGGGGTCCGCCTCGCCCAGCCCCGGAGCCCGCCCTGGGCACCGGCACCGCCCCGCCGGCACCGCCCTGCCCTGGCCGCGGTGCGCATCGCCCGGGCGGGGCACAGCCAGCATCACCCCCGAGGGAAGGGCGGGGGGCCGCCCCGCTGCTGGCGCTGGCAGTTCCTGCATCCTCCACGGAGGGATGCGGACAGGCAGCGGCAGCTCTTCCCTTCGGGGCGTGGGACACGGGGAGCGGGGAGGACGGGAATTGAGCGCCCGGGGCCGTGTCCGCCTTCCCCGGCATCGCACGGCAGAAGCGGCGCCAGCCCGGAGCTGGCTGAGAGCGTGGCACGGAGCGGGGAACGCGTGTCCCGTCGCTGTGCGGGAGCTGGGGGCACTTCCCTCGTTCCCCGGAGGTTCCTCCTCCACCTTGGTGGCACCGGGTGGCCGAACGCCTCGCCCATGAGGAGCTGCGGCCGGTGCTCCTTCACGCCAAAGCATCCCCGGCAGGTGATGCCCATCATCGTCATTGTTCCCTTGGGCAGAAGCTCTCTAAGCCGCCGCTTACCCCGGGTCAGGACCCCGCCAGACCACACCATCGGAGCCGAGTGCACATCAAGCACGGAAAAATACGTGATTGCCTTGCCTAAAAATGCTCTGCCCACAGCACTGTTATCCCCCATCCCAGTGTCTGATCCCGAGAGGAGCTCCCCGACGTCTGGGATACCCCAGCTCTGCTTTCTGGAGGTTGTGGAAATTCACGATCCCGTAGCCACAATTTTAGTCCCACCCTACAACTATGCTGCTTTTCCAGCTTCCCGTAATTTGATCGCTCCCTTGTTGCTTTTTGATGTCTCCAGCAGAAGCTGCTGCGCAGCCCTCGCTTCCCCTTCTGCCGCCGGGATGAGTCACCGTGTACACACCGATTAATGTCAAACTCTACCTCTCCTTTGAGGTATTAATTTTGGATGAAATCTTCTATTTCCTCTTCCCTGAAACAGAAGCCTGAGCTCTTAGTTGCTGTCCTGGCTCTGGGGCGATGGACACAAAAACGTCAAATACACACAGATGGAAGGGACACTGAGTGATTAAATCAAACTGGGAGACGGGTGAGGTTCTTTTCCAACCTAAACGATTCTGTATTTCTATGATAGTCCCAACTGGTAGAAAAGCAGTTCATGCTGCACAAATTTGCTTAAAAGCCAGGCAAGACAATGTACTTTCATAACAAGTTACGTGGCAGGGAGACACTGCCTGAAGTAGTAGGCAGCCCTGAGTGCTCGGGGGATTTTAAATAATCTCGTGTATTAGGACTCGAAGGATCACACGGGCTAATCTGTTACTGAGAAGACCAAATGCAAAGACATTTTTGTTCAGCATAAGATGTGCTGAGGAAAGAGAGATGTGCCTTGGAGACGTGCTGGGCTGCTCAGGGCACTGAGGAGAAAAATCATTTAACAATTAATTGAGTATAAAATTGCACAGAGCCAGTTTCCGAATGAGAAGTCATCTGCGGTGTTTTAGCCTCAAAAAATCTTGACTGCCTCTTTCCCTGGTGACAGCTCTGCCCTTCACCTGCCTGCAGGGAAAATCCCAGACCGTGGAATGCCTGCAAGTCCAGCCCAGTTTCCCCAGGGGCTCCTCCATTTGTGGCGTGTTTGTCCTAAAGAGGAACATTCAGCCGGGCTTGGGGACAGGAATAGTTAAAATATTTCTGGAGACTGGAGACCTTTTACCTACCACTTCTGCATGGGAGGAATTTAAGCCGTGATTAATTGAGCCTCTGGTTCAAGGACTTTGATCCCCTTGCTAGAGCACTACCAACAGTTACATATGAACCACTTTTTGGTTCATTTTACCCCAGATTTGGCTTAATTTTACCAGGACTTCCCACTGAGCCGTGGTTTCTTACAACCCCGATTCCAGCCTTTTCTCCTTGTCTTCCTTCCTCTGCAGCAATGGCATTAACCGGGGGCGGTTTGGAACCGGAGACTTCCAAGCCCAGTTACAAACAAGTCCCTTGACACCAGATCAGGCCAAATATTCAACCACACGCCACAGGCTCCGGGGGCCAGGCTTGTCCCAAAAGAACCCGAACGGAAGAGCGGGGACGGGAGCTCCCGGGCGCAGCTGCCACAAGAGGTCCCTGCGCGCCCGCTGGAGAACCGGGAGCCCGATCCGATGGGATTCCTCTTTCCCACCTTATTTGGAGGCGCTGCCTTTTTCACCCAAATTTCCAGAAGTTTTCCAGCTGTCCCCAAACGACCTCGTTTTCCGCCGGGAGGCAGCTCAGCCTGGTGCCGGGTGGCTGCCGGTGCCTGCTCCCAGCGGGGCAGGGGACTCCTTGCAGATACCAGCAAGGACGTGCCCGGGTCCATCCCATAATACCTCGGGCACCACAGCTAATCCCATAGTGGGGGCTTCCCAGCAGCATTCGGGGGGTAAATCGAGGATGTGGAATTTTATTCAATAGCTGGACATTGTTTTTTGTCTCCCTTTCCCAGGGTGGAGCTTCTCTGCAGCACTTCTGAGAGATAGAACCCATTTTCCACAATGAAAAGCTGGCAGTTGAGTGATAATCCACCATAGGAATTCTGCCAGCTGAACTCTGTCGCCCCCAGATGCTCCCCACTACTCCTGGGTGGGGGGTTGGGTGTGCTTTTTGTAGTTCCCTCACTTAAGGAGGAGCCCACTCTGCTCCCAAATTCCACAGAGGACTCATCGGAGCCAACAGATGTGGGAGCCAGGCACAAGTTATGCTCCTGTTTTTGGAAAGCCTCCCTCCCTTAATCTGCCTCTCTGCATCCAGGGAGTCATAAAAGCCATCTGCTCACCTAATGCCAGACCTGGCTCACACCTGAAATTATCTGAGGAGTCCAAGAGCTAAAAACAAATCAAGCAGCTTGACTTTCAAACTTTAATTAGCTGTTGTCTCCATCCCTCTCTAAACTGTGTCACCACTCTGCCTGCTTAGGCCATAAGAAGTCAGATGATGTAGGAATGCTTTATATATCCACATCTCCATTCAGGAAGTCTGGAACTCCACACTTATGAAAGGATCTACTGTGCAAAATGCAGGTTCTGCATGGCAAAGCATGCCCAGGCATTGCAGAGGCAGCTGTGGAGAGAGCTGAAATCAATTCAAACTTGAATATCCACCCCTTCCAGCCAGGAACACCTTCCTGATGTGGAAGCTGGATATTCTCCAGGTAGAACTTGCCGGGGACACGGGAGAAAGGGATTTCAGTCTCTGTGAGTGTGGTGAGCAGCTCCAGGATTTAGTGCAAGAAATGCCAAAATGTGCAACACTTTACCACTGACCTCAGCACTTGAACTCATCTGGCAGAGGAAATAACCTGTGCTTGCACCACAGCCTGCCCAGGTCTGCAAGCTCCCAGTCCCAAGGGAAGGTTTTCCCTTCCGCCTCCCCGTGTTTTGAGGAGCCCTGCAGGTGTTCTGCTGCCCAGGCTGTTCATCCTTCCTGAGATCATTCCTGGAATACAATGTCTCCCAGGAGCTTTAGAGAATCAGGATGTTCTGGTGCCAGATACCAGCTGCAGACTGGGCACAGCAGCTGCCTTCTGCAGCCTGGCATGTGGGAATGTTCCCAAACCACTCAGGCAGAGCCTGCTTTGCCCACACGATAAATGACCCCAGGGCAGGTTGATCTGGATGCTTTTCTTTTGGCCTTCTTTCTTTTTCCCAGGACTGGAAGGATATTTTTCTTTCCTCAGGACCTGGCACAAGGGACTTGTTGGAGAAACCTGTGTTGACAGCAGGGTGTCCCTAAGGATGCTGCAGGCTCAGTNGACTTGTTGGAGAAACCTGTGTCCCTAAGGATACTGCAGGCTCAGCTGTTTCTCAAGGGCTTGGGCTGGACCAGCTGTCATGAACCAGTGACACGAAGGATGTGCTCTCTCCTCACTCCAGCTGCACAGGTATGCCCTGGGATAAGCAAAATTCCATTGAGAACACACTGAGTGGCAAATCCCCTTCAGGCACAGCAGCACGGGCAGTCCCTTATAGTCCTCTGCTTCCAGCAGCTGCCATGCCCCAAATGTTTCAACTTTCTGAACTGTTATTCAGCTTTCTGTTGTTATTAGAGAGGTTTCAGGTTCCTTCTTTCCTTTTCCAGTGTTCACTGTGGAGAAGTGGAGCCAGGTGTCTGCCAGGCCTGTATCCTACCTCTCACCATCACCAGACATGAATGTTTAGGAAGAAAATGTGAAACACCACATGTAATTATTCTTACCCTGCAAGCAAATTCATCCCACTAAATATTTCCTTTTCCTTGTCTTCTTCCCTTGTGGGATAAACATTTTTTTCCTGTTTAATTCACCAGTCTCAAGCTTAAGTAATTTTTGATGAATATGCATGGGCTTTATGATTACCTCATGATGCATTTATGACTACATGGGGTTTTTTGCATTTCAGACAGGGAGTCCTCCAAGGTGGAAGCACATCCCAGCCCCAGTTCAGCATTACATCCTCTGAGCCCACTCAGTTCCTCCTACTTTACAAATACAAGCACAGGAGCTTCCCCGCTGCATCTCCTGCTGCTCCCGGCTCTGCAGCTTGGAACAGGTTAGGTTCCCTCCTGAATTCTCTCGTTATTAATATCACAAACCAAGCTGCTCTGAGAGCAGTGCCCCATTAATCACTTCAGCTCTGCTGCAGGTCTCACCTCGCTTCCTCTTCCTGCCATTGAGCAGTTTTCCTATGATTTGACTCCGTGGGTGCTGCTTGTTAAAATCAGCAGGTCTGGTAGGGCAGGGAAGGGCCCTGAGCTGGGCGAGCTGGGAAAAAGGTGGGGGAAAAGATGCATCCACACAGCCATGGCATGAAAAAATGTGCTACACCAGCTGATGGTGGTGGGAACTTGAAGGGAGGAAAGTTACACCCTTTAAATCCTTGCCTCTGAACCGGAGTTTTCTGGAGGGCCAGCAGCACTGGGGAGACACAGCAGAAGTGAAGGTGTCTCATAAAATCCAAGGTCAGCTCAGCAGCTCTTGTGACTCAGCACCAGCGTGGGCGGCAGATCTGCTCAGAGATGTCCTGATGCCCACCTGGGCTCTGTCTGTGGTTGAGGGCACCACTTCCTTTTCCTCTCTTCCTTCCTATGTTTAATCCTGTCTTGTGCTACAAGCAAAGGTCTAAAACCCTCTGAGTAACCACCTCTGGTTTACCTAAAAAGGGCCAAAAGATGTTTACAGAGCATCTTCCTGACAACCTGCCTCCAATCCCATCCCAGTCCCTCGAGGGTATGTTGTGCGTTCCTGACACACATTAACATCCCTGCAGCCAACCCCAACCTTCTCTCTGGCATCCAATGCCCTTTTCCACTTTTTATCCTTTGTCTATCACATTTTCTATATCCTTTCTGCCATCTTTTCCTCTGTCAGGAATTTTGTTTTGCCCTTTGCACTTTACAAAAGCTTTCCCGGGTGCTCGGCTGCATCCAGCAGCATCCATCAGCATCCAGAGGCCGAATCTGCTGCTCAGCCCTGCACTGCAAATGTCCCTGCACAGGATCAAGCTCCACCTGCCTCCTCCTGAAGCTGCACGCCTCTGTACCTGCCCCTCTGCCTGTTCACTGCAGATTTCCATCCGTGAGCAAACGTTTTCCAGCGATTTCTGCTGAGTCAGAGAACGCTCCGCGAGGGCTGCTGCTCCTCCACGTGGGAACGCGCTTCTGGGGAATAATTACAGAGAGTTTAAATACGGACGTTTGGCAGCCAAATTGCTTCACATTCAGGCTCCTGGCCAGGAGGGCAGAGCCCAGAAGCCGCTCATTGGTGCTGTGAGAAAGTCCCTCGTTCCTGTGCCCATCGTGGGTGTGCAGAGCCCGTGGGCCAGGATTATCCGGACACGGCAGTGTCCCAGTCTTGTACTCTGAAGGAAGGGGTGCTCATGGCTTGGAGGGTCCCACGGATTGAACTGCTTCCCAAATAATCCAGCCTGCACTTATCCAGCATCCTGCACGTGCCTTCTTCTCTGGGTCATACCCACTAAAGGATTTTTATCCGCCCTGCTGCTGGATTTGAGAATGTGCCGCTGGCAGGGAGCTGATCCCTGTGGATCTCCGGTTCTGCGAGGGAGATGATGGAAGCACTCTGTTAGCAACTTTTCCCTCCTTAATTTTTGAGGCATATTTCAAGTTGTGAAACATATTGACTGTGAAATAGAGATAAGAACAAGAGGAGACACAAACAGTGTAGGTGTTACTCCTGGTTTTTTGCAACTCCCACTTGGTTGTAAAAATAGCACAGTAAGCAGCACCCTGCTCCATGCCATCCTTCACAGGCCAAGGGATGATGGAATCGTGTGCCTGGACATCAGTGACTGAACCAGGAGCGGAGCTGGGATTTAAGGCACGTGCAGAACTGCTGAACACTTCACATTCCTTAAAATCAACAGAGAAAAATCCTACCCAAAAATCAAATTAAAGAATTTTAAATGTTGTTGAAATTTGTAAAAAGTAGCAATATCGTTCCAAAGTGCTGCAAAAATGCATTGTGTTGAGCTGGAGTGCTTTCCATCAGTGGGAAGGCACTGGGATATCACTGCATCCCCTCGAGTTTCTGGTCACGCTGCCCGTGACGCACCCCGTCTTTACACCACACCTGTGCTGTAATTCCTACGTGCCCTCAATTCTTTTGCAACTCTAAACCCCAGCAAAATACCCTTAATTAGGCCCAGGCCAGTTGCAGAAATCAGATAAAACTCCCTGGCAGGTGGCCACTTCCAGGAGCTGCATCTCCTGATGGACGGGGACATTGTGCAACTCGGGGAGAGCATCACCAGCCGTGGGCTGGCAGCAGGCAGAGCACCTGTGGTGAGACACCAGGGAGTCACCTCACAGGAGAAAGTCGCAGACAGAAGCAGAGGTGGCTCTCTGACCTGGGGGATGGGTGCCTGAACCCCCCTGGCAGGACCAGGTGAGTACCCACCGAGGCTTCTCCTAAAGAACCTGGGATTGGGGCAGCAGTGCAGTGGGGATTTGCAGGAGGAAGTCACCACCCTGCACTGAAACCTGCCTTGAATGACCTTTTTCTGCTCCATTTCTTGCTTTTTCGCCTCCAAAATAGAGAGGGAGATTCCTAATCAGCCTCTCAATGACTGCTAAGGCAGGGAGAGCATTCAGGACCAAGATGTTTGACTGTTTTCTAGCCCAGGAGGCATTTTGGGCAGGGATTAGTGCTTTCACGGCAATTACCATGAATAACATCTCAGCACAAATGTTGGAGAGGCTTTGGAGAGGCTGAAGCATCTCTTTAGACCCAAATTGAGGGAGACATGGGATATGGCAGCAGCACCTCCCCATAAATAATTGTGTTTGTTTACAAGAGCCATTAATCACATCTGCTCTGCAGTTGAGTTTAATGGGACACGGGGCTGAAAACAAGAAGTGGCTTAATTCAGAGGAGAAAAGGGCAGAGGAATGGATGTTGGGTTTGGACACAAAATTCAAAAACAGGTGTTTTCCACCGGGTGAAGGTCATTCTGCTGCTTCATCAGAAATTTGGGACCCCTTGAGTGCCTGACACTGACCAGCTCCAAGCAAACAACGAGCATGGACTGCGATGACACCATCACCGCCGAGGTCTGCAGGGAGGACGACGTTGGGGATGGACAGTGAGTACCTGGGGGTGGTGGTGGGGGTTTGGATGGTTCTGTGCCCACCTCTGCATCTCTCTCCAAGGCTCCTGGAGGTGATGGTGGCTGGCTACCCGGTGCTGCTGGTGAGGAACAGGAAGGAATTCCACGCTCTGGGCAGCAAATGTCCCCACTACGGTGCCCCGCTGAGCAAAGGTAACCCTGGCTTGGGGCAGGGGGAAAAAACCACGTTGGGGAGGTTGGTTCTCACTGCCCAGAGCTGGGGGGGTTCTCTTGCAGGGGTCTTGAGAGGGGAGAGGCTGCGCTGCCCCTGGCACGGGGCCTGCTTTAACATCAGGACTGGAGACATCGAGGAATACCCTGCTCTGGACTGTATCTCCTGCTTTAAGGTGACTTCTTGTCCTCTCATCTGGGTGCCTCTCACATTCATTCTCTCTCACGAGCTCCACGTCCCTGACACCAGCTGAAAGCCCCCTGCCCTGACCACAGCTCTGTCACACAGAGCTGCCACACAAGGGATGATCCTTGGGATGGTTTCTTGGGATCGTGTAACTCCCTGCCCTAAAGCTCCTTTCAATCAAAGGTGATGCCGTAGATCCTGGTATCCCTCAGAGCCAGCACAAGTGCTTTTGGAAAGAGAAAGAGGATTTATAGCTCTTCCTGAGTGCTCTTGTGATGAGGAGAAAAGCTCATGAGCTCCTCAGCATCATGTGACACCCAAGATAAGAGTCAGAGACAGATGGCACACTGGACCAGGATCTCCCGGGAGAGCTCCTACCACAACCTCGATGATGCAGCATTTAAAAAACGTCTCCTTTCCCTCCTTCAGGTAACAGTGGAAGATGGAAAGGTGTTTATTACAGCAAAGAAGAAGGTACTGACCTTACCTGCTGTCACTGAGCACAGGCAGCACCTCAGGCTGCGTGTGACTTCAGCATTTTGCAATTTGTTGCAGGACCTTGAAAGCAGCCTGAGGGTGAAGGACACAAGCAGGAGGTGCCTCTTCAACAGGAACACGATGCTGCTGCTGGGGGGAGGTCAGCGAAGGGATCTGCCCTCTCCACACACGCTGGGAGCTGCCATCCTCCTCCCCAGGGAGGACTGACCTGCTCCTCCTCCTCCTGCACAGTGACGTGTCAGAGGGCTGAGATGAGCATCTCTTGTAGGTGTGGCTGCCCTGGTGTGTGCAGAGACTCTTCGCCAGGAGGGATTCACTGGCAGGATCATCATGGCCACCAAGGAGAAACATGTCCCCTATGACAAATCCAAACTGAGCAAGGTTCGTGTGTGACAAGGGCAGGAGTGTGCCCGGGCACCCCGTGTGGCATGGGCCACACTCAGAGCGATGGAGCCAGCAAAGCAGGAGTGCTGAGGCATCCGAAAGGAACGGGGCTGTTATTTCCAGGAAAACGTCTTCTTCCTCCCAGAAAGTCTTTGATCAGAGTCAACATAAGCTGATGTTTTTGTCTCCTTTTATTGAGTTCTTCCCACTAACGTTTGATGGTTTTTCTGAGGGTGGGGACAAGGTGCTGGGGATGAGGCAGTGTGGGGAGCTGTGGTTCACTAATGTAAAATCCACCTCTTTTGCAAAGTGACTCCCCAGTGAGCACTCCAGGGGAATTGCTGCCTGTAAGAAGTGCTTCATTTCGTATTTTTGTGGTGTTTCCAGGAAATGAACTTGAAAGCTGAAGACGTCTACCTGAGGAAACCTGAATTTCTCCAGGCTCGGGACATAGAACTCTGGACAGAGAAAGAGGTACCAGAGCAGCTGAGCTCAGTCCTCAGTGGATGATTATGTTCCTGCCATGGGGAGGGTGTAACACTGACCTGGGCAGCCCATGGATCAACCTGTAGGAAGTGGGAGAGAGGACCCCAACACCCCTCATCTCACCTGAGTGCCCAGAAATGGGGCACACAGGCACGGGCAGGACAGAGAGCGGATCAGAGATGCCTGCCTGCTCTGTGCCCCCTCTCTCCTGCAGGCAGTGTCGGTGGATTTCCAAAAGCAGAAGGTTCGCTTCATGGATGGGTCCTCTCAGAAGTACCACCAGCTGCTCATTGCCACAGGCAGCCAGTGAGTGCAAAAAGCGTTTGCCACGTGCAGGATTTTAGGCAGGACAACACTGGGATGTGGAGGTGGAGGTGGGAAATGAGATGGAAGGGCAGAGTGGAGTGACACAGCCGTGGTTTGTGCTCCCTTCTCTTTCTTTCTGTTTAATTCGTATCGTGAAATGCACCTGGATTCTCTCTCTTTCAGCTCTGGTTTCCTCAAAGTCCCAGGTGCAGACCTGCAGAACGTGTGCACAGTCCAAACCCCAGAAGAGTCCAGCAAGGTCTTGGAGCTGGCTACTGGGAAGAACCTGGTGATTGTCGGAGCTTCATTCATAGGTACCAGGCTGGAGTGGGTGTCAAACCACCAGCCAGAGCCCTCAAACTCCCTTCTGTTGCATGTGCTCATTAACCAGAGGCCCTCAGGGAAGGGATGTTCCTTTTCTGCCCGCCTGGGATCCTCCCCGGAGTCCTGTAGCTGCTGGGGGTGTGTGTTACACAGCACACGCTCATTCTTTGCTCTGATAGCCAGAAACTTTGAGAGCTATAAACAATTGCTGCACATGGACAGAGGGAAATGTGCCTTATGAAAAGGTCACTGTCCTCCAGAGGAGCTGGATTCCCCAGAAGCATTGGGAAAGCAAGGGGCTAAGGCACAGAAAGGGAGCTATTTTGTACATAACCAATTCTTTGCATTTCCTGAGATCCAGGTCTGTGTGCACGAGAACAAAGCATGAGGGGAGCTAAATACCTCAGCCCAGAAATGCACAGCAAAGCAGTTCAGCACTGGCAGCACATCAGCTTTGCTCTCCTGGAGGGGGAGAAGGTTTCCAAGGGTGCAGGTTCGTGCTTGCAGCAGGCTTACCTTGGGCATGCCTCTTCCTTGCAGGAATGGAGGTGGCTGCCTTCCTCTCAGACAAGGCTGGGAGCATCTCCGTGGTGGAAAGAGAGGAGTTCCCTTTCCAGCACGCCCTGGGTCCTCAGGTTGGAGGTGTTGCCATGAAGGTTAGGAAAACCCGGGGCTGATTTCTAGGACGGGGAACACGCGGTATCCAAGCAGCCCAGGGATCCACATCAGCCCAGGAAACCTCGCCCCTGTGCTGAGTCATAACTCGGCATGCCCAGCCTCTGTCCTCACCCACAGCTCACCCACCAGCTCTGCACACACGGCTGGTCCCACTCTTCCCCCCCACCACATCACATTCTTCATCCCAAACCCACCTCACACACCCATCCTGACCAGGACTGCAGAGAAAAGCCAGGCTTCCAGGCTGCCTGCACCAGCCAGGGACACAAATGGAACCTCCCTGCAGCCTGGAGCAGCAGCAGAGCTGCCTGCCCGGGTTTTGGCTGGGTACAGCTGTTTTTATAGCCTGGAATTTCCTAATGAATACTCAAACCAGTCCTTTTCAGATGCTGCAAAATAAAGGGGTGAAGTTCCACATGAAAACAGAACTCTGTGAGCTGAAAGGGAAGGATGGAAAGGTCAGTCATGCCTTTGTGATCCCTGAACTGCTAATTTTAGGGGAAAAAAGCCCAAGCAGAGGTACAATCCAGTGCCTACATGAGGCTTTCCTCTCCCATGTCTAGACCCTCCCTTCCTTTTCACTGAGCACAGCTCAGTGTTCCAGTAAGTGTTCCTATCCCAGGGACAACAGTGTGATTTTCCTTTACATTCCCAGCAACACGCATTAGTTGGACAAGGTGATCTGAACCTGGGGAAGAAAAAAGCCAGCAAAGAGCAAAGCAGCAGGGAGGCTGTGGGAATGAGGACAGAGGTTTTAACCCTTTGTTAATGATCCTCCCTTCTTCCTTAGGTTGCAGAGGCTGTTCTTGCCAATGGAGAGAATCTCCCTGCAAATGTGGTAGTGGTGGGAATAGGTAAGAGACCCCAGCTGGGAGATGGAGGCAGCTTTGGGAATGGGGAGAACATCCAGCAAGCCCAGGGCATCACAGTTCATTTCCAGGACACCGTTCCCTGCAGTCTCTTTACCACTCCGTTATCATCCAGCCCTTCCTCTTGGCCCCAAGCACCTGGAAAAGCCAGCAGCCCATGAGCACACACTTGGCAGGCGGAAAGGAGCTGGTTACACTCTTGCTGTGCCTTTGGCCCTTGCCGAGCTCCACAGGTCCCTGCTGCGTTCCCAGAGCGTGCTGTGTCCTGGGCCCTGGTTTTATTGCCCCTGCACTGGCTCAGCACCAGCCCAAGCACAGGTCACTGCTCCAAGTGCTCTGCTCCGAGCAGGAACAAGCACTGTGGGGCCAAATTTCCTCCCTGACCCTGCAGAGCTTCGCTGCATTTCATCCCTGCTCCTCTCCCCACAGGGTCAATCCCCAACTCCTCATTTCTGAAGGGCACCTCCATTGCCAGAGATGACAAAGGTGCCATCCTGGTGGATCTGGTGAGTGCCAGCTGAATACCCCAGGCCACATCCCACCCCTTCCCTCTCATCACTGCACTAATTGCCTTTTGTCCCACTAGCACATGCAAACCAACATCCCGAACGTCTTCGCTGCGGGGGACGTGGTCACCTTCCCGGTAGCGCTGCTCGACGGGGCCAGGTCCAGCATCCATCACCAGCAAGTGGCCGAGGCCCATGGTGAGGGCACAGCCACGTCACTTTCCAGCTCCCTTGGAGATGGGAATGGGGCAGAAGAGACAGCAGGAGACACAAGGACCTGCAAGAAAAGATATTCCTTCTGTTGGCTCATCACAGGTCACTGTGCTGCTTTAAACATGCTGAGGAGAGGGGAGGAGTTGCACACTGTTCCTTACTTCTGGACCACGCTGCTTGGGAAAAGCATCCGCTATGCAGGTAGGAGAGCAGAGAGAGGAGAACAGAACTTCTTCCCTGCCCATCTGCTTGCCCACCAGCTGGGTCTGGGGCTTGTAAACACAGCGTGGTTGCAGAGTTCACCTGAAGCAGCTCAAGCTCTGGACTGGCTGCCATGGTGAGTTTGAGCCCTGGGCCCGGAGGTCATGCAGAGTTCTTGTTCTTTGCTGATCTCCAGTGGCTTGGAGGTCACAGAGGAAGAACTTCCCTCTCCAAACCAAGGAGGGGCTCAAAGTCAGCTCTGCTTGTCCAGCATCTTCAAGTCTGCTCCCCAGCCCAGTCCCAGCGCCAGTCACTGTCCCCTCTGTCCCCACCCACCCTGGCTCTGAGGTGGGATGGGTGGCAACTGCTGTGCCAGGGCTCCCTGAGCAGGCTGTCTCCCGCAGGCTGTGGGAAGGGATACACGGACACTGTTGTGAAGGGCAGCCTGGAGCAACAGAAATTCCTGATCTTTTACATCAGGTGAGTGAATCCATGGCCAGTCCGTGCCCTGGGAACAGGGCACAGGCCTCTCTCTTACAGCCTGCAGAGATCCTGCAGAGGCTCCGCATCCCGTGGCTGCACACTAAAGGCAGCTGCTGGGTTCTGAACCAGAGGAAACCAAAGCAGGGCAGGGAAGGAGAAGAGAATGAACTCAAATGATGACACCAGCTGGGCAGAGAGCCTGGGACACATCTCCTCTCCCTCTGCCCCACTGCTCCCAGGCTCAGTGCCCAGATCCCAGCAGTGCCAGGCGATCTGCCACGAGTCCCTGTGCATCCTGCAGCACCAGCCACCCTGCCCTGAGCCCTCTGAAATACAGCTGCTCCCCGGCCACTGTGCCACGGGGATGCTGCTGTGCTGAGCTATGTGCACTGAAAAGATCCACATTCTTCCTCTTTCCCTTCCAGGGATGGCCATGTGACTGCAGCTGCCAGCCTGAACTGCGACCCCATGGTGTCTCTGATTGCAGAAGTTTTGTACTTGGGGAAACAAATCTCCAAAGAAGAAGCAGAGTAAGTGACATCCTGACTGAGCTGGTGGGTGGCTCTGTGCCGTTCCCCATGTCAGCAGAGCCCACTGAGAGACACGAAACCCAGAGGAATCACTGCAAATCCCCAAGCTACCTCTCATTTGCAGGGCCTGTGACATTGGCAACATCCCCTCGCTGGCACGAAGCTAAGCTTGGTGCGTGCCCCTGTGAGGGGCTCACAACCAAGTGTTAACAGCTCCACATACTCCCACCCTGCAGCAATAAAAACATCAGCAAAGCTGAACACAGCACCTGCCTTTTGTGTTTGCAGACAGCCCTTGGCTGCCCACTCGTGCTGGGCAAAGCACAGCAGAGCTGGTGTTGTGCTGGGCTGGATGAGAGGAGGATGCCCATGGCCTGGGGCTCAGCTGAGGGTCTGAGCTGGCAGCAGCCACCACACATCCACAGATGCACCAGCCAGAGACACACCAGCTCCTCCTGTTCCTTCCCTGTTGGCAGGCAGCTCTCATTTAGCACACTGGTCACGCTGACCTTCTCCTTTGCAAAAACACATTTTCCCAGCAAGGGGAGCTGTGACCAAGACGAGCTGCTCTCCCAGCAGGGAACGAGGTGGGCTGCGTGCAGGAACTTGCACAGAATACCCTGCCCCTAGGGACAGAGGGATGCCACCCGACCTCTGAGCCAGCAGCACCCGCTGGCAGTGTCACTGCTGTCTTGAATATTGCATTAGCTGCCGCAGCGAGCAGCCAGCCTCTGGCAGAGAAATCCCAGATCCAGCCTTTGCTGCCGTGTCCCTGCACGCTGGATGCTTGGAGGAGGTGGCCAGATGCTAGAGGAAAGAGTTACTGGATTTTTGCAAGGCGACAGCGAGCGAGGCTGTGCTTTCTACAGGAAACCTTGCACTTACTCACCAGTCACATGGGGCTTTGCAGGAGGAAGGGTAAGTCCCAGGAGCCAGGCAAGTTCCCACAGGGACACTCACTGACAGCCCAAACCCCCTCTGGTTTCACATGAAGTGCAGGATAGCCAGAGCCTGAGCCCTCTGCTCAGCAGGTGAGACTGCAGTGCTGGTTTTGTGTTAAACCCCCAAACTTGTCCTCTGCCCCCTTCTCACACAGGAATTTGACCTGAAATACGATGTTTTGCATTTCCTGACCCCACAGGTTTGGTGCTTCTGCTCAGGGCAACTCTCTGCTCTGAAAGAGCCACATCTTACCCAGGAAAGAGCTGGGTTTCAGCAGCACAGGTTGTTCCTTCATGACAAATCTGAACATTCCCTGTGAGGCACACGGAGCACACAGCTCCCATACAGATCAATCTGTGCTGCAGGAGAGGGGGAGCATGGCCTGGGAGCTGCTCCTCCCTGCCTTCAGGCACCCTGCCCATGACTCTCTGCCCCTCGATGCCCTCCAGGATGCGTTGGGCACTGAGCAGGTGCCAGCTGTTTTGCATGGACTTGCAGCAGGGCAGCTGTGCTGGAAGGGACGGGCTCTGCCTCAAGCTGGAGGAACTGATCCAAGGGCGTTCAGCAGTCCCACTCCCTCTGGGTGACAACCACCCCAAAGACACTCAGCTTCTTGCAGCCATCAGCAAGCACACACCAAGCACAGCAGCTTTATGTAAGAAGGAAAGACCCCAGGACAACAGACTCATTCTCCTTCTACCACTTAATGGACACCAGGCCACTTTCTGTGCTTTGCTGGGTGCCAAAGCTTGGGAGCAGCCCTGCCTTGGGCAGCTGGAGCCTGGGCAGGCAGATTAAGTTGAGATTGTGCAGACATTTCAGCACAGGGCTGTTCCTCCCTGCCCGCCCTCGGAGCTGGGATGAGCTGTGCTCTTCCTGGCAGGCCCTGAGCAGCAATGCCTGGACACTCCCCTGATTCCCATTCACCAAGGCAGCCTGGGAGCTGCTGGTCCCAGCCCTCCTGTGGGAAAGCCTGGGGTGCAGAGGCTCCCTGGAGCAGTGCATGGAGCTCCCCTCTCACTCAGTGCAAGGCAGGGGCTTCTCCAGCTCTGGGGGAGCAGCTTCCAACTTCCTTCCAGGGCAGTCTGCTGCTTCTGTTTCACCAACAAGCCAGAGGAGGAGCCCACTAAAGTTCACCACGGCCCCTCTTAGTGCTGCTGGCTCCAAAATACCTGGAATCCTGGCACCGCAGCCAGGGCTGCCTGGCCTCCCAGGGACAGAGGTTCCTGGAACAGCCTCTGGAGCCCTGCGTGACTCGGCCCTGAGTCACCCTGTCCCAGTGGCCCGGCCCCACCGCACCCGGCCCGACCCGCAGCAGGGCAGCGTGGGTGTGGAGCCAGCCCTCTCCCCAGGCTCCATCCCACTGCCTGGCATGTTGCAGGATTAATCCAGCTCCTGAGCTCAGCAGCAGGTCAGACCTGTGGGCTACGCCCAGCCTTGGCTCACCTCTTTGGCTCGGGACAAACCCAAGGCACCTGAAGGATCAACCCTGCACCTGCAGACCCCAGAGTGGCACCAGCTGGGGGCACAGCTCTGGTGCTGTGGTCCCCCCGGGGTGTGCAGCCCCCACCATCTTCCTGCCTGATCCAGGCAACCCACGGGCAACAAACTTCCTAAAACTGAATAGTTGAGGAAAACAACGTTTAATGCTTCTTTTGGTCTCCTCTAGTCACCTCCCAGCTCAGTGCCACCCCACTGAGGGGGGGACACAGTCTGACAGCCCTGCTGGCACGGCTGCCTGGCATTCCTCCAGCCAAGGCTCTGTCTGGAGGCTGCGAGGAGACTTTCTTCATCCTGGTCGGCCTCATCCTCAGCCCTCCAATCCTCAGGACGCTGCAGAATGGCTCATCCCGGTCGCTCAGGGCATGGCTCTGGCCAGCATCCAAGGTCCCAGTGATGAGAAGAGAGTGGCTACATTCAACAGTTCTTCAACTGGCAGCTTTAGCTACTGGAGAAGGACATAAAGCTTGCCACTGAAGAACTGGTGCTGGTTAGCCAGGAGCAGGTGGCACGGCAGCACCTGGGGAGGGAACACACATTTCAGAGCCAGGATCGAACTGTGCCGAGCTGAGCTGTCCCCCACAGCAGCCACAGCTGCTCCTTTCCCCCACCCTGACACCAATCCTGATCTATTGCTCTGTCCTCTCCCCGGGGCTGAAATCCCCCCAACACAGGGAATCCAGAGGCAGCTCCGACCTCAACTCTCCCCATCCCTCCCCGCTCCCAAAGCGGGTGGTGCGTGAGCTCCAGCACCTGCGGCCAGCCCTAAACCACGAGCGACAGGCAAGGAAATCCAAGGCCACTTCTGCTGGAAAATAAGAGATAAGGCAAACTGCTCCGGCAGGGCCCGGTGGCCGCGGCAGGGAGGCCACTGCAGGTAGGGGTTACGGCGTTCCCAGGGCTCACCTCGGGCATCCACCAGCGCTGGCAGGGTCCCACCTGGACGAGAGCCAGCCGCTTCCTGACGGGGAAGACACCTTGTCAGGCGGCTGCTGCCAAGCCACCGGCGGGGGAATTTCAGGCAGCTCAGCCCTTTTCTGAGTCATTTTGTTGGAGGGCGAGGGCATCAACCCCAGAGCTAGTGTGACTCCACCGCTTTCCCCCTCGGCCCGGGAAAAATCCCTTTTCCACATCGCCCAGCACTTTAGCTGCTGGGAATCGAGTTTTGGGAACCTCCCGGGAAACCGGGCATGGTGGGGGACAGATGGTAACGGGAAACATGGGAAACCCCCGGGGGGGCCATCACGGCATCCTCCCACCGCCGTCACCCCAAAGGCACGGGGGACCCCGGCTGGCCCCAGGCCCGGGCGGGCAGCGAGGGCGGCCGGGCCCCGGTGGGTGCTGCGGCCAGGGCTGCGGGGCTTTCGGTGCGGGGCCGGT
>VYXC01010318.1:190835-307985 GCA_013397175.1 Platysteira castanea | reverse complement strand
CGGGCCCGCAGAGCGCAGCCCGGCTCTGTCATCCCCCCGCCGGTAGCGAGGGCCCTGAGGGGCCGGGGCCTCCTGATCGGCCGTGGCCGTGGCTCGGTGCTGGGTCCGTGCTCCTTGCTGTGAGCATCCTCTGTGTCTCCCCCGTGGCCCCTCTCCCTGGGGCTGCAGAGGTCTCCTTGTGTCCCCAGCACGGGGTTTGTGCTGCAGAGGTCCCATCGTGTACCCCCTCCAGCTGCAGAGGTGCCATTGTGTCTCCCCACCAGCCTTTGGGCTGTAGATGTCCCCCGCCACGTCCCATCATATTCCTTTTCAGTTCTTAGGGCTGGGAATGTCCCATTGTGTCTCTCAAGCCTGGGGCTGAAAAGGTGCCATCACGTCCCACTCCCTGGCTGTGGATGTGCCATTGTGTGTCCCCCCACCAACCCTAGGCCTGCAGAGGTCCCCTCATGTCCCTTACCCCAGTATTTGGATGTGCAAGTCCCCATCATGTCCCCCTCCTTGAGCCTGGCGCTGTGGAAGCCCCACCACGTCCTCCTGCCTGGCTTGCACAGCTCCCACCTTGTCCCTCATAGCCAGGGCTGGTCCCTTCTCCACCCCCACACACCGACACAGTGACCAGCTCTTCAAACCAGCTTTTTTTTATGCCTGGGTGCCAATGGGGAAGTGAGACTTGCCACTCCCTGGGGAGGGCAGGGTGTTTCTGTGCCACTCCGCTCTCTCACAGCCTGTCTGGACCACCTTTTTCCCAGCAGAATCCAGCATGGAAAGCTTCCTGCAGAGCGTGGAGAAGGACCTGAACATCGACCGCCGGCAGCTGGCCCCTGAGAGGACCCACGTCACCGCCTTCGTCCCGGCCAAATGGCTGCAGAGCCTCAAGGAGCGCCGGGTGCTGCCGGCAGCCTGCCCGCGGCCCGAGGGGCTGAGCGAGGTGGAGGTCAGGACGTTCCTGCAGCACTCGGTGCAGAAACTCCCGGCGGGCTGGACGCGGGTGGAGATCCACGGGCTGCGGAAGGCCCGGCTGGGGTACCCGCTGCGGGCACAGCCCCCCGACCAGCGCTGCGGCAGCAGCGTGGACACCCTGCACGGCTTCATGCAGAGCGTGGCCACCCAGAACTACCACAACCTGTGGGGCCGGGCCCACGGGCTGTACGCGCGGCCCTACCGGCGCCCGGACGCGCCGCCCACGGTGCCGGCGCTGGATGCGCTGCGGGCTGCCCTGCACAGAGCCTACGGCTGCCCCGTCCTCCAGGTGGGCAGGAACGTGCCTGGCACGTCCCCTGCCAAGGAGAGCGTGGCCAAAGGGGTGCCCTTGTGCCCCAATGTGCTGCAGGCTGAGGCGCTGCTGGAGTCGGCCGACATGCTGTACGTCGTCTACCCCTACGTGCAGTACTGCCTGCACGACGTTGTGACCTTCAGCCCGGCCAAGCTGACCAACAGCCACGCCAAGATCCTCTTCCTCCTCTTCCACGTGCTGCAGGCCATGCAGGCTTGTCATCAAGCAGGTCTGGCTTGTGGAGATTTCTCCCTCCGGGACGTGGCTGTGGATGAGAAGCTGTGCAGCCGGCTGCGTGTGAACTTCAGAGGGTACGAGGGACCGGGAGAGGAGGAAGAGAGTCTGGAGGATGGTCTGGAGCGAGCGAGTAAGCAAAGCCACGTGCAGAGGCAGGAGGTGACATGCAATGCCTGCCAGAAGGACCTCCGAGACCTGGTGTTGCAGTGGGTGCACGGGCAGGTCAGCAACTTCGACTACCTTATGCGTCTGAACAGCTTGGCTGGGAGGAGAATGGGAGACCCCAATTACCACCCGGTTCTTCCATGGGTGGTGGACTTCACTACCAAAAACGGCAAGTTCAGGGACCTAAGGAAATCCAAGTTCCGCCTCAACAAGGGGGACAAGCAGCTGGACTTCACCTACGAGATGACCAAGCAGGCGTTTGTTGCGGGGGGCTCGAGCGGGGAGCAGCTCCACGTCCCCCACCACATCTCGGACGTGCTTTCGGATATCACCTACTACGTGTACACGGCCCGCAGGACGCCCAAGGCGGTGCTGTGCTGCCACGTGAGGTCCCAGTGGGAGCCCAACGAGTACCCAGCCAGCATGGAGCGCATGCAGAGCTGGACACCGGACGAGTGCATCCCAGAGTTCTACACAGACCCCTCCATCTTCCGGTCCATCCACCCGGACATGCCCGACCTGGACGTGCCGGCGTGGTGCAGCTCCTACGAGGAGTTCATCGAGGTGCACCGCATGCTGCTGGAGAGCCGCGAGGTCTCCCAGGACCTGCACCACTGGATCGACCTCACCTTTGGCTACAAGCTGCTGGGGAAGGATGCGGTCAAGGAGAAGAACGTCTGCCTCCACTTGGTTGACAACCACACGCACCTGACCACCTACGGGGTCGTGCAGCTCTTTGACCAGCCCCATCCCAGGCGCATGGTGGGACCTGCCTACTCTCCTGCTGAAGCTCCGGCCATTGCCCGGCCTCTGCTCCAGAACATCCGGGAGACGGTGGTTTTGGAGGACATCCAAGGCCAGGTGACAGATGCGGTCAATGGGCTGGTCCTGGAGGCTACTCCCAGTGAAACCACCTGGTCTGGGGAGAAACCCATTGCTGGTGAGGATGATTTGGAGCAAGGCACGGAAGCCCTGGATTCCATTTCTGCTCCTGGTAGAGCTGCTGACCAGCCCTGTGCCACTGTGCCTCCAGCACAGCCCTCCACCCTCCCTGCTTATGCCACTGATGGGAAATCCTCGGGGGTCCGACCGCTCCGTCGGAGCAAGGCAGGCGCTGTGGATCAGCTTGACATGAAGATCACGCTTCCTGAAGGCTTCAATCCCCTCCAGGCCCTAGAGGAACTGGAGAAATTGGACAATTTCTTGGTTAAAGGCTTAAGCAGCGAGATGCAGCTGATGGAGCAGCCGTGGGAAGAGCCACCCTTGGGTCTCTCAGACCTCTTCCAGAGGGACATGCAAGCTCTGGGCATTGTGGTAGCTGAGATTATATTTGCACCGAGGCTTCGTCCTTCGAAGCCCGACGCTTCCCTGTTGGAGCGGTTCCTGATGGTGCGGAACCTCTGCCGTTACCACCCCAAGGAGATCCCGGCCCCGCTCCAGCACGTGCTGCACGTCCTGCTGCAGCTCAGCGTGCCCGTGGAGAAGCTGCTGAAGAGGAGGCTGGGCAAGGGCGCAGTGCAGTTGTTTGAGTACAAACCCATCTCCCGGGGCCTCCCCCCACCCTGTCCCACGCAGCTCCTCAGCCCCTTCAGCTCCATCGTCCCCTTCCCCACGTACTTCCCAGCTCTGCACAAGTTCATTTTCACCTATCAGGCAAAGAAGATTGAGGATGAAGGGCAAGGCCGGGAGCTTGTTTTCCAGCTCTGGCAGCAGCTGGAGGGGATCCTTTCTGAAATCACTCCTGAGGGCTTGGAGATTCTTCTGCCTTTCATATTATCTCTGATGTCCGAGGAAAACACTGCTGTCTACGCAGCGTGGTACCTCTTTGAACCCATAGCTAAGTCCCTCGGGCCCAAGAATGCCAACAAATACCTGCTCAAGCCCCTGATCGGAGCCTACGAGACGCCCTGCTCCCGCCACGGCAGGTTCTACCTGTACACAGACTGCTTTGTGGCCCAGCTGATCGTGCGCCTGGGGCTGCAGTCCTTCCTCCTGAACCTGCTGCCCCACATCCTGCAGATCCTCGTGGGCATCGAGAGCTCGCGGGAGGAAAGCAAATCCTTCCTTGGCACTGCTGAGGACGATGAGAGCGGAGGGGAGAGCCCCGTGTCGTGTGTGTTTGGGGAGGAGATCAAGATGGACGTGGAGCACAGCTCTGCTGCACTCGACCTCTTGGACTACACCTCCGGGGTCAGCTTCCACGACCAGGCCTACCTGCCCGAGGGCGAGGACTTCCAGAGTGGCCTCTACGTTGGGGAATCCCTGCAGCCCCAGGAGCAGGAATCGCTCAGCCTTGGGCGGCTGAGTGACAAGAGCAGCGCCAGCGAGGTGTCCCTGGGCGAGGACAGACCTGCTGATGGGGACTCCCAGAAGGACAAGAGCAGCTTGAAGTCGATGGACAGCAGCCAGGACCTGAAGCAGAGCGAGGAGTCGGAGGAGGAGGAAGAGGAGCACGAGGAAGAGGAGCACGAGGACGCGGCGGTCGATGCGGAGCTGACGGTGGTCGTGGATGCTGCTGGGGCCTCCGTGGATGTCACCCTGGCTGATGACAGCAGCGAGCCAGAGGACGGGGAGGGAGAGGAGCTGCCAGACCACTCTGATGACAAAGAGCAGACCATCCTGCTGGGTAAGACCCTGCCAGCATCCAGGCTGTTGGGCAGAGCCTGGGGGGAAGCGAGGCCAGATTTTGGGGGTGTCTATGGTCCCAGCTTGAGGACAGTGATGAAACCAGGGTAAGAGGCCAGGTCTGCATGTGGATCTGAGAGTCAGGGCTGGGGCAGCAGGGGCTGATAGCTAATCTGTGCCACGCTGGGCGCTGTCCTTGTGACTGCTGTTGTTTTGCAGACACTGCCTGTAAGATGGTGAGGTGGCTCTCGGCCAAGCTGGGCCCGACCGTCACGTCCCGCTTCATCGCCAGGAACCTGCTGCGGCTGCTCACCTCCTGCTACGTTGGTAATGCCTCTTCCCCGGGGCCCAGGGTGGGCTGTGCCCCCAGTTCTGTCTGCTGGTGGCTTGGGTGTGGCTGCTGCTTCAGCTCACGGTGTGTTCTCTGCACAGGCCCGACCAGGCAGCAGTTTGTACCGAGCAGCGACGAGAACAGTCCCCTGAGCACAGGAAATATCTACCAGAAACGGCCCGTGCTGGGAGATCAGGTGTCCAAGCCTGTGCTGGCCTGCCTCGTGCACGTGGCGTATTTGTATGGAGAGCCTGTCCTCACCTACCAGTACCTGCCCTACATCAGCTACCTGGTCAGTATTGCCTTTTTCTGCTCTCTGTTGGGGCAAGAGCGGTGTCCAGACACAAAGAGAAGATGTAAAAATAATAGTCCAGCCTCACCAGGAGCCTCCTGCATTAAACCTGAGCTTGGCTGGACTCTGTCTCGGCCAATGTGGGCTGAGCAGCTCTGGCTGTGTTGGCTGAGAAGGGCAGGAGAGGCACTTTCACCCCCTGCCACAAGCTCCAGACTGCTCCCAGCAAAGCGCACGGCTGTGTTCGTGCCCCTCTTTCCCTGGCAGACCTTGTGAAACCAGAGAAAAAGCTTTTCTTCTGCTTTTCTGGGCGAGTGTGCCCGAACAGAGCAGGCACAAGGGTGGGATTGTGATAAGAGGCAGGAGGAGCAGCTTGGGCTGCTGTGGGATTGCTGGAGTGGGGGCTCACAGAGGTCTGTGTGGGGAGATAGGAGTGAACTGGGGGGAGACCAACGGGTTTTCAACTGTCTAAAAAAGCACTGGCAAGGCTCACCAACTTCTCAGCTTGAAATTCATAGCTGAACAGCAAGGAGGAAATGTATAAAGCAGCTGGTTGAAAAACTTAATTTTTCATTAGAAAGAAAAGGGTTTTGAATGTTTTAAACAGGCTTATTTTTCATATTGCTGCCTCTTTAGTGATTGTAAACACTTAGGTTATGGATTCTCGTTTAAATGGAAAACTTCAGTAGCTTTCTGATAATTTAAACATAGAGGGAAAGAGGCCACAGCTGTTCATTTAAAGAAAACAAAAAGGCATTGTCAGTTTTTCCAGTGTTGAAGGGGAGATTTTTCAGGGGAAAAAATCCCATTTTTCAGCAAAATCGTTCTCCACCCAGTTGCAATCATGGCTCCAGCTGTTCTGCTTTGCTTTGCTAAGCTCATTGCTTGGGGGCACGGAGGGGATTAATACCCCTGTGAAACAGCATTTGGCAACCTGATACTGGAGCGATGGAACTTGCGGGTCACAAATAGGATAAAGTCAATCCTTCTTGCAGGATTTGGCAGAGTGGCTATTTTGTGACAGGAAGAGCCTCTGTGATGAGCTGGAAGATGGCAGGTGTACAAGAAATATAGCAGGAAGCTGGGAATTGTCTGTGGGTTTTGTTGCTGGCTCTCTTTCCTTGGGTGTCTGATTTGTCTAGGAGTTAGGAAATAGGACAATCTAGAAAGAAATATTTTAGTGTTGCTGCTGATGTTATTAACTCTTTGGCACTGCTGTAACAGCAGCACTACATTGTCAGCAGAAAAAGGATGTGCAGTTCTGCCTCCTGAAATTATTAGCAGCTGGATTTCTGGAAGTCAGCAGCAGGTTTGCCCATAATTTGTGCTTGGATATTTCATGCAAGGACTGTTCTCTGCAGGCTGTGGGATGAAGACACTGATTCTTGCTTTTAAATTGGGTGTATGTAAGAATCTCCCCTCTTTCTATGCTGGCAGATGACGCTCTGGGGTGTCCAGGATGGTTTGGGCCAGTGTGGGGTTGTTCGTCTTGCTACTGAGCTTCCCACCCTTGGGAATGTTGGCTCTGCAGAGGAAACCTGTGAGCTTGGGGGTGTCATTCCCCATTTTCTCCAGGCTCATCTCTTGTGCTGGCAGATGCCTGTCAGTTTTTGTGCTCATCCCTTGAGTGCCAGACGCGTTTTGCTGTTGAGGTTTGGTGCTCGGGTTCCTCTTCCAGCACCAGCAGTGCTGTGCTGGGTTTGAGGCTGAGCTCAGGTGACCTTGGGGTCACCTCTGCTGTGTCCTGCTGGCGAGCTGGTGGCCCTGGCCCTGAAGGAGTCCCTTTCACAGGTTGCACCCGGGGGTGGCTCCGGCAGTGGCCGGCTGAACAGTCGGAAGGAGGCCGGGCTCCTGGCCGCTGTGACACTGACACAGAAGATCGTGGTGTGTCTCTCTGACACCACGCTGATGGACATCCTCCCCAAGATCAGTCAGGAGGTGCTGCTCCCAGTGCTGGGCTTCCTCACTTCGCCAGCTGTCGGGTAAGCGCTGCAGGATCAGCACGAAATCAGGGATTTGGGAATGGTTCTGCGGGGGCCTTAAGGCTCCGGGGGCTGGGGGGCTGTTTCTGCCCTGATGTGCGTCTCCTTGCACTGGTGCACTGCTAAAACATCCTGATAACACAGACAAGGCAGGAAGCATGCAGCAGAGGATGGGAGAAAGGGATGTGGAGGGCAGGCTGGTGATGGATGTCCTGTTCAGTTTCCCCAGCGGAGCCCAGGCCCGCGTTGTCCTGTGTGTGAAGACCATCAGCCTCATTGCCTTGATCTGCCTGCGGATTGGGCAGGAGATGGTGCAGCAGCACTTGAGTGACACAGTGAGAAACTTCTTTGGGGCGTTCTCGCTGCTGCAGGAGCTGCAGGACCAGGTCAGTGGTGTGGGAGAGATCCTGCTTCACTCCCCCAGACGTGGGAATGCGGTGGGCATACTTGGCTGTGTTTGTGTGATGAATTGCGTGGCAAGAGCATCTCATCTTGGGGGTTTATCTGATCTTGTTTCTCTTGTCCAGGGGTTGACAGCAGAGTCGCTGAGCAGCTGTGAGGTGCCAGTGATGGAGGTGCCCCTTTCGGATGGGAAGCTGCTGGCCCTGGATCCGTCCGTGCTGGTGGAGTTGCAGAAGGTGTTCAACCCCGAGATGGCCTACATCACCTACATCCCCTTCTCCTGCCTGCTCGGTACGCCTTGGCCGCCAGCTCCAGGGGTCTGTGAGGGGCACGCATGCTGGGCCTGAGCTCCAGGGAAATCACAGCTCGCAGGGCTGCTAGGGCAACCCACAGCTTCTACAGCACCACTTGGGCTGATTCCTGGGTTGGGAGCCTACTGGGCTTCAGGTTACATCAGCTGGGAGCAGATGTGGGATGCTGTGTCCACAGCCTTGTGCTGACCCTGTTCAGGGGCCGATGGTGGGGGATGATGATGATGATGGGGACATTGCATCCCTTGCAGCCACGTTCTCTGTCTCCTCAGGTGACGTTATCCGGACGGTTGTGCCCAACCACTCGCTGGTTGAGAAGCTGGCCAGCCTCCACCTGGAGAGTGTGAACCCCAAGAACCTGCAGGTCGCTGGCCTGGAGCAAACACCGAGTGTGGTGGGCTCGGACCAAGACACTCGAGGGGCCGAGCCCTTCTCCAGCCCCCAGGAGGACACTCACTCTGGCACTTTCGGGAGCGTGCTGGTGGGGAACCGCATCCAGGTCCCCGTGGACACGCAGCGGGAGGGTCTGGGCTTGCTCCGCCTCAGCGCTGGCACTGATGGGTTCGTTCCCAGCTCGTCCAGCGAGGAGAACGCCCTGAAGCACGACCTCCCCCGCAGCACCCACATGCTGTGTGGGAACTGGCTGGCCTACTGGCAGTACGAGATCGGGGTGAGCCAGCACGACCCCCGCTTCCACTTCCACCAGATCAAGCTGCAGAGTTTCTCAGGGCATTCCGGGGCCATCAAGTGTGTGGCACCACTGAGCAGCGAGGATTTCTTCCTGAGTGGCAGCAAGGACAAGACCGTGAGGCTTTGGCCCCTGTACAACTACGGGGATGGCACCAGTGAGGTGCCACCGCGCTTCACCTACGCTGAGCACAAGAAGTCCGTGTTCTACGTGAGCCAGCTGGAGGCACCGCAGCACGTGGTGAGCTGTGACGGCACCGTGCACATCTGGGACCAGTTCACGGGTGAGAAGGGAAAGGGTGAGGGGCTGGAGGGAACTGGTCCAGCCCTTACAGGCAGGGGCTGTGCTGAGTTTGGATGGCTCCTGTTAAAAACCAGCACAGAACCGGAGGTTTGCTGTGTGCCCTGTCCTGCCGTAACATCTCTGATGTCTTTTCACAGGCAAACTTCTGCGGACTTTTGATGAGTTAGACAGCAAAGTCCCCATCACAGCTGTGACCACCATGCCGCCTCCCTATCACAGCATCTCTGTGGCCAGCGCAGACTCCGTGCTGAGGTTCATTGACCACAGGAAGCCGGGACTACAGGTAGGGCTGTGGTTCTCTGTGAGTCACCTTCCTCCAGCCCTGTGCTTAATGACGGGATCACAGCTGGCCCAAAGCCCCAGTCCCAAATCCCAAAGCCAGCTGTGGTGCCTCCATGGGAACCAGCTTGTCCCTGAAATGCCAGATGCCCTGATCTTCACCCCCCAGCTGGACTGTCTCTCTTGCAGCACGAGTTCCGCCTGGCCAGCGGCGCGAGCGCGGGGCTCATCCGCTGCCTGGCCGTGAGCCCGAGCGGCCGCAGCGTCGTGGCCGGCTTCTCCTCCGGCTTCATCGTGCTGCTGGACACCAGGACGGGGCTCATCATGCGGGGCTGGCCTGCCCATGAGGGAGACATCCTGCAGATCAAGGTGAGAGGCTCAGCTGGGATCAGGGTGGGGCATCCTCGATGCTCTGAGGCCGCGTGGAGCATCCTTCCCACAGGGCTTGTGTGCTCCATCTTTGCTTCATGCCTTGCTGTGTCCCTAAGAGGCTGCCTGAGCTCTCCTGCCCCGTGGTTAGTGCTGCTGCCAGCTGTTCTTGGTCCAACTCGTGCTGCCAGAGTTCAGCCCTCCTGGGTTTCAGTCCCTGCCAGGCAGGTCTGCAGCAGGGGCAGGGAGGAGCCACGGCTCCTGTGAAGAAGCAAATGTGTTGGTTTCTCCACGGGGCTCTCGGCTTCCCTGAGAGAGTGTTGCTCTAATGAGTAACTCTTGTCCATATTTACCCACCCCAGGGAGCAGTGCTGGGTCTCCAGTGTCCTCGACCCAAACACAGGTTAAACAAAGTTCAGCAGTGTGCATTGTTTACCCTCTCACTAGCTCTGCTAATAAGCAGCTCCAGGTTTCTACCCTCAGCAGTATTTTCAACTGTGAGAGAGCCTCTCAATTCCTTCTCCTGGGAAGGAAAATAGTTTGGCTGGTGATTTAGTGGAGAGGGAGACTGCTGATAATCCCTTTACCCACTGCAGTAGTAACAGATGATGAATGAGCTGTGTTGGTTATCAGGGCGTTGTTGAGAGGAGGCACAGCCCATCTCTTGGAGGAGCTTGCCAGCTACCAGAGCATCCTTTAGCTTGCAGTGTCCATACTAACATGCTCAGTACCACCAGCTGCTTGGAAATGGCTTGGACTGGCCTAAGGGATTGCACTGTGACCGCTGGATCGTTGGCAGCCGCCTCCTGCTCTCACGTGCAGCACCAGATCCTGAGTTTTTACAGGAACGTTGGTTCACTGGCCTTTCCTCTCCTGCAGGCTGCAGAGGGCAACGTGCTGATCAGCTCCTCTTCGGATCATTCCCTGACTGTCTGGAAGGAGCTGGAGCAGAAACCTTTGCACCACTACAAATCTGCCTCCGAGCCCATCCACGCGTTCGACCTCTACGGTAACGAGGTGGTCACCGGCACCGTGGCCAACAAGATCGGGGTCTACTCCATGCTGGAGTCCTCAGCCCTGCCCACCAGCACGACCAAGCTGAGCTCAGAGAACTTTCGGGGTACACTGACCAGCCTGGCAGTGCTGCCCACAAAGTGCCATCTCCTGCTGGGCTCGGACAACGGCATCATCCGGCTCCTGGCCTAGTGACCCCCGGCCTGGCAGCCTGTGGTGTCCCACAGTGCTGTGCTGGAGCTGGAAGCCAGCAGCATGGCTTTTGGAGGAGGCAGAGTCAGATGTTTCTGAGCAGAGGATGCAGGGGGAGGTGTACTTGTTACGTCTCTAACCTCTTTCTGTATCTTGAAAAAGAAAAGCCATAACTGAGAAACCTCCGCTGCTGCTGGGAGAGATATTGGGCGTTGTAGGTCACTGTCACCCCTGCAGAGGCCTGGAGCTTTCCTTACCACGTGTGCCTGATCCCCAGGGGACTGTGAGCTGCCCTCTGCAGAAATAGGGACCACAGGTACCCTCCCCCCTTCAGTTCAGGGGTAGGAGGTGCCCCTTGACAAAACACAAGTTTAGCTACTGCCACCTGCATTTCCCCTTCCCCTCCTCTCCTGAACCACTGATCAGCCTCACTGGGGTGGCAGAAGCTGGGCCTGGGCACTGCTGCCTTTGGAGCTGCATCTCCTCCTCCCGTGCTCGGTGCCCAAAGCCCAGAGGAGGTGCTCTGTGAACTTTAGCTTCTGCCAGCTGAGTTAGAGCCTGCATGGGAGGAGGAGAGGTTCTCCAGAGCCCTTCTGCTGCCGTGCTGGCTCCAGGGCAAGGACTGGGCTGGAAGCCAGCCAAGGCACAAAGCCCATCTGCTCCGCCAGTTCCTGAAGGAATGGGCTGCTGCAGAGGGGCAGATTGGGGTGGGAATGTGACTCTCTAGGGAGGCCAGAACTCGATGCTTCCATGAGGATTTTGGCTTCTGGAGCAGTGGGGTAGGGCTGTTGTTGGTTCCTGCCCCAGCATCCCACGATGAGGTAAGGGGTGAGGAATGCCATGTGTGCTATGCGCTGGCAGTGATCCTCAGTAAATCCTTCTAATCCTCTCCTTCGTGCTGGTCAGGCTCCTGGGGAAGACAGGACAGCAAAAAGGTGCTCAGTTTTGTCCCCTCCTGCCCTCGTAGGGTGAGAGGCAGGAGGTGTGGATCCATCATGGTCTCTTTGACCTTCCCTTTGGGACAGCAGTGTCTGTTCCCACCCCAAAGGCACAGAGGGTGCTCTTTGCCCCACCAGTAGGAGCAGTTTCCTCACTTCTCTTGCAGCCCTTTTCCCACCCATCCTTCAGCCTAGCCAGAGCCAGTATCAGGAGCGGGAAGCTCTTACCTTGGGCAGAGGAGGAGCCTGCTGTGGGTTGTCCTGGGAGGGGAGAGGGCTCCCATCCATCCTCCCAGTGAGTGGTTGGCCAGTGCTGTCCTTCCTTACCCGAGGGGAGCTCTCAGTCCCGTGTTGCCTATTAACCGTTTGCAATAGATGTAAATATTTACTTCTAATAAACTCTTTGAGAGAGCTGCAGAGCCGGGGATGTGTGTGGAAGCTCTGTGCTAGAGGGGCTGGGTGTGCTGGAGCTCCTCCTCCAGGCTCCTCGTGTGTTCCGGGGGAGCCCTGGATGTAGGATGGGACTCTGCCACACAGGATTTGCTTTCCAAGGGGAATTAGCAACCTGTGTTGTAGCAGCACGTCCCAAATGTGGTTGCAGAGCTCAGACCTGTCACCCACTGTCTGGGGTGAGCTTGGGCACCAAGAGTTCTTGCAAGGAATGGATGACTGGAAGATCCTGTTGGTGCTCTCTGCTGGTCCTCAGTGACTCCTCTCCCCCTGAGGATGTGGACAGAGGCAGGAAGGATCCACCAGCACTTCTGCTTATGGCACAAAGCCACACAGGGCAGGACTGCTGGAGTTCTGCCCGTCCCCAAGACGTTTCCTCCGTGCCCCAGCGGTGTGTGCGTGCCCTGGGCACTGGGACCAGCTGCCCTGGGAGAGCTCTGGAGCGTGCTGTGCTCCAGGGGAGGGACCAGCTGCTCTTGGCCAGCCCAGCCTGGCCATCAGAGCCTGCTGTGTGCAGCCACGGGGCCCTGGGCACCTGCCCTCTGTTGAGCCAGTGCCTCACACCGGCTGCTGGGATCCAGGGAGGGATGAGCCGAGGGGTTCAGCAAAGAAAATCCCCAAACCAAAGAGCCCTGTGGCAATAAACAGCGAGCCCTGTGTTTTCCCTGAAGGTTGTGAATAAAAGAGAATATTCCCAGCACGGGGAGTGTGTGCAAAGTGGAGCTGCTTGCAAGTTCCTTCTGCTGGTGGGAGTTTTGGATCTGGCAAACTCGGTGTTAACGCTGTCTTGAGGGTACAGCAGCCCAAAAGTGCGTCCCCATCTTCCAATGCACCACGAATTCACTCTTCTCCCCCAAACAAATGTTTAACCGGATGCTGTAGGTCAATATTTGCCTGCCAAATTCTCAAACAGGGGGTGGTGCTGAAGGTCGCTGCCGGGAGGGGGGGCTGGACGAGAGCTGTGTGTGCCCCATGCAGAGCTGCTGGGCAGGCTAAAGCAGGTGCCAGCTCCAACGTGGACACAAACAACCTCAGGTAAGGGGCAAATCAAAGGATTTGATACAAATGAGGGCTCCTCTAATGCCCCTCGGGGAGAGAGGGGGTGAACTTGGCAGAGGGTTAAAGGATGGGCACCACCGGGGAGGAAAGGGGTATTTAGGGTTGTAGGAGGCTGCAGGATTTGGGGTGAGGGAAGGGGGTGGAATGAAATGGCCTCAAGTTACGCTTCTGCCAGTGGGATCTCAGCCCAGCAGTTCTGGGTGAAGTAAGGACTGCTTGGAGAGCAGAGAGCAGCCCCAGGAATTAAGTGTGGAAGCCACGCAGGGGGCTGGGCTTTGGCATGGAGGTTTTATGAGAAGGAGAAGATATTTTATTTCTGTCTGAAAGGAAAAAGTGGCTGGGTGAAACGCTGGCCAGGGAATGGGTGGGGTTTTGTCCGTGACCCTGGAAGCCCCCACTGTCCCACACTGGAACTGTAGCACGCAGGTGGGAGAGGCGGGGTTTGCCAGCAATGGGGGAAGATGAGTGCTGGGAAGGGGAGGACTCCCCCTTCCAGGACATATTGCTGGGAAACTGCTCTGGTATTGCACTTCCTACCTGCAAATTCCCTCCCAGACAGCGCTCGCTGAGCACCTGCAGGTCAGTAGCCCTTCTCCCAAGAGCCCTGGGGCACAGCTGAGGATGCTGCGCCTGTATCTCGGTGGTTTCCATGGGGAAGGAGCAGAAAGGCTCTTGTCTCCTTCCAGAGGCACAGTGTGTGCAGCGCTGATTAGGGAAATACCATTTGCAATCCAGAGAAAGCAGGGCAGCGGGGTCAGACAGGCGGGATCCAAGCGGAGCCCGGCTGTGGCTGCAGCTCCGCTGCGGGTCCCTGCTCCTCTCTGATTTCCCTGCCTTGGCACCGGACCCAGGAGCCCTGTGATGTTTCTTTGCAGCATTGTTCATCTCCCTACTGCTTTCCATGAGCTCCTGTGCCAACCTGTTTGGCCAGGTTGATAATTTTCTCCCTGTAGAGCTGAATAGGCTGAGCTCGCAGCTGGAAATAACTCCTCTCTCGGCTGCTCCTTCTGTTCCAGGAATATGGGGTTCCTCTGGGGGCTGCTCTGCCTGGCTGCTCTGCACAGCCTCCCACGGGTAAGTTGCTACTCCAGCAAAGAGCAAGGGAAGTGTGGTGGCTCCCTGAGCCAGGCCATGGGGCAAATACCACCCAGAGAAGCCCTGGAAGGCAGATAGGTGGAGGACACTGCTGGGGGGTTCACCAGCAAGGTTTCTAATCTTTTACCCAGCTGAAGTAGTTGTGGACATTCTTATTATTCATATTTCTGTAGAAACTTTTCTTTTGACCTCAGCTGTATTTAGTGACTGTGACCTTCAGGAGTTAACAGGAGGTTTTTGAAAAGCAGGTTTTTCCTCCCCCCCTCCCATCACCACTTGTAAATCTGGATCCCTGTCAGAACTGAGATTGCAAAACCTCACTGCTCACTCTCAGAAGGATCCATTATTTTGTGCCAGACTGGCCTGACCCCTTTCTAAACAAACCCAGTGTTTGCAGTGTCTCCCAGCTCCTCCTCACTTCCACCTCCCCATGTCAGACCCCACTGCCCCTGGGTCTGCATCCCAAATCCTGCCCGTGCTGTCGCCTTGTGAGGACTGCTACAGCCAGGATTGCAGTGGGAGCAGGGAGGACAGACTCTGGAAATTCAGAGGGACCTGACTTTGTCCTTTTATTGGTTTTTCCCCCCTACAGCTGGCACATGCCATTGACCAGCAGCGTCTCTTCCCGGACAAGGATGGGAAGCTGAAGGTAAAGCACTGACCGGTTCCACCCAAGGGGGCTGAAGTTATGCTGTGGGATTTGCAGATTCTCCTGAGAAAGGATGAGCCCAGGCAGCACCAGTGCCATGAGAAAATCCATCTTACTGCAGGCTTTACTCCCAGCTGCTGCCAATGCTGTGCTCCTTCAAGCTGGAAGCTCCACCCTAAATAACTGGGCAGAGTATGGAGTTAACACCAGTACTGGTGTGTGCACAGGGGCTGGCAGGTGGATGATTTAATTTCTGATTGATAAGGAAAGGTGAGGAAAACCACCAGCTGTGAGGATGACAGGGAGAAAGATCCGTAGCTGATCCAGCCCACTGAGCCTGGGAGGTTTCAGACCACACAAAAGTGAGGAGAGTAGTGGCAGTGCTGAAGGCTAAAGCTTAGGAAAGTGGAAAATGAGGAAATGTAGAGAGAAGAAGGATGAAATAGAACAGACAGGTCAAGAAAACACAGATGCCTGGAGGAGGAATTGAGCCAGGCTGGATCAGGGCTGTGACAGCAGCAGAAGGGGCTGGGCAGTGTGAGGCAGGTGGGCACTGCTAAAATGTGTCAGGGGAGGAGGTGAAATCAAGGCTGAGGACGATGGATCTGCAAATGCTGAAGGCACAGGACGTGCTGAGCTGGTGGTGGTCTTGCCCTCAAGCTTTCCTGAGAGCTTTCCTGAGGAGGAACCACTGCCAGCCCCTCACTGGGTCCATTTTCACAGGGCACAAGACCTTCACTTCCCTAAGCCATCCCCTCAAGTCATTATCCTCAAGGTTGAAGGTAAACTGAAGCAAAACCACCACCAGAGTAGAGGAGTCCAGCTCTCTCCATGTTCCTCAGCCCATTTAGATGTGCAGTAAAAGCCCGTGAGGGTGTCACTCTGCTGCTGCTTTCCCAGTGCTATCCTTGTTTCTCCCCAGGATGTGAAAAGTGCTGGAATGGTACAGTCAGATTTGCTGGGAGCCACCCCAACCCTGCCAAAGGGAAAGCTGGTAGAATTCACCTACGACAGCTTCCAGGAGAATGATGGATTCGTGTCACCCTTCAGCACCACCCTGCCAGACACGAGGGATGACTGGAACTCAGAAGATGAAGCCGGGGCTGGGGCTGGGGGTTGTCGTGGAAAGAAATCACCGGGGGAAAAAGCCTCTTCTGAAGAGGAAGGAGAGGCCGGAGATAAAAGCTGTGAGATGACTCGGAAGAAGAGCCAGAGGCTGGCAGATGGCTTGATGAGATTCAGCATTGATCTCCTGAGAGAGGTGCAGCTGGAGTCCAACAGAACCAGCGTGATCCTGTCCCCCCTCAGCATCGCCCTGGCCTTGTCTCACCTGGCACTGGGTAATTCTTAGTGGCAAAACCACCATTTCCTGCCCTCCCCCGTAGCCTCTCCCAGAGCAACCAGTGTGCAAGATGCAAATGAAATACAGTCCCTTCCACTTATCCTTGCTCCTGCAGCTTTAATTAGGCATGATTACAATTGAAGCTGCCCTCTGAGGCCCCGACTCTCAGATTTCTCCAGCCTCTTTTGCGAGGCACAGCGTGTTTCTAACAAGAGGCAGCCACAGTAACATCCCTGTTTTCCACTCCATGGGCACGAGACCTAACAGGAATTTGATTTTTAGGAGCAGCAGATCAGACAGAGAAGCATTTGCTGGAGGTGATGCACCTGGAGTCAGTGCCCTGCCTCCACCACATGCTGGGCACCCTCCGCAGGAGGCTCACAGAGTCCACCCTCAGCCTTGGATCACGGCTGTACCTGCAGAAAGGTGAGAGGTGGCACGGGGCGGGGCTGGACTGGTGTAGGATAAACCTCCCAGTCACAGAGAGTGATGGAACCACACTGGAGATGCCCATTTCCCCCTATTTCCTCCTCTTGGGGAGTGTCACGCCATGCTGAGCAAAGCTTTTCCATCATCCTTCCCCTTTGCCAGGGTTTGAGGTAAAACAGAAGTTCCGGGAGGATTCAGAGAAATTCTACGGAGCAAAGCCCGTGACCCTTTCCGGGATCAGTCAGGACGACCTCGTAGCCATAAACAACTGGGTGAAGGAAGCAACTCACGGGCAAATTCCCTCCTTCCTCCAGCAGCTCCCTGAAAACACAGTGATGCTCTTGCTCAACGCTGTCTATTTCCACGGTGAGCTCCACAGGCCCTCCTTGTTTTTTCAAGAGGAACTAGAACTCCAGTTTTCTGCAAGCCCCGTAGCTGAACAGCATCTCCTCTCCCCGCTTCCTGCTAGGCAATCTGCTTGTTCTTGTGCATCTGCTGTTCCTCTTGCTTAGATTTCTTTACAGTAATGATTCCCAACTGCTTCACATGTGCTAAAAATGTTACTTGACAGCAGAGCCAGAACGCAGCAGGTGGGACCTGCGGTATCTTTGCCTCCTGGTTCAGGCTCCCAGGTGGTGGCACATCCCTGCTCATCTACCCAGTGATCTTAAAGGTCTTTTCTAACCTAAATGATGAACCAGGTCGTAGCAGCTCACTGCACACCCACCACAGAGCTCAGAGGCAGCTTCTGAGGATTTCTGTCTGACTACAGCACAGTGGTCAGCCACATCTTCCTTTTTTAATTCCCTGAGGGCTGTGCACAGACCAAACACTTCCAGTGTAAATCTACAAACGTTTTACCTTGGTCTTGGGGCACTGTTTCCCCCTCTGCAGCACAGAGGCAATACTCCCCATTTTTCAAAGCACAAACATAGTTTCTTTTATCTCCATAGCCTTCAGTAGTCTCCCACGCTGAGGCGTGAGGACTAATCCATGTTCTTTTTGTTATTCCATAGTTTCTCTCTGGCTGATAAGGGTTTCCTGCTGTTAGGGTTCTTCCAGCCTTGGAACTGACTTCTCTTTGCTGTATTTTCACTTCCCTGGTCACTGCTGGCCTTGTTAGAGAACTCAAGATAGGAGGAGGGTCAGCTCAGCAGTTTCTGGTTTTCTACCCAAATTTAACTTCGTTACTTTCAAAACCTTTATTTTTACAGGGTTTTGGAGGAATAAGTTTAATGCAAGCTTCACTGGGCCAGATGTATTCCACCTTGACCATGAGTTCGTGGTCCCAGTTGAGATGATGAAAGCCCACCAGTACCCCCTGAGCTGGTTTACACTGGAATCCCAGGATATTCAGGTAGGGATCTCTCAGGAGCACTGCAAATCTTGATTGGAATTTCCTCTTGCTGTGGTATTTTACTAACTGCACTGTGTCCAAAAAAACCAAATGTTTTTTTAACAGGCATAGCACACAAAAATTTAATAATCATTCTTTGTCCTTGCTTCCAGCAAGAATGTTGAATCTTCACTTTTAATCTCTAGGAAAAACCACAAAGAGATATTCCCGCTGACTGGGAATTAATAGAGTTTTAAAGCCCAGAGTTAAAGATAATGAGGAAATATGGAAAGGAATTCCTTTGGACAATGAGCTGTTGGAGTTCTTCAGAACCCCGAGTGGGGCAAATCTGTGCATGGGGGCTTTCACTCTGCTGTGTGCTCAGTCTCTACCAGCCAGTGGCTAAAACTAAAATCTAAAGCTGTTATTCCAACAAATTCTCCTCTGGAGAAATCAGATCCCTCCTTCTCACCAGGCTGTTCTCATCCGAGAGCAAGAGTGGCCCTGCAGACCAATTAGAAAAAGACAAAATTAAAAGCCTCACTTTCTGGACTTCCCTTCCTTTTCCCTAAATTCCCCTCTGGTTGGTTTTATTTCCAGGTGGCCAAGTTTCCCTTCAAGAGTAACATGAGTTTTGTGGTCATTGTGCCAAACCAGCACACCCGGAACACCTCCCACGTGCTGGAGAACTTCCCTTACAAACAGCTCTGCAGGCTTTTCCCCAGAGAGGTGCCCACCATGGTGAAGATCCCCAAAATAAAGCTGGACTACCAGCTGGAACTCAGCCAGGTTCTCAGCCGAATGGGTAAGGGCTCGCACAGAACAAGTGGAGCTGATCAATCTGTTCTCTGACACCAAAAGCTGCCACCCTTGTTGCTAAAGCTGTGCCTCACAGCTTGCTCCAGAACTCCAAACTTCCCCATCTCTTCTTCCTCTCCTCCTCCTTACTCCTTGCTTGCCTGGCACCAAATGTTTTGCTCCAACAAGATGATACTACAGAGCAGGCAGCGTTCACAGCTTCTCACAGTCTTCACGAGTTCTTCCTGTTGTAGCCAAGACCAACTTCCCCCCTGTGCATCAATCTTGGTATCTGACTTTGTCATTTAACACAGTGTCCAGGACATGGAAGCTGCCAGCAGAGAAAATGCAGATCACAGAACCTGCAGCTGAAATAAAACACCGGGCGCTGCCTTTCCAGATGAGAATAATTTAGGAGTTCACTTTGTTTTGCAAAGAATTGCTTAAAAAAAATAATCTCTGTAGAAGTATTTCCAGCCTAGCTAGAAAGAGTCTTCAGACTTGCTGCTGCTTTTTAAGGATGACTTCAAGTTCTTACACTACTGTTTTAAAAAAGGTGGATAAAGCTCGTGAAAACTGTTCTGGTTTTGGCATCCTCAGCTCTTCATCAGAGAGGGACTGGGGAACCAGGTTGTGTTTCTCTTGCCTGTCAGTTCTCCAGTCCTCCATGGTGGGCAGCCCATGGAGCAACAGATCAGGGAATTGCTTTCTTCAGACAGCTTTGAGAAAACTCAGAGCTCGTGGCACCAACTTGGTCTCATTTCTCTGCAGGTCTCCAGGAGCTGTTCACGAGCCCAAATCTCCAGAAGATCTCGGAGAAGCCTCTCTTTGTGTCCAGTGTCCAGCACCAGGCCACCCTGGAGCTTAAAGAAGACGGGGTGGAAGCATCTGCTGCCACCAGTGTCGTGCTGTCACGCTCAGTCTCTGCCTTCAGCCTCGACAGGCCCTTTGTCTTCATCATCTTTGAGGACGAAACAGGGATCCCACTTTTTGTAGGCAGTGTCCAGAACCCCAGCCCCGACGCTGCCCCCCAGATCCGAGAGCCACAGGACTCACGTGAAGCCACAGCTGCCAACGAGCACCGCGTGCCCAAATAACAGAGGGGCAGAGCCTGAGTGTTCTGGGACTCCTGCCTGACCCTCTGGACCAGCTGAGAGAGGCCTCCTGCCCCTCTGAGGCCACAGGAGGCAATTCCTTGCTGTTTTCCTCTACAGATCCCTAGAGACCAGTCCTGGGATAGCCCATTCCAGCTCCTCCAGGCTGGGGCTCCCCTCTGCTGAACCTGAAAAGCTTGCTCTGCCTGGATTTCCCTTCCAGGGCTCTCAGTCATGGAAGGGAGACTTTCTTGTCCCCAGACTGTTATTAGAGTCTTTATTAAGATCCTATTAGAGTCCCCTGTAGCCTGGAATCATCATTAGCATCTGGCAGCTTGGACAACAGCCAGGGATGTATTAATGTGGCTCTTCCTTCCGCAGTTCCCGGGAACATGTCTCCCTCCGTGTTCCTCTGAAAACCATCTGTGCCCACCTAGACAACGACCTCAAGAGCAACTGGACCAGAAACCAGTTGTCTTCTCTAGGATGAGTCACAGCCACTTCCAGGCATGGGCTCTTCTCAAAGATTCCCTTTTCCCACTCCTTGGATCTGATGTAGGAGGCTCTGCAGTAGGAAACCCCTCCCGTTGGATCCTTCTCTCCAGGCCTTCCTCTAGGGGCTGGGTAATGCTAGATTTTTTTCAAGGCATATTTTATAAAGTGTTTTTTAGTAATTTTTATGTTGGCAGAATAATAAAGAATAAAGCAGAATATATTTGCTGGAGGTGTTGCCTTGAAGGACCCAACAGAGAAAGGAAAAAGGCACAGAAATTGAGTAATTACAAAGGTTGGGAGGAAAAAAGTCTGGGCATGACAGAAGGAAAGAGAGGAGGGGCTCTGGCAAAGGATCTGCTTTTCGCTGCACCTTGTCACAGGGAACACCAGGGGCTGTGAGGTGAAAAGGCAAATCTGTAAAGAATCTCCAAGGACCGAGTCCAGCAAGTTTTGAGCATCTCCCCTGCCAAGTGTGCAGGGGATGGATGCTCTGTGGGTCAGAGCTGGCTTTGTGAGATGGCAGAATTCCCTGAATTAGGGCACGAGCTCAGTGGCACAGGGTCAGGAGGGTGTTTTGCCCGTGAGTAGCAATGCAGGGACAGGCAAGGATGTACCAGCCCTTAACCTTTCTCTTGGGTAAAACCTGACAATTGCTGGGATCTGCTCAGAGGGTCAAAGGTGCTGATCTGGCATCTGTTATCTGTGATTTGTTCTTCACTGGGATACTCCTGGCTCCACAGCACAATGCTGTGGCTGGCTGAGACAGCTTCCAGGGAAAGGAGGACAGGTTTTGACACCTGTAGCTGAACATCACTGCTTTTGCCCCATTTTGGCAAAAGATAACATCCTGTTACAGCTTCCCTTTGGTCTGAGATGGGCAGAGCCCATCACACCCCCGAGATGGGTCCTTTTTCCACGGCAGCAGTGCCCTAAAAGCCCATGAGGCCCTGGCACAGGGTGCCCAGAGAAGCTGTGGCTGCCCCATCCCTGCAAGTGTCCCCTGCAAGCTTGGACAAGGCTTGGAGCAACCTGGGGCAGTGGAAGGTGTCCCTGCCCATGGCAGGGGGGTTGGAACAAGATGATCTTCAAGGTCCTTTCCAAACCAAACCATTTTATGATTCTATCAAAGAATCTTAGGGTGCCTCCACCCAACCAAGCCATCCTACCACTTAAAAATACAGGCCTAACTCGTAACAAAACAACTCCTGTCCACAGTAATTTCTGCTTCCAAGCCCCCCCAGCTTCTGGGTTGAAAGGATGGTGCTCTGTTCTTGTAAAGCAGCAGTTACAGAGCCCAAGGGCCATGCTTCTGGCAGTGTTTTCCTCGCTTGGGAAGGCTGCCTTCCCTCAAAGGAAGGAGCAGAATGCTGCTGGGAGCCTCCGTCCCTGAATAGTCTGCACCATCTGCTGGCATAAGAGAAGGATTGACTCACTAACCATGAATTTTTAGGGATGCAGGCGACTTTGGGGAATAAAAAGTCCTGGCTCCAACCTCCAATTATGCATTTCTTCCAGTCTAAAAGGGGAAGAATGGCCGAAGATAATGCCTACCCCTCTAACCAATGTAATGACACAAACCCTTCAGAAGGAGGCTGTAATTACTGGGCTGTGCAATTTTAACAAGTAAACCCACAAGAATTCAGCCTTTCTTACTAGAGGGCACAGCTCTAGCCCACAGGGAACATTTTAGCTTATTTATTTACACAGATTCATTCCTAGCATTCAGAAATGCCAGCCCATGCCTTAGGTAAGTCTTCTTTGGCTACTGTAACCTCCCCAAATGCCACCCTGTTGCACTGCAACCTCTGCAAAATTTGAAGCTCAAGTCTTCCTTCTCACGCCTCTGCCCTCCAGCTCCTGCTTTCATAAAGTTTTTTCCCTTGTTCTCAGTTTCCTGAACAGCTTGGTTCTTATTTCCTATTTTCTGTCTTGCTGCCATCACTCCTCCTCCAAGCTATTCTTGTCAAACTATTAATTTCATCTTATTTGACAGTACAGCAGCCCTCCATGACTGTGCTTCGCTCAACAAATTATCAGTTACACCAACCATAAGAGTCTTTTTCACTCCACTGACTTTCCAGAAGAGGCAGTTTGTAAAATGCAAAGTAATATTAATGTTTCTGCTCAGGAATTTCCACTTTGCATTGCTAAAGCTTTCATTTTGACGGAGCTGTATTCTGAAAAGACATGACTGGCGCAGGGTGTCTGCTCCATCCATCTGCACCACTGGCTCAGAATATCAAATAAGTCCCAGTATCTTTAATATTAGAAGTATTTTTTTCCTTACCTAGAGCAAATTCGTATCACCACTACTTCCACAGCAGAGGTGAACCCTGTCAGAGAGCATATTGAACCCAGACCAGAACAACAGGAAAATGTTTGTACTGATCATGAAAACTGATTCTGCTAGATGAGTTTAATGCACCATTTCAGGCATACCCTTCACCTACAGGAGTAAAGCTGGCTTTGGTCTATAATAACATTCTAGGAAACTACCACTCTGATTTAAATGGTTTTAAAACCAAACCTGTATTTAAACAGATGGGTTTTCATCTGAGGATAGAGATAAGACATAAAAACTCCTCTAGTGGTCCTTCCATAAAGGGCATTTTAACACCACAAACAAGGTATCGAAAGGAGATGAAAACCACCAGAAAACATCTCCACAGCCAACACCCCCATCCCCGGGCTGAGAATGGAAGAATAACAAGTACAATTTTTTCTCTGCAGATGATTTCGCACGGAGCAAGCTGAGAAGCGGCTGAAAGCAGCGCTGTTGTTAGGAGGGGTCGCCTTTGAAGCACTGACTAATCACAGGGCACACCTGATCTGCTTTCCTGGCTTGCAAAACCAGCAGCTAATGCATCTCTAAGCTCATCCTTTCCCCTCTGCCGAGGGGCTGGAGCAGCTCCGTGCTTGCACGGGAGGAGCTCCTCATTACCTGGTGGCAGCGAGCCCAAAGAGATGTCCCAGACTGGGGGCTCTGGCATCGCTGCCTTTCCAGCACTTCCAGACAGAAAAACAGCTGGATCAGGTTAGCTACATGTCCAGTTAGCCCAGTATCCTGCCCCTTCCAGTAACCAGTAACAAATGTCTGGGGAAAAAAAAAAAAGAATGACATGGGGCAAGGAAAACCAACTGTTCTCTGGCTGTATTGCCCAGCTGACCATTGGTAGCCTTCAGGGGACCTTTCTTCCACTAATTTGGGTTGGGTTGGGTTTTTTCCCCTCAAATCTATTTATCTTTCATTTTCTGCAATATCTAGTTATAATGAGTTTTACAATTTAATAGTTCTTTAAAAATACACTCCTTTGATTTAAATGTGCACGGGGTGGGTGCTCCCCTTGAGCCTTCTATGGAAAGTAATAATGGAGCTCCTCTGTCCTTTTCCTTTCCCTGTATAATTTATCATTCTGAAAGCTTCTACAAGATTCTCTTAATTCATCTTCTTTTTTTAACAAGTCCTTGGCTTTTTAGCCTCTTTCTTTTCAGCCAAAAACTTCAAGCCAGTGAATGATTTCTTGTTAACTAGTAACTATCACTGGATACAAGCAGTTCCCAGCACCTCAGCTGCCTCAAACAACAGAATCCTGTTTCCACCCTGTAAGTCTCTCCATTAAATCTTGGACATAAATCCATAAATCCATTAAACACTGCTGCATTAACCATACGTCTGAGACAGAAGGAATTCCCTGATGTGACCTATGGCAGAACTGCTGGGATAAAAGCCTTGCTCAAACAGGGCAGGGAGTGTTTGCCTTTCCAACCTGTGCTTTACCCACCAGGCTGCCCTTAGCGCAGGGATTTGTTTCGGGGAGAAAAAAAAGGGTTGAAAAATCAGTGCAATTCAGGGCGAGGGTGGCAGCAGCGGAAAATGGGAGCAGAGCACTTTAAGAGAGCCCTGGGAAGCTGTAACCTGAAGCCTGCCGAAGGCTGGGCTGGGGGAAGCAGCAAAAAGCAGATGTGGCTGCACCAAACCCGCACTGTCCTCGACTCGCACCCGCTGGGAGACGCTGACAGCAGCGGCCGAGAGGAGCCCCAGGTAAGGGACAGCTCAGGGACAGCTCACCCGTGCCACTGCCAGCGGCCAGGGGAGCACAGGGCAGGGGCTGAGGCCGGGCAGCTCTCAGAGCACCTGGGAAATGGGAAGAATAGTTCTTCTGCAGGTGGGATTCTCACCAAGAGATCTCACCAGCATCAGCTTTGCCCCCGGGGCTGAGCTGTGCTTGGGAACTGGGGGGGGTTTTCTGCCTTTCAAGCCTCTGCCTTGCAGCTGGGAACACGCTTTTTGTCTGTGATGGTAACAAGTTTGGTGAGAGTCAGATCCTCTGGAGCTGGTGGTTGCAGGATGCTCCAGGAGCTGGTGCTGTGGAACAAGCAGAGCTAGCAGCCTGAACTCATGGGTCTTGTTTCACAGCACCTCTAAAGCCAGGAGTGTTTATAAATGATGTGAGAGACTTGTACCACTGTAGGTGGAAAGCAAAATATTTCCTTCGCACCTGCAGGCCTTCGCAAATCGACAACTCCCAGACACAAAGTTCCTTCTCAGCTCATTTCTCAAGGTTTTCTTCCTGTGTACCTTTTGACTGTAACATCACACGCTGCTGCTCCTTCTCCTCTCCTTCAAGGCAGCCATAGATTTTAATATCATGCCTGAAACCATCCCACCTCCGATCCAACCAAATTCTTTTCTCTGTGTTTCTGGCTGTGTGCTAAGAGAAATACAAATAGAATCCAGATGTTCAGGCCAATTCAAACGCAAAAGGCTTTGTATTTTTAAAATGGAAATTGCTTTTTGGCAAAGTCTGAGAAATATGAAGCTGGTGACAGTACTGGCAAAAACAATACAATCTGCAAAACCAATCTCCGCTCCCATGCTCCCAGGAGCTCAGTGTAGCTGGAAGCAGAGGGTGTGTTGAGATTATTTTCTTTTTCTGCAGAGAAAAGGTTATGCTCCATGGAAAACCTTCATCTCTAAGCTAGACTGGGCCAAACCTCTTCCTCTCAGCATGCAAGAGTGCAGCTCGGTGCAGGCATCCTCACAGAGCCCTCACTAAGGTCTGTTTAACTTAGACTCATGCAGGGCTTCTGTCACCTCTCTTGCAGCGTGGTGCCTGTTCATTGTAAAACTCTACAATGATAGGAGCAATCCCAAAATCACATCCACTATCACACCATCAGATAGTAAATCTGTAAATCTTTTTGATCCCCATCTTCTGCATCAGAAACCTCACCAACTCTGCAGCTGGGACAGCAGCAGGTTGCAGGATGCAAGTGCACAGGGGAAAGAGGGTACCACTTCTGTGTTACACAGCACCTGAACACCTGAACACTGGCTGAACACAGATGAAAGCTTAAAACCTCTGTTGTGATGCCCTTTTCTCCGAGGGAGAGCTGCCTCCAGAAGAAAAGGCAGTAAAGGGAATCAGCAAACTGCCTTTCACTCTGCCTGAACAGGGTCTGGAACTGGGGCTGTTGTCGCCACGTGTATTTCTAGCAGCGTGTTTTCCTTGTAGATGAAGTTAATCTGAAACACATGTTCTTTCTCTGATTTCTCTAGTTGCCTGGATGACAGGGGTTAGTTAAATACAACCCTCTTCCTTTAATTTCTGGGAATCTATCTAAACATTGCTTCAGACCAGCCTCAGTGGCGTCTGCTCTCGGGGGCAGGACACTTCAGTAGCTCTGGTTTACCCACACCAAAGCCCTGGGTTTCTCACTGCCCTCTGCACCAGACAGATCTGTCTGGAAGGGCCACTCATCCCAGTCCTGGAGTGATAAAAGTGGATTCCACAGAAGGAACAACTCTGGGGAGTTTGGGGCTCTTCTCCCACCTCCCAAATGTGGAATAAGCCAAGTTCTGCCTTTCACTTCTTTAGGTCTGGCCTAGCATTAGGTATTTACTCCCAGCCCCTTTCCTTATTGTCTTTTAAGAAAGTTCTTCTATTTTACTTCATCAAATTGCAAACAAGAAGCAAAGGATGGACACAGGTAGACACAAGAAACAGCAAACTACTGCCTGAGGCAGGTAACTTCTATAACAAAGCAGTCACCAGTCAGTGTTGCCTTCCACCCCATTCAGCAACATGGATTTGGTACCTTTTATAAATGAAGTCTTGAATTTTTTTGAAGCCTGAGACTCAGAAGCAATGATTTGGTGCTTGTCTGGACCTTGGCACTCAGTAACTGCCAGCATCAGTGTGGTTTGGGCCACACACATCTGCTTTTGTGCTCAGGCACACCCACATCTTGTACTTGCCCAATTTTGAAGTCACTGAGGCCAGTCTGGCTGAGTACTTCCAACTAGAGAAGGAAGCCTGGCTCAGATCAGGGGTGTGTTTCACAACCAGAAGGACGAGCAGCAGCATCTGTCACTGCAGCTCCTGTCACAACCAGGTACTGTGAATAGTTGTGGTAGAGATGTATTTACCTGCTCAAACTCTGTCACATTCTTACTCTGCAGGTCCAGGCATGCAGATTCCAGTGGTTCTCCTTTTCCTGGGTCTCTTAACTGTCCCAAGCAGAACCCAGAACTCAGCTGCTGAGCAGGTGAGTAGGACACAATGTGCAGAGAGCGAGGTAGAGAGGTGTGGAGCAGGCAATTTAATTTTAGAGATTCTTACCGAAAGATTAAGCACTACCCCCCTAAATTACTAGGATTTTATTTAGCAACGTAATGAGACTAACTCCTGCTTTACCTGCATAAAACCACAGTAGTTACATCAGGGGATGACCACAAGGCAGAATTTCAAACTCAGTGCTGCCTTTGGCCTGAAAGTAACTGCTCCTACACTCTCTGTAAGATGAAGGCAACATTTCTGTGGGTCATAGGAGAGCTGTTTGCCTTCAAAGTGCTTATCACATCTGCAAATCTAACCAAAGCACTCCCTGTACCTGCCAGAACTCTGCCACAGCTGACGGAGCCCATGCTGGCGAGGAAGAGGAAGATCCATTCTACAAGAAACCTGTGAACAAGCTGGCAGCTGCAGTCTCCAACTTTGGCTACGACCTGTACCGCCAGCAGTCCAGCCGGACAGCCACCGCCAACGTGCTGCTGTCTCCCTTCAGCCTGGCTACTGCACTTTCTGGTCTCTCCCTCGGTGAGTTCTTTGCCCCGTTTCCACACTCACCCTTTGGCTTGACAGCCCTTCCCTTATGTTTTCCTGGTGGCTGGCAGGTGCTGGAGAACGAACCGAAAATGTGATTTCTCGTGCCCTCTTCTACGATCTCCTCAACAAAGCTGAGGTCCACGACACCTACAAGGACCTCCTGAGCAGTGTGACTGGGCCAGAGAAGAGCATGAAAAGTGCCTCCCGGATCATCTTGGAGAGAAGTAAAAAATCCTTCTTCCCCTCTATAAAATTTTACCTAACTAACTGTCAGCAGTAGTTATTTTGGTGTCTATATATACAAAAACAGACTGAGTAACACAGCACTAACAGCTCTGGCTCCGACATCTAAGCCAGGCTGCAGACAGGGGATGGAATGCTCTTGCTGCTCCAGAAAAAGCCTGGAAAGTTAGTGTGCACTTAAATAAAAGCCCAGACATGCACACAAAGACATTGGTGACAGAACAGTTAACTCACAGAAGACCTAAAAGAAACTTGCTGAGAATTTTGCCTTCACTCCAGGCTGTCTGGCAGGTGTTGCTGGCTTCCAGGAACCACAGATCACATTTTCTATTTGTGATAACACTCAGCCATACCCCTTTGTTTAATTCCTCGCAGAGCTATTTGAAATGTCTGCTTCTGGCATGAAATAAACATCTGCTGAGAATGCTAAGAGCTATCTTTTGGAACCTGCTGGTTCCAAGAATCCAATAGGTTGAGTAAGCTGTACCCATAAAGCAGGCTGGGGAAAGAAGAAAGGCTGATGTAGGAATGGCTGTGTCCAAGCCTTGAGTTCTTATCTCCTTTTTTCAGTTTTCAGAAGAGAGTTATCCCATGCTCCAGCATGGGTGGCTGTAGGATTTGGATCTGTTTCCTTAATGTGCTTTCAGATATTCTTCTTCAAAGCACATTTCTGTAGACAAACAGCCACAGCTATTTTATGAGAGACCTGCTGCTGGGCTTTGGATTGCAACCTGCTGCCTTGAGATTGTTTTGATAAGGGAGCTAAGCTGCAGGATCCATGTTTTTATTCCCCAGGACTCCGGGCAAGGCCTGGATTTCCCAGCCAGCTCGAGAAGTCCTACAAGATGCGACTGAGGGCACTGAGTGGCAACAGCCAGTTGGACCTCCAAGAAATCAACAACTGGGTCCGACAGCAGACTAAGGGAAGGATTATGAGGTTCATGAAGGACATGCCCACAGATGTCAGCATTCTCCTTGCTGGGGCTGCTTTCTTCAAGGGTAAGAGTGTTGTGTGACACAGAAAAAGTCCATTAAGGAGATGTGAAGGAATGCTCTCACTTCTCACTTCCAATAAAGCAAGCAGACTGTCAGAGAGAGAGTGTGAGAAGAAAGTGCTTGAGAATGTTGAGTAAAGAAGAAGAAAAAAAAGCACACACTACCTGAACAAAAATAGTCCTGAGGGAGGATTATTACTCTTGGGAAGCTGAATCTTGACCTGTTTGCAGTAAGAGACCAGAGAAGAAAGTTTAACCTCACAAGGCTCCATTCAGGGACAGGATATTGCCATTTAGGGAAGGAACAGCTTAGAGTGTTCTGAGCCTTTTTACCACTGTGGAAGGAACAGCTTGGTACTAGAGAGCTGTTATGCTGTAAGCCAGTGTCCTGGAGAATTATTGCTTGGAGACAAGGAGCAAAATAAAGGGTGGGGAGAGAAGCACTTTATATGCATTGACACAACTGTTACCCTTTAAAATAGTTTTGTAATTACATAAGTAGACATCAACTTCCCAAGGGCGACTCCACCCGTACACTGGCTTGATTATTTATTTGCCATTTAGCCAATTCTCAAATGAGAAGGATGGGCCAAGGATGGCAGTAAATCAGCAGCTCCAATCAGTCTGTTTCTATCCCTGTTATGTCTCAACTCTTAAAGCACAAATGCTGTATATTAAAGCATGAGATTATTCAGTCACAGGCATAAGCCTGGTTTCATATGCTGTTATTGCAGAAAATCCTCCATTTTCACTCTTGCAAAAACAGGGACGTGGAAAACCAAGTTTGACACTAAGAAGACTGCCCTGAAGGACTTCCACCTGGACGAGGACAGAACTGTGAAAGTGTCCATGATGTCAGACCCCAAAGCCATCCTGAGATATGGTTTTGACTCAGAGCTCAACTGCAAGGTCAGAGAGCAAATATTGCCTAAGATCTCCTAAACCTACTGAGGAGCAGGTTCAGCTACTCCTACCTGTTAACTCACTCCAGCCTTGCTCCTCCCATCAGCTACTTTTGCAATCCCTGTTTTGAAAGGCAGTGTGTTGATTCTTAGCATATCCTGCTTCTACACTGGCTATGTCACAAGCAATCCAAAATTTAAACTATGCCCAGTTCCTACCAGCCTGTATTGCTTGACTTAAAGGTGGGCAAGAAGGCCAGGGCACACCTCTCAAAACTTTTCCATCTCTACCTCTTTCAACCAATCTTTCCCTATAGCACAAGCTCAAAGGTGTTCCAGTGAGAATTTTCCAAAGCAATGCTGCAGGATTTAACAGGTGAGAGAGCACTTCCACAGCTGGAAGAGTGCAGCAAGGATGGATGAAAGCCTGGGGAAAAAGCCAGAAGTGTCAGGAAGCATCATGTCAGCTAAAAGCAAACAGGGAAAAAGACCAAATGTTAACTGAGAAGGCTGAGATTCCAGCCTGAGATTCAGGCTTCGTACAGGATGGGTAAAACTCTTCATTATTGATGTGACCCTTTCTTATCTCTCTCTCATTTCTGGCCTTGCAGATTGCCCAGCTGCCCCTGACAGAGGGGATCAGTGCCATGTTCTTCCTGCCCACGAAGGTGACCCAGAACATGACTCTGATTGAGGAAAGCCTCACTTCGGAGTTTGTCCACGATGTGGACAAGGAGCTGAAGACAGTCCACGCTGTGCTAAGCCTGCCCAAACTAAAGCTGAACTACGAAGAGGCACTTGGCAGCACACTAAAGGAGACAAGTATGTGCATCACACCCCCTTTGCAGGCTGCCAGGGCTCAAAGCAGTGGTCAGGGTGCTTCCTGCTCTCAGAATACGAAGCTGGTGGGTTGTTAGTCATGGTTGTGGAGTTTTCACCAGCAACCAAATCACCTTCATCCAGGACTTCTCAGCTTTTTATCACATCCCTCCACCAAGCTCATGCAGTGCTGCTGAGATTGAGGGTGAAGCTGGAAGCTGCTTCTCCCTGTTCCCCCAAGCTCCCTGCCCTCCCGGATCACAGCATCAGCAGTGCTGCTCCCCCTTCTGCAATCCATGCCTTCAGCTAATGGAACTTTCTCTCTTTTCTCCAGGGCTCCAATCGCTTTTCACATCCCCTGATTTCTCCAAGATTTCTGCCAAGCCTCTGAGATTATCTCACGTTCAACACAAGGCAGTGCTGGAGCTTAGTGAGGATGGGGAAAGAGCCACACCAAACCCTGAGGCCAATGCTGCTCGTTTGACCTTCCCCATAGAATATCACGTGGACAGACCTTTCCTCCTTGTACTGAGGGATGATACCACTGGAACCCTCCTCTTCATTGGCAAGATCCTGGATCCCAGGGGTGTTTAGGTCCCTGCACAATAATCTGCCATGGTAGGGCCCAAATTGAAAGGGTGATATTGGGAGGGATACTGGCTCCCTGCTCTGCTGCACAAAGACACAACTTGCAAATCTTACGCCTTCATGCTGCAATAAAAGAGCTTTTGCTATTAATCTCAGCAAGCCCGAGTATTCTCCCTCGAAAGGTTGTCTGCCTACATCCTGTGCCTTCACTCCCCATTTCCCCAGAGGAGGAATGCAGTTCTGTGTCCTGAAAGCAAGCATTATCTGCTGTATGCTGCATTGTTCCTCATCCTGTTTTCCAGCCTTACACCAGTTGTTGATTCTGAATCCCTCATCACTGACAGACCCGTGCTGGAGCCCTCCAAGTTCTGCAGTGCCCCCTTTTATAGATTGCAAGTTTGCACTCCCCAGGCTGTTGCCTCACCCCTTCCAACCGTTTCCATTTGACACCGGCAAGCAGGAAAGTGCCTCACAGCATTAAAAATAGAAGGCAGCGTGCTCTGGATGACTGTATGCTCATAATGCTCAGGGTACCACACAGGGGAGAGTCACATCTCGCACAAAAGCAACGCAAACATTTGCTTCCAACCCACACACAGAACTTACACAACAGCCTCTGTTCCCACCATACCACACGCAGACCCCTCACGTTAGAATTGGTCATTTTATTTACAACAGGCTCACTAAAGAGCAGTTCAAAACTTCATTCAAGTTGCTGCTACACATGATTTTCCAGCTTGTACTACGTGACTACCTTACCACATGACACTTAGCTTTGATGAAAGATCACATTGCAGCTTCCTTTGACAGGGAAATTAAGTCCTCTGAAGGATGTTTCTGGGAAGCTCTGACAGACAGGCCTTCATCTCTTGTAGTTCCTGGATCTGAGCAGTCTGAGGACCAAAGTGCACCGACAAAATCCCCTCTGCTCTTTGAATTGTGCTCAGAGCTTCAGAAACTGCAAATCTGAAATAGGAAGATAATAAGAACAGAGCATGCAAAATACTTAATTCAGCTTCTTGACTTAGACAACCTTTAAGCTGTCCCTAACAAAAACTTAAACCTGTTCATGGCTGCAGATCCCACCCTCCCCTGCCTTCCAGCAGCAGGAAAATTGTGTCTGCTTCAGCTGCAAAGGGAGGATGAGGGGGAGGGAAAGGTAAGGAGATGGACAAAAGCTGAAAACATTATCCTTGAGTATAGAGGTACCCACTACTTCATCACTGCAGCTCCTGCTAAATTTAATTTGGTTAAAGGGAGTTGTTGTGAGGAGATTTTCAGAAGCAGTCAGGGGATTTCCTTACCAATAAAGCAAGAGGGACATTATACAACTGAGGTATAAACACCAAGGGTGATGAGCTGACAGAATAAAACAATTGGACAGGGAATAAATTGAGCCAGGGAGAAGAAAAAGACAGACAGGCACAAAGCAGAGAAACAGATTCCAAAGAGAATACCTGTGCCAGACTGCCTTGTGCCCTGTGAGACCCTCAGGGTGCCAAGGGCCACCTGCCCTGGTATTGTGTCTGACACACAGGGGTGGGGCAGGGCAGGGACAGAGGATGAGACCAAACTCACCCATTGAAGAGGATTTGTGCCAGCTTGAAAAGTTCATGGCCCGTTTCTACACTTGACGGCCCATGGTGCATTTCCACAATCTCAATACTCTTCTTCAGGTGCCTGGCTGCTTCCTGCCACTTCCCTGGTGGAAAAACAAAGCAAAACAAAAAAATGAGAAACGAATAAATACTTCCTAGAGCTACTGCCACCCAAAGAATCTGACAGAATTATTCAAAATGTGATGCACTCTGTGCACAGAACCAGGAGAGGGAATCTAAAAGAACATGAGAGCACAGCATTGTTCACTGGCTGCTGGGAACACAGGTTTGGTCGTTCTGAGAGCCCTGCTGACAAAACTAGGGAAAAAAATCAAAGGGCCAGCCCAAGAAAATGCTAGTCATGTTAAATTCAAAGTTCAGGAAATGTGGGATAGTGAGAGGACAGTGCCATACCAAGAGTAGCATAGACCTGTGCCAGGTGATCCTCCATCTCTCCCATCAGCAAATGCTCTGGAGACAAGAAGTTTTCAGCATCCATCTGACACTTCAGGAGCATTTTGATAGCCTGATCTATAAAAAAAAAAAAGGTTATAAAATTCACCCCCTGGCCAGTCTCCAGTTTTCCACGATCCATGAAATAAAATCAATCCAATCTCATCTTTGCCTGTTACACAGCTGATGGGGATTTGCTTAGGACTCAACACTGACTTCATCTGCACCTCTGCTTATCCTACCCCAGGGCTGGCCCAGCTCCCTCCAGGAAAACAAGGCCTGGGAATGTCCAACTCCAATGTCACCTTGATTACTTTTTATTTAATTACTTCACTAAGGAACAATATGTGACTTAGATTAACACCCAGATCGAGGGGTATAAAAAGTCTAAAGCTGAAGTCCCCAAGGACACCAGGCCACATGTCACAGGACCCCAATGGCATGAGCAACAGTGCCATCTCATGGTTCCTGTCCCGACCTGAGCTCCTCTGCCTCTGACCTCGGGGCACAAAGCTGAGCCTCACCAGCCTTCCCGACTCTCAGCAGGTCTGAAGCTTTCTTGATCTGTTGCTGAAGGTCCTGTAAACGGCAAGACAGGTTCTCTCTGCTGGCTGAGGTTGCACAAGCTTCATTTGAGCAACAAAGTGTGTCCTCTTCCCCCTGTGGAAATCACCCCTGTGATCATTCCTGCTCATGTGCAACTCCAAGTTTACTTTTCATCTGCGTTAGCTCTGTGTTATAGAGATGCTAAATTATTTTTCAGTTGTATCCATTAAACAAAGTGTAAATTGTTATCAGCTTATTTGGTTTTAGAAGAAACAGTGAGATATAGTCTTGACTCAACAGGGGCTTTTGGCTTCTGAGCAGGGATCAAAGTGAGGTCTTTAACTCTTGGCTTTCCCATACCCAAACCTTACACACCCCAGTAAATTGCAGAGTCATAACTGTGGAGAATTACCTGCATTTGGGCCCGGCACTTGGGACAGCAGAATGAATTTCTGATGGACACCACGCTCTTGACACCAGACTCCAGCTCCTCGAGGCACGCCCGGCAGCGACACTCGAAGAAATACTGACTGAGAAGCTGCTGTCTCTCAGCAACCCTCATCCTACACTGGTGAGGCCCTGCAAAGGATGGCAAGGGTAGAGATCTCTCAACAGGTACAGTTCTTAATATCAGAGAAAATGGATTTTTGTTACAATGGAGACCGGGTGTATTTTGGAGAAGACATAACTGGAGACTGAAAATCTAACAGTGGGCTCAAGAGATGAAACGCGGCATTGATCAAGCTGCTAAACAAAGACTCTGGCAACATTAGATGAGAATTAGATGAGAATTATGACATAAACAGCCATCAGCATGATGAGGAGAGGTGAATGACATCTGTTCCTTGAGACAAATACAGAGTTAATGCTTACCATAGCAGTGCAAAACCTCTTGGCCACTTGGGATTGGCTGTGATGCCCTGACGGTGGCAGCTGTCCCGCTGAATGACACGCTGGTGTTGGGGCAACACGAGTGGTTCAGGAGGCTGAGGACAGGGAAGAAGGCTGTTGCCAGCCTCACGGGCTTCTTATTTACAACAGCCCCATCTCCAGGCCCTGAAGACAGAGGAAAACCAAGCAGGTTGAGACTGAATGCTCACAAACCCACACGATTTCTGCAGTGAGCACCGTGACCAATCGCAGGCAGCAGCAGAAAGGTTCCTGGTGTATTGCTGCAATAAATAAGAGCTAAACACGCTCTGCATGTGCACCAAGGAACAGGCCAGCATGGGACAGGCCATTAAATTTTAAACAAGCCATTTCCATCTGCAGTGGGAGCTTTTTACAGCTGATAATTCAATCTCTTCACTTCGTACAAGGAAGATGAGCAAGGATAGGACAGTTCTGAGCTCCTCAGTACAAGAAAGAGGAGCTACTGGAGAGGGTCCAGTGGAGGCCAGAGGTGATGAGGGGTCTGGAGCATCTCTCTTATGAGGAGAGATTGAGGGAGCTGGTCCTGATTAGTCTAGAGAAGACTGAGAAGGAATCTCATCAATAAATAAAAATATCTCAAAAACAGGTGTCAGAGAATGGTGCTGGGCTCTTCTCTGTGGTGCCAGGATGAGGAGTAATGGCCACAAATTAAACCACAAGAAGTTCCACCTCAACATGAAGAAGAAATTCTTCCCACTGAGGGTGGCAGAGCACTGGAACAGGCTGCCCAGGGAGGTCTGGAGACATTCCAAACCCACCTGGATGCGTTCCTGTGTCACCTGCTCCAGGTGACCCTGCCTGGGCAGGGGATTTGGGCTGACTGCTCTCCAGAGATCCCTTTTAACCCCAACCATTCCATGACAACACAGTAGGGCTTAAAAGTTTTTCTCTTACCCAGCTCCTGCATAACAGTGATTGCTTGTGCATTACACTGCAGCTGCAACACGTGCCTCAGCATTGCTTCTGCCACAGTCTTCAGCTCTGGGGACAATTCACCCAAGGTTTTTTCACATGTCTTTGGCTTGGACCACTGCTGAGGTGATTCCTGATTCAACACAGCAGCCTCCAGGCCAGCTGCTTGCAGCTGTTTGCATACAGCTACCACACTGAGCGTGCAGAGGAACTTGTGCTCAGGGCTGTGCTGCTCAGTGTGGGGCAAAAGGTGGAACAGAGCTTGGTAAGAGCTCTGGTACTGACCATTGCTGTCACAACCAGGGATACCTCTGGTACCAGCCCCTTCATCTGGTGCCTCACTGAGAGGTTTGCACCTTGCCTCAGGGTTCTGAAGGTCCTTGTCCCCACTGTGGGACCGCCCCACCAGCCTGCTGACCTCTGCAAATCCTGCCAGCAGGACAGTCCTCAAGGCCACGTGGCAGAAGACCCCCAGCGTGAGGAGCAGCGCTCCCAGGGAGCACTCAGTCCTGTGGTACTGCTGCCACGCCAGCTCTGCACAGTCCTGGCTGCAGTACTTGGCATAGCTGCACCCCTGGCAAGGCACCGAGGCCAGGAGCTGCCTCAGACAGCGGTGGCAGTAAAGATCTGCGTTGGTGGCTCGAGTGTCCCACGCTGCCTCACCATCCTGCAGAGGAAGGGTCTCCCCAGGGCAGAGCACACTCACAAAGGCCTCCTCTTCCAACAGGCTCTGTCCTGGCACGATGTCCTGGGAGGCCACCAAGTGACGTCCTCTCTCTGCATCAAAACTCAAGCTCAGAGATGAAGATGCACCTGAAATACTGTTGTTCCCTTCCCAGATCTCTGACTTGCCCTGAGTGCCACCACATGCCTCTCGTGCAGGCTCTGGACGCCTCTCTTTCTCGTGTAATTTAACCTTCAGCTGACTTAATTTTTTCAGCTGTGTCAGGTGTGTAGTCATGACCCTATCCAGAGCGATTTTACTCTCCAGCACTCCGAGGATATCCTGTGCATCCTGTAACCTCCCCAGGCACAGCAGACACTCAGCTTTCCGCAGCAGGATCTTGGGCAGCAGCCTGTCTGGATAGCCATGGCTTTCAGCCCTGGCAATATCCTCCAAACAAACCTAGGAACGAAGACAAGGCCATTTAAGTGGGCTTGAAACCCATCTCGTGCTCTTTCATTCCACCTAAGACAGTCTCATGCAAGCATTCTGTGTGTTGATCAGCAAATTCCATGGGCATAACCAGCCTGCTGCCCAAATAAAGCATCTTGACACAGGAGCAAAGCAGGAGCCCTTCAGAAAGCTGAGTTATGGATGCTTTAAGCACAGCTTGGGAAGCACATCTGATCTGCTGTCTCTTGTTCTAACAATCAAATACCTCAGGGGCGCCCAGGACCTTGTGGGGTGGGTGCTGCCCGCTTACCTCAAAGTGCCCCAGGTGGAGGAGGGCAGCGGAGCGGTTGGCAAAGCACACGGACACCTCGGGACTCCCGGGGGGCTCGTGGGATAGTGCCTGCAGAGACCAGAGAACTGCTGCTGCTTGGGGGGATCCCTCACAGGACCCTCTCAGCAGGGCCCGCAGGATCCCCTCTTCGGGGATCCCGTCATGGGAGCTGCTCCTCGCCCCTCACAGGAGCCCTTCGACCCTGAGGGGCTGCAGGGCCCCCTCTCGGGGATCCCCTCACGGGATCCCTTTGGCTGTGAGGTGTTGTAGGACCCCCTCATCCCACACCTACCTTGGAGTAGAGCCTCAGGGCAGCCTGGTAGTGGCCCCGCTTGAATTCCTGGTTTCCCTGCTCCCGGTACCAGCTCGCGGCCTCCGGCTTCTTGTCCGTGGGTGCCCGGAGGCACAACCGCACCAGGGCTGCCTCCTCCTCCTCCTCGGTCCTGTGGGATACGGGGTCAGCACCAAAGAATCAGCTTGGAATCATGTGGCCCAACCTCCCTGCTCCAGCAGGATGATCCCAGAGCACAGGATCGTGTCCAGAGGGTTCTGGAATGCCTCCAGTGAGGGAGACTCCACACTCTCAATCTGTGCCAGTGCGTGGTCACTGCACAGGGAAGAAGCCCTTTCTCGTATTCGCAGAATCACAGGATCAGTTCGCTTGGAAAAGACCTCTGAGATCATCGAGCCCAGCCCGTGTCCGATGCCCGGCTTGTCAGCCAGACCATGGCACTGAATGCCGCGTCCAATCTGTCCCTAAACACCTCCAGGGACAGCGACTTCACCACCTCCCTGGGCAGCCCACTTCGGTGTCTAACCACCCTTTCTGCGAAGAAATTCTTACTAATGTCCAACCTAAACCTTCCCAAGTGAAGTTTAAGACTATGTCTTATTGTCTTATCGCCAGCGCCTGGGAGAAGAGCCCGACCTCCAATCCCCTGCCAAGGTAGAAAAGTGGAATTTTACCCAGGTGGAATTTCCTCGGCATCAGCTTCTGCCCGTTGCCTCGTGTCCTATGGCTCGGTTCCACCGAGCAGAACCGGGTCCATCCTTTGACACCCCTCCTTTATTTATACACATTAAAAGAGATGCTCCAGTCCCCCAATCCCCCTCGTTTCCCTGCGCCGGACCCGCCCCGCCCGCCGCTCACCGGAGCAGGTCGCAACCCAGCCGCACCGCGTCGTGAAGCGAAGCCGCCGCCAGCCGCTCCCGCAGCGCCGGGCCCAGCGCGGCCCAGAGCCGGGCGGTGCGGCCCTGCCACTCCGCCACCGGCAGCGCCATCACCGCCACCGCGCCACCGGCAGCGCCACTACCGCCATGGCGGCGCCCAGCAGCGTCCCTGCCAGGGATACACGGGTACTTCCGCCGTACGGTGCCAGGCAGCCAATAGAAGCGCTGTGCTGGCGGGTGACGCACGGCGTGACTTACGGGAGCGCCGGAAGGAGGCGGTGGCGGCAGCGGCGGCGGGAGGATTTGGCGGCAACGGCAGGATTTGGCAGCGGCGGCGGACGCGGCACCATGAGCGTGCCGCTGAGCGAGGGGGCCATCGCGGTGAGCGCCTCGGGCTGCGCTGGGATGGACCTGGTCCTGGTCAGGGTGGGAGGTGAAGGACGGGCCTGGGCACCGGGTCCGGCCCGGTCCCGAGGGGAGAACCAGGCCCGGAGCGGGGCCTGGTCCCGGGGGGTGGTCCTGGTCCAGCGATGACGGCCACACCTGTGTCCCTGGCTCTTCCACGGCAGTTCCCCCTCAAGTCCTTGGGTACAACCCTTCATGGGTTGGACCCGATGATCTCAGAGGTCCAACCTCATTCATTCTGTGGTTCTGTCACTGTGGGTCGCGAAGCCTTCCCGAGCGAGGTGGTGGCACCTTTCTGAGCGTCTCTTTCATTTCTCCAGGCCATAATGCAAGGGGAGGAAGTCTCCAAGCCCGTGCTGCAAGTCATCGTGAGTACTGTCCCTTCCCTCCTGTGCCAGCCCCTCGGTGACTGCATGAGGGCTCCTGAGTGCAGCCAAACTTCCACTGCACAGCAGGGCTGCTCTGCTTTTAGTTCTCTTGTTTTACATTGCTTGGGCTATGCCGTTGATACTAGTGTTCAGAAAGCCGAATAGATGAATCACTTGCTGTCGATGTTACTTCCTGGTTTTGAAAAGTTTCTGGACAAATGTGAACTGACAACCTCGGGTTTTTTTTTTCCCCCACAGAATACACGGGCTATTGCTACAGGAACTGGGCCCCCGCGTTACCGAGTGCTGATGAGTGATGGGGTGAACACCCTCTCCTGTGAGTATGGCAAGCTGCAGTGAGGTTTTTGTAAGCGTGGAGATGCTAAGGGTGGTAAAGTTCCTGGTCTAGTGACTGGGTGTGAAGTGGTGAAGTGAATATTGAAGGAGAATGTGGCGTACGCTGGGCCACAGCCTCTGAAGTGTGCAACTGCATTTTGTCATGTAGGTGAAATCTTTGTCTTTTGGAAATTTTTGAAATATAAGCAATTAACTTGCTGCAGGATGTAATGAAAATACCGAAAACTATACATGTAACATTGATTTTTAAAGTAACTTAGCTTGATTTTCCTCTCACTTCTTTCATATACAGTCATTCTAGCTATCACTGCACTCTGAAGTGTGAGGAATAAATACAGCATAGTTTACGCTCAGTTTTGGTGACTTCTTAGCAGTTGCACTGTTTTCTTTGTCTCAAACTGAGCAAGTTGTAGATCCAGTGCAATACTTGACTGGCTGGAAAAGTTGTGGCCAGCCCCTTTTAAAGCTGGCATTGTGAATTGTTTCAGTATTTTCCTCCTGCTCCTGCAGCATTCATGTTGGCAACACAGCTGAACTCCCTGGTGGAAGAGGAACGCTTGTCAGCCCGGTGTATTTGCCAGGTTAACAGATTCATTGTCAACAGCCTGAAAGATGGAAGGTATTTGTGTTAATCTTTAAGTACAGCCCTACAGAAAGGCAGCTGCACTAGTGGGGGTTCTGTCCTTTGTGACCAAGCAGAGGCCAAGTGCTTTTGGTTGAGATTATTTGAAAATGCTCAGGCTTTAAAGGGTGCAAGAGGGAAAGTCCACAGCACGAGTAAGAGAAGAAATAAATTGCAGAATGTGACTCTAGTGGGATCAGATGTATCTGGTACAGGGATTTAGTAATATAAAGTTTCCAGTTGCAATACTCCAACTCCAGCTGGAATACTCCAAATACCTGTACAAAGCTTCCTTAAAATTATCTGCTGTGGAAAAGAAACAGTGAAGATATCTTGTTACTTAGGGGTTGTGGAATCTGGTCTTTTATTAAAATTTGAGGAAATAGAATAGGAAAAAATTTTGAGGGGATGGGATACTGCAAAATGAGAAGGGATTCAGGTGAAACTATTACAGAAAAACTATGTATATGTCTAGTAGGATAGAAACTGAGGTTTGTATTCTTTTTATTCAGTGTTTTTTCTGGGAGAAGACAACTTTTGAGGAAGGGAGTATATTCTCTCTTGTAAAATCTGGTATGGTCTTGCTACTTTTAAAACACAGTGGTTTCCCAAGCTATTTTTGGTGCCTGTTCAGCCTGCCATCACCTGTCCTTGATGCAGTGTGATGTTGTTTCAAGCTTACTTGTCCCTCAAGAGAAGGCTTAGTTGACAGTGGAGAGCTTTTGTCTTCCAAATCCTTCATCCAAAGAATCTGCCCCTAATGCTTGGTTTCCTCACCTGCTGCAGAGATTATTCAGAGGTGGACTTGCAGAGGGAGTGCAAGTGTGTATTTGCTGTCTGTTCTGTGTTGTAGGAGAGTGGTTATCCTGATGGATGTCAGTGTCCTGCAGACTGCTGAGCAGGTTGGTGGGACTATTGGCAATCCCCAGCCATACAATGAAGGTGAGTATCTGGAAGCAAATACTTTTCTGTCAGCTCTGAGAGCCTTTCAGCTTCTCTCTTTCACTTCAAAAAAAGCAGTCAGACACATTCAGGTTTTTTATATCTGGAACAGCGATGTCCAGATCTTGAAAATCCTTTTTGTTCGTGTCACACAAACTGGGGTTTGTTCATGTTTTAATAAACTCTGCACTGTGGCTAAAGCTACAATCTCTGCATGGTATTTGGAGCATCCATACCTTATAACCTTGACAGGTTTTTATTGCAGTGAGTGGTCTCTACCTCGAGTTCCAGTAAGTAAGCGGAAGCTATTTTATGTCTCCTCATAATGAGTAATCAAATAGATTATAATTTCTCCTGTCTGGAAGGAAAACAGGAGGAGGAAGATGGAATAATGATCTGTAAAAGTCTAAGATGGCGTAGAGGGGATGAATAAAGAATGATGATTCTCTCTCTCTCTTTCCTATGTTCATTTGATGCTCTTTAGCTCTCGTGTTGTCAGGCAGTGGTTGTAAAACAAAGGCTGCACCACACCCCCAAACTGCATAGTTAAATTGTGGAACTTGTGGAGGTAGGTGCCAAAAATTGGCACAGGTTCAAAAAGCAATTAGATGTGAAAGAGAAATCCATTAAAGGCTGTTAAACATAACAATACATCCTCTGCATGAATGTTAGGTGCAGGAAGCACTAAAAGTTAGATTGTTCCAAGTACATAGATGAGAGACTGGTATAAAAACAAGGCGAGCACAGAATTCCCTGAGCACCCATTCCTACCATGCCCAGCTGTAAAAGGATTGAGGCACTGGGCGGACCTTAATCTGACCTGCCATGAATCTATTTGGGTCTGTTATGTTGCATAAATAACTGTGCTCTCTGCTTTTGTGTGCTGAGCTTGCAGTCCTCATGCAAATGGTTTTTTAAATTAAAACATTTTTCCCTCTGAGAATGTTCAAAAGTCTGTTCTGCTCTTCCGATTCCGATCTTTTAAAAAAGGAGGGAGAATAATAAGCACTTACAGAAAATATTTGAACAGCTCTGTCAGTGATGTATACACAGATAATGGCTGGAATTTAATAGCAAACAGCTCTTCCTGAAGATTTTTTTTCATCCTGAGAGAAGTGAACTAATATCTTTTTATTACTAAGGGACCACACATTAGTGGCAAGAGTTTTCTGTAGAATGTTTTGGACAAACAGTGGTGGTAGGTACATTGCTCTTCTGGTTAAAAATCTACTCTGTTGCGAAGGCAAAGAGACATCTTTCTTCATTAACTTTTTCCAAGGGAATTAAGAGGGGCGTTTGTTAAATGAGCCTAAAGAATCCTTTGTTCCTTTGATAGTTACTTAGCTAATTGCTGTTTAAAAAATGTGTTGACATCTCAGATTTTATGGTTTAATCCCACAGTTGCTGTAGAGACCAAGACTTTCAGAATAGCTACTGAGCAGACTGTTTTGTGCCTTTCTCCCATTTCCCTGCTTATGTGATACAAGAGCTTGTGAACTATAGTGTTTTTCAGTTATATTGTTGCTTGGAAACCACTGAGAACGTGGTATCTGACAGAACTGAGCTGAAAATATACCTTTAACTATAAATTCTGTTAAAATTACCATTACTTTGATCAAAGTTGTGTTCTTCATTTGGACTTACAAAAATACTCCACGATGAAGGATTCAAATCTAAACTTTTGGAGGTGTTACAGGTCTGTGGTCATAATTTGTGTGGGCTTGCACTAGATAAAAGATGCCAAATAGGATGTGATGAGTATTTCATTTTAGCACTGATCTTACTCTGACGGCTTCATACCCTTTTATTTGGTACTAAATAAAGTTTCTGATACACAAGATGGTAATAGTTTAGATTAAGTAAGCTTAACCCAGCCTTGCTGCTCTGCAGGCAGCAAGATTTGTCATGAAGGTCTTGCTAAAATGGCAGAGGTGTGTATTTCAAGTTGCATATTCTCTAAGTTCCTGTATATATTTAAAAACCATATTTTTGAGGGGCACTCAGCTAACGCAGAATGAGCATCTTAAATGTACTTTGTGATTTCCATTAAAAAAAAAGTTCTGGTATTTTAAAAAATGTATCTTTCAGCCCTGCTTTTGCTTTTCCTTGAAATACAGATTTCAGACTGCAAGACCTAGGATTAAGGAATATTCTTTCTCAGGCTTTAATAGCACAGTGGGACCCAGAGGGGTGAGAAGCTGGCTTTTGGCCACTTTACATGGGAGCAGTAGGTGGTTAATCTGCCTAACAAGGAAGCTGGAGACACAATCTTCTTATTACAAATCATAAAAACTTTTCAGGCAGCCTCTCATAATAGTATCGAAAATTAAGACTGAGCAGTTTAGTTCTTGTTGAAGACTGGATGGTTGTGTTATTACTGTCGTTAATCTCATTCAAATTACTCCGGTGCTGGACTTTCTTTTCTCTATGACAATGACTTGCTACTTATGTTTAACTTCTGTCATTAATCTTTCCGTGTTGAAGTGTTTATGTACTTACACATTCACTTGAACTCCTTATTCTTGCCCTTCCCAGCGCTGTGATTTAGGCGTGTGTTGTTTCAAAGGGCATTTTTTTCCCTTCTTTCCCTTCCCTGCTGCTCAGTTCTGAGGCAGGTCTTGTGTCATGGCCCCGTGGCAGAACCTCTTGGTGACAAATTACTGGGAGCTGAGGGCTCCTGTTACACAGTTATTGCCTTCGAGTGGGCTGTGGGGCAGCTGCAGGCAAAGGTCTTGGGTGTGCCTAACCCACTACATGCAGCAGAAATGTGAGCAGGTATTTCAGCTGGTTTTTTCACCTCCTGCTAATAAAAACTAACAGCAAAAACCAGGCAGCCTCCTCAGTTTTCCGAGCACTTTAAGTGATCTGTAGGCCACCAGCCACCAAAAATCACAGTTTAGGAGTCCCTAGGCTCTCCAAGCGAGAAAATTGGAGAGATATTTCTGCTACTTCTGTATTTGAACACATGCACAGATGTGTGAATTTATTCTTACTCTGTTGAGAAACACTCGGCTGTGGGTAGGCAGCCATTAAAATGTGAATTTGTGTTTCATAACGCACACGTGTTCCAATGTATGTGGTGGTCTTTGGTTTGGTTTTCAGTGGAGTTTTTTTTTTGTGAAATCACGAATTCCTACAGAAAAACACATATTTGGAACAAAAGTAGCAAGGAAACCTCTTGCTGCTTCATACCCACATTGCTCTTCTTCCTGAATATTCCTCCCCTGACCAGACATATTTTTCTCTTAACGCGTCTTGTTGGGTTTTTTCCCACCTTCCCTTGTACAAAACGAGTTTGGGTGTGGAGTGCTGACCCTCTGAGCACCTGAGGCCACTGAGCAAGGGGGAGACCTGGCTCCTCCATCTAGTGGAACCTGCAGTAAATACACATTTTGCTGTTTGACGTCACGCTGTTGCCAGGGAGACTGTCACCAGTTCACCGATGTGACTCTACTGCGGCAAGTTAGAGGAGCAGGTTGGGGTTCGTGCAAGGACCTGGCTTTTGGATTAAAAATAACCAGAGGGGTGCCTCTGTAAGGCTGTTCCACATCAGGCAACACCACACTGGGGTCTCCTTGTGTTGCTTCTGCTCCTTTCCTGTAGTTTGGTGCCGTCCCTCTGTCCTGGGATTCTCTGCTTTTGTATCTTGTGATGCTCTACAGGCTTGGTCTGACCTTCTTTTCCACTCTCTCCGACCATCTTCCTCCTCATATCCCAAATCTCAGGGGTTTTGCCTGCTCAGGCCTAGGTCTCCCTGCAAACCAAGCTATTAAAGATTGGTTGTGTCCAAAAGGACAAAAATGTTGGATATTTTCTCATCTAGAGGCAAATTATGTTGTAAAGGAATTCAAAATTTTGAATGGTAAATTAGTCTTTCAATGGAGTTTTACTTTAGATAGGCCTGTCTGCTCTTTCCCTGGTAATTTATCATTATTTTAAGGCAAGTAAAAGTCCTGGAATCTAAAAAAATGGACTATGTGTACTTCCTATGGCATCACTTTGCTCCCTAAGCAATTTACTGCTGTGTGCCAAGAAGGGGCCCTGGTGAATTCTGAAGTGATGATTCCATCACCCCCACATTAAACATCTTCATATTTCGGAAATAAAGTACAGCAGGTGTTTTCTTTGTCTGGTGTTAACTTCAGGTTTGACTTTACCCAGTGGATTTTTGGCCCTTTCTGAGTTATGAGAGAGAATTCTCTACAGTTTTTTATCTTAGCTCTTAGGTAGGAGCAGAAACTACCTGTCAGAGCAATAGCAGCTGATAAACACTGAAAAGTTGTCAAGATTACTTCAGGTCTGTCCTTTTAAATCACTGTCAGCCCTGAGTTCTTTCCAAGTAGAAAGCAGTTGCTTGAGGAAAGAGATCTGACTGGAATTCCTCCATGGTAATATTGTTCAACATAAAGCTTGCTGCTCCTGTGTCTTAAAACACCTGGATTTTAGCATGTTCTTTGTGGTTTTAATTTTTTTTTTTTTTTTGCATGCAGATCTTATTTCCTAAAAGGGTATTTTTAATTACTATGCTACCTATTCTGTGGTGTCTTTCCATTTAATTATCAGGGCAGGGACAGCAACGTTCTGCAGCTCCAGCAGGAAACCCAGCACCCAGCAAACCACAGCAACAAAATGGCAATTTTTCTGGAGCAGGTAAGAGTCACCCTGGGCAGGAATTCTGATTCATGCAGTGAGAAACTACAGCTTCAACTTAAAGAAATCCTTTTCATGATGGTGTTGCACAAGAAACTCTCCATTGAGGAGTAACCCATAGCTTGACAAGGTGAATTCTCTCAAGAGAACTCTATACTTAGATTTAAAAGGGTGAAAAGAAATTGTCCCACTTCCCTCTTCTTTCCCAAGGCAAAAAAAAAACCCAAAACCAAATTTTATTCAGTTAACACTGCATTCTTGAAACAATGCTCTGTGGACACCCAAATTAGGCTACAGTTTGGAGCTGGTCAACAAGTGTGTGTGTGTTACCAATGCTGAGATAGAGGCCAAACATTTTAGGCAGTATGCTGAAACTTTTCAATAGTACATCTAGAAACGTGGTTTTTTGATCAAGATTTCAGCGAGATGCTGAAAGATGCAGTCAATTTAAATGTCAGCCTGTAGACTTCTTTTTCTTTTTTTTTTCGAGCGAAAAAGTTGTCAATCCTAATTCTTGGTGCCGCTTTAACTTGTCTGTATTCTTTACCCCTGTGTTTAGGAAGGATTTTTAAATAGTAAAATTTTGACATTTGCTTAGAAACTTGCAGCAGAAAACAAGCTTCTCCTTCCTTGCTTAAAGCTGATCACAAGGGTTTAGTGCATATACATTGACAAGATGGAGTTTAGAATTAGCAGTATCACTTCACGTCAAAAAACCATTTGTGGGGTATTTTCCCTTAGCTGTTCCCTCAAGTGGTGTCTTCATCTGACATTTCCCACCCCTGGGAGTGTTCAAGGCCAGGTTAGATGGGGTTCTGGGTACCACTGTTTAGTGGAAGGTGTCCCTGTCCTTGGCAGAGGGTTGGAATGAGGTCTTTAAGGTCCCTTCCAACTCAAACCATCCTGTGATTCTGTTATCTTAGAGAATTTACTGCTAAACAGTTGTTTGCCACTTAAACTCTGTTCAAGTGGTTGACTCTGGACACATCTCACTTGAGTGCAAGCACTCTAAAGGTCTGAGAGTGTCTCTTCTGCAGCGTTTTGCAGCCTAGAAAACGCTCGTGACCAAGGGCAGAAATGATTCAATAAACTTCCAGCCCCTCTGTAGTGCCCACATGGCACAGGGAGCTCCAGTGTTCCTGGAACTTTGCCCTCCCCATGGCATGATGAGGAAGTTCTGCTCCCTGAGTTGGTTTTAACCTGATTTTTGCGTGCAAGGCTGAAATCCTCTCTGCTCTGTTGTGGTTTTTGGAAGGTCCTGCTGCTCCCAAGTACCACGCTCCCTCCAACCAGTTTGGAAAAGCGAGTGCTCCCAGTGCCCTGAAGACACCTGGGGGCTCTCAGGCCAAAGTGGTGCCGATTGCCAGCTTGAATCCCTACCAGTCCAAGTGAGTTCTTGGGGTTTGCCAGGCTTTATTCATGTCACAGGCATGAAGGAACAAGAGCTTTGTTTTGCTTTTCTGCGTGTGAGTCTCTGTCAAATCATTCATTGCGTTCTTTGGACTTCATTCGTTAAGTTCAAAGAAACCAACCCAACAACAACCACAAAAGCAGCCAGAGAAACAAGCAAAAAACCTTCCATAGAAACACTGGTGGGCTTTGGTTTGGTTTGTTGGGATTTTGTTGTTGTTGTTTTGGGGTTTTGTTTGGGGTTTTGTTTTCTTTTTTTTTCCTGTGGAAAAGGGTGTTTTCTTTCTTTCTTTTTTTTATCTTTCTAAGTTGCATCAACACTCTTAACAATCTGAGACTTGCCTTGCTGTTGTCTTGGTGCAGCTGCCCTGCTGAGCTTGATTTGTTTTTAATATTTTAGTTGAAAATCGATTGACTTGTCTGGGGTTTTTTTTCCTAAAGCAACCTTCTTTTTGGTAACTTAATGACAAAACAGCTCAGTAAGCTATTCACTTCGGCTACTGAGCTGTTGAAAAGCATGAGGATGTAATTATTTAGTGAATGACATTTTTAAGTTATGCAAACTGATTTGATTGCCCAAGTTAAATGCGAATCCTATAATTGAGCTCTTGAGTTCTGGCGTGGCTTTTCAGAGCAGGCAAACTGCTGTGTGAGAAATGTACCCTAGAAGAGTAAAAGATTTGAGGCCTGCTTCTGTGCAGAAGGATTGTTCACTGTTATTATCATACTGGATGCTTTATGGCTGCTTTGTTGCCTTCTCTACAACTTTCTGCCTTTAATGGTCTAGGCCATTAAAACAGAAAGCAGTGGAAAGAGTTGCCGAGGTGCAGTGGGGAGATTCTGGCTTTTAAATAGCCACATTCCAGCTCCAAAGGTTTGTCAAGTCAATGTCTTCTTTAAAAAGATGAAAAGAGATGCAGAACAGTGATTTCTTGCATGATTTCAGGTGGACCATTTGTGCTCGTGTCACCCAAAAAGGCCAGATCCGCACGTGGAGCAATTCCCGTGGTGAAGGAAAGCTCTTTTCTATAGAGCTGGTTGATGAAAGTGTAAGTGTCATATGTTGAGGCAAAGATAATGTATGCCAGATGCTGATGAACCCTTCATAAAGACAGAATAGAGGAAATAAAGTGCATTTTTCGGAAATGATTTTTTTTTATTACAACTGAAACTTGTATCCCTGCCTTCATTAAATTGCGCATCAACGTGCCAGTTTTTATCCAGAATGAAGTCTTAAATGTGCAGCATTGCTGATTATTTTTCATCAAAGTCTATAGTGTGTGACTGGATTTTTGCAGCTTCAAAATAGAGTTGTTTATGCAAACTGACAACCTAATGCTGAGGGTTGTGGTGGTTTCCTGTAGATGGGGAGTGACGTCTCCTCCTGGCTGAGCTACACCGTACAAAACAGGGAGTGAGAGGAGCATTACCTCCAAGTTACAAGCTTTCAATTATCAAGGGGAAATTGGAGTACAAATTATTGTAACGCTGAGAAATTTTCCTCTGTGGTTTGTTTGGGGAATGGTATCTGGTTAATCTAACTAAACTTGCAGTTTGTCAAACCTCTTATCAAATTACAGCCTTCTGTCGTGAAAACAAACAAGATTCTGCTAGATGATATTGAGTGTAAAATGCGAGGTTAATAATGTAACACGTTGTCACCAGGCATTTGTTTTCTCTGCATAGTGTTTGTATTCCTTTTTTTTTAAAAAAAACCCAGTGTTTATATCTAGTGAGGGTGTAATTGTTATTAATCCTTACTTATAGACGTATCTGAGTGGGAGCCATCACAATATTCTGTGTGCTAACTTGTGGAGCTGCGGGGTCTATTTGAATTTTATTTCACCAGTGCCTGTTTTGCTGGCTTTTTCAGAGGTGTCTCTGTGATGGATGTGGTTCTTATGCCTTTTATTCTGAAGCTGTAGATGTACTAATGAGACTTGAATATGAGTTTTGATTGTCAGGTGTAGAATATGTCATTTTAGCTCTAACTGCAGATGTGAGGAGAACGTTGTTTGTTTCTCACACGCCTGGAGCTCCCCTGGCAGACCCCACTGTCTCTGCACAACTGCTGCCACTTAACATTGCAAAGATTTTATTTTTTTTTTAAATCTTTTTCCGTGCCAAATTTCAGTTCTGACCCGCTCCCCTATTTTCCTGCAGGGTGAGATTAGAGCTACTGCTTTCAACGATCAAGCAGACAAGTTCTTTCCACTCATTGAATTGAACAAGGTATGGTAGCTTTGTGCTTTCTTAGACTGACAGGAGCTGGAGAAGGGGAACTTGAGCCTAGCAAGGATTTTTAAAGGTGAACACAATCTATTTTCCCTGACTACTGATAATATCCCCTGTTTCATTGCTTTCTCCTGTAGGTATATTATTTTACCAAAGGCAATTTGAAGACTGCTAACAAGCAATATACAGCTGTTAAGAATGACTATGAGATTACATTCACTAATGAGACTTCAGTTGTGCCCTGTGATGATGCCCAGCATCTTCCATCTGTTCAGTTTGATTTTGTATCCATCTCTGACTTGGAGAACACGCCCAAAGACTCTATTGTTGGTCAGTCTAAGTAGAAAAATGGCAAATTCTAAAGCTTTGAAGTTTTATTTCTGTGTCCTGAATACTGGGCAGGTAGTGAGCACAGGATGCTTCAAGTGCTGTGATCTCTTAATTGAAGTCATCCAGTGGTGGCTGCCATTAAAAATGCCTCCGGCAGTTTTCCTGTTAAGATGTTTTTTGCCATTTTCTAACAATATATAACCATTATTCTTCGCACTTGTGCTTCAAACTAAAAACAGGTGATAGTTGTTTATTGTACTGTGATGCTGTTTTCCACAGGAAAAGGCTGAAAGAAAAATGCCCTTGCTCAGCACGTGTGCATTTCATACCTTCTGTGGTCTTGCTTTCTTTCACTATCTAATTATCTCTGTAGTGATTTTGGCATAATTCATTGCATCCAAGTCCAAGCTGCATGACTGTTTTGGCTTGCTTTGTGAAGTATTGGAGGTTTGTTTTTCTGTAATTCGTTGGGCAGAGTACTCCGGAAAAATCAGAGGCTTGGGTGGGGGCGAGAGTTCTCAGGTTTCAAAGGCACAAGATGCCAGTGATTCAGAGACATTCAGCTGGGAATTTTAAAGGTAGATGGGTAATACTAAAAGTGGTGTGTTTTTAGGGAGCACGAAGGCGATTGCTTTAGCTCTTACCACCTGAACGTGCAGACTTGTTAAAGTTGCAACTTATGATTTTGCAGGGTTATGTGGAGGCACGAGCCAGTTGTTTCATTGTGTTCCAGTCACTTTGAAGGCTCTTGCTTGTGCTTTAACAGCAAGTGTGTGTTACAGGATCAGGACTGAAGTCCTTTGACAGAATGTGATGGGAAAAGATAGTACAATGCCTTGATCTCTCTAATGTGGTGAGGCTTGCATTCATGAATATCTTAATGACTGCGTCAACAAAATTAAAGCACTGAAGAGTTCTGTAGTGGAACATTCCTACCATAATACACTTAATTTCCATATCAGATTTCATTTCAATAGGGAGCTGGGATACAAGGTAAAAATCTGACAGTAGGTTTGAATTCTTCTCTTGTGATCTTGTATTCCCCAACTGTGACCCTTGAGTAACTCTATAAATTGTAACTGTTTCTCAGATGTAATTGGAATATGTAAGAGCTACGAAGATGTCACCAAAATTACAGTGAAAGCTAACAACAGGGAGGTTTCAAAGAGGAACGTGCATCTGATGGATACATCAGGGAAGCTGGTGACAGCTACGCTGTGGGGAAACGAGGTATGTGCTCTCTTACCTGTTCTGAAGCAAAGCTTCCTTGGTGTAGGGTGAGGAAGTGCTGTTGTCACCCGAGATGGGCACAGCACCGACACAGTCCTGGGTGTTTAAGGATCAGGGGCCGAGAGAAGGTGAAAGACTGTCTGGCTGCATTCAGGTGTGATGTTCTTAACCTTTTTCTGACAAACTGCTGACATGATCTGACTAATGTGTTCTGAACAACTGCAGACATTATGTCTCAAGCCAGAGCACTGAAGGTAACGGGCTCCTGGTTTAGGAAAGGGTATGAGCTGCAGTTTGATTTTGGAAAAGCCTGGTGGCTATGGATGTCTCAGATGAGATGAGTTTTATTTGTAGGGCGGGGTACATGTTACCCTGCATAAATTGCTGGGTTGAGAGGCTCTGTCTCAGGCTGGGAGTTTAAAGCATCAGAGCCCTGGAAGTGAAAGTTCGAAGAGTTGCAGTAAGCTGCTTCCTTATCTTTTTAACAGGCTACTTTGTTTTCCACTGTTGTTATAGATACTTAGGGATTTATGTGCCAGTCTATAAAGTGGGAGTGATCCTGCCAGCTTGACAGTGATGTTTTATGGCTAAATGATCAAGTGCACTGATACTGTAGGTACCTAACCACCATTAACCATCTGCTGATACAAATGGAGTAAACTGAAGTTCAGTATCACAAAGCCTTAAGATTGAGCTAGGTTATATTAGGAGGGGGACTACTGGTGTACAATTCCTGGCATAACTCTTCCAGCAGAGATCAGGGTCTGCATTTTGCAAAGTTAAATCTTGTTTGCTTGCTTGTAGAATAGAGACATCAATAAGCCTTGAGGGGGAGTGATGGATGGCTTGCAGCTGGAACAGTTAGGGTTAGAATCTGTATGTCCTTTACAACACTCATTGACTGCTGGGGTATATTTTCTGTTCCTTTTGCATCTCATGGGTACAGTGAGTACTACTGCAACTCCAGCTCGTTTGTTATCTTTGAGCACATGATCCTCCCCTTGCTGGCTGAGTGGTGTGGGGTCCATAAAATCTATACCTTTCAAACCCTCTCTCATGCCATGAGGTTCTTTGTTAGTGTCAAACTACTCAGGTGATGGCAGTTGAACAGCATTAGGGCAGCTTTATGAGATAAAACACAGAAGATGGAAAGTTGAGTGAAAATGTTTGGTCAGCATAGCTGCACTTCTCTGTAAGTGGTGGTAAGGTGGACATGATTGGCTCAGTGCAGTTGAGTGAGTTGTTTCATCTGCTGAGGAGCCTCATGTGAACAATTAATTTTGTTTCTGTTCCCAAAGCACATCTCCCTTCCTAAATCCTGGTGTAAAACTGCCAGCAGAGGGGACTGATCCTTTCTAACAAACCAGTGGTGTGACTTGAGGATTCTCTGGTTCCCCAGGAAACAGGGTGTCAGGATTGCACAGAAAATGGTCACCTACCTTTGCTTAAACTCCTAACGTCACCATCCAAACCTTACCTTTTAGGGGCAGTGGGGAGGTTCGATTCAGGTTTGGTTTCTTGTCATGATCTGTGACTTATGACCACAGATCAGTAAGATCAGTACCTTTCCTGTAACGTGCTGCTGCTGCTCTCTGGTTTTTCACACATGCAGGCTGAACAGTTTGATGGTTCCAGACAACCTGTGATTGCCATCAAAGGAGCCCGTGTCTCTGACTTTGGGGGCAGAAGCCTGTCTGTCCTGTCCTCCAGCACAGTTGTCATCAACCCTGATAGCCCAGAGGCTTTTAAACTCCGAGGATGGTACGAGTGTGTTTATGTTGCTTTGTTTCCACCTCCTGCAGAGCATCTGTCTTTATTTTGTTTCTCTGTACTTGAACAGTGTGTGTAGCACTGAGGGAGGGTGGCAGAGGGTACGGCTTCCAGGGCTGCAGAAACTTCTCTGGCTTGAAAGCCCTAGAGCCTGGAAGGATGTCCTTCTTAAGTTGTTCAATTCAAAAAACTTTTAATTCCATGACAGACCTTGAAAAATTGAAATCGGGGTAGTGCGTGCTGACCCAAAGCCTTGGAAGGCAGCATGAAATCAGGCTTGACCAGCTCCACTTTCTGAGGCATGATCTGAGAGAACAGCATTTTTTTCCACAGGCTTTTCCATTGTGTGGAATCTGATATGCACTCAGTTAGCGTGGAGGGACTATTTGACATCTCTCAGTGTCTAGTTCTTGCCAGATATTTTTCAGATAGCAAAATAACTCTTTTATTGTCAGGAAAACAAAGTGATTTTATTGTTGCATCTCCTGTAAGTAGTTGTTAAATTGTCTGCTGTAACTATGAATGTGGTGAGATGTGGTGTGTGTGTGTGTGTGAAGAGGGTTAAGTGCCAACAGCATCAGGCTTGTGAATCCCGAGTCTTCAGATTCCAGTTACATCACCCAAATATGGGTGAAATAAATGGCATCCTCCATTTGTCATTGAGCTGTGGCTCTCCCATACTTCAGAGGCTTCTTGGAGATAAAATTGATTGTGGGTCTGAGCTATTACTGTCACACTTTAATTAAGCTCCATTTTTGAGCCTCGTTGGTGTGTTTGTGAAATCACAAAGCCCATCACAACGGGATGGCAGTGCAACCTTTTGCCGAAGAGCTCTGCTTTCTTATTTTAACAGAGGAAGCATAATCTTTTCAATGCTATTTGCTTTTTCTTTTCGAAGCTGCTGTGAAGATAATGGTACCGTGTAATTTAATTTTAATTATGGAAATATCTTGATGCCCTTAAATCTTGTTATCTGCCTGCCTCTAAGAAGTGTGCAGTGCGTGGTTTGACCACTAGCTGGCAAACAAATTGCAGTTATATAGAACAAAAAAGCTGTCCTCCTTTTGTGGGTTTATAAAATACTGTGCTAATTAAGTCAGACTATTAACTTATTCCGAAATGCTATTTTTGTTTGCAATATACACATATTACTGTAATTGTTTCCTTTGCAATCATTGATAAAAAATCCCTCATGTATCGAGCACATGAAAATAAACATAAGCTTTTGATAAGTCTGTATGGTCTGCTCTCCAAAAATAGAAGTGCATCTCTGTGGTTGCAGGTTTGACTCCGAGGGGCAGCTTCTGGAATGTGCCTCCATCTCTGATGTGAGGGGTGGGCCAGCAGCTGGAGCAAATACCAACTGGAAGACTTTGTTTGAAGCCAAATCTGAGAACTTGGGACAAGGAGATAAGGTAAAGCATGGCCACTCAGCACAAGCTTTGTGTATTGGGGAGAAAATAAAAGGCAAGGCTTTTATGCAGGTATTCAGCTTATTGAGGTAGTCCAAGTACTGAGCAATATGTGTTTACTGTCTTGGAATTTATGCTATTAATTAATATTACTGTTTTTCAAGTAAATCCAAGCTTGTTGCTGGTGTTGCAACTTGATACTTTGCAAGAGAATTCTAAGCCTTGTGTAAATGAAGGGGGGATGTTTTTACCCCAAAGATGTTCATATAAGCAGCACAAAGTGTTCCAGGAGGAACAGGTGCATTAGGAGGAAGTGGTTTTCAAGGGTGCACACTTGGTCAATAGAAAAGCTGGTAATAAACCCCAGGTCTTTCGCTTTTCATTCCAGAAACCTCTCTAGGCTTATGCTACTTTTTATTTTTAATTTTTATTTTTGTTTCAGACTTAAGTGCTGAGATGTTCGGGATATACAAGAGCTTTTAGCTGTGGAAAAAAGCCCTTTAAAATCATAGAATGGTTTGGGTTGGAAGGGACCTTAAAGATCACCTCTTTCCAAACCCCTTATGATGGGCAGGGATGCCACCCCTTAGATCAGGTTGCTCAGGGTCCCATCCAGCCCAGCCTTGAACTTTACCTGTAATTCAGCTATTTTCTGTGACAATTTTTGCCCGTGCTTCTTAAGCAGCCTCTATTTTTCTGCTGAAAGACTTGACCGTGGTCTTAAACCATTATGATGATTATTTTAGTGTGGTGAGTGGGTATTTTGTTCTGTAGGCTATAGTTTAATCAAATGCTTATCTGTAACACTACACAATAGGCTTTCTGTTTTTTGTATTGGTTCCTGAAAGAAGCGTAGGAAAGTGCAGAATCTTAATCCTGTGAAAAAGTGCAGATTTGAACAGACACAATGGAGAATCAAATATGCTTTATCTAAAGAAGACCTAGCAATTGGAGTTTCCTGCAATGGAAACACAAAATAATCTTGCTGTAGGGGCTTTATTAACATAATGGAAGCCTGAAAATTATTGCAACAGAGGGGTTGATTTACAGTTTCCCAGTAATCCATAGCTGTTAAGCTTTCTAATCCTAAATATCCAAGTATGGGCGCCTTGCTTTTGTAGTTAATTCAGAATGGGGAAAACATTGAGTATTTTGAGGCTAATGTTGCACGCTCGCTCTGGCAGGCAGATTATTTTAGCTGTGTGGGCACCATTGTACATCTGCGCAAGGAGAACTGCATGTACCAGGCATGTCCCTCCCAGGATTGCAACAAGAAAGTGATAGACCAGCAGAATGGACTTTACCGCTGTGAGAAGTGTGACCGCGAGTTCCCCAACTTCAAGTACCGCCTGATGCTCCTGGTGAGTACCCGGATCGGATTTCAGGGCGTTTCCTGCCACGTTCCCAGCACAATCCGAGCGGAGAATCTTTTGAGGGAACGGCGAGTCGGTGCTGTTTGTCTGTCTGTCTGTCTGTGCTGCCTGTGAGTTGGAGGGTATTTAGCTGGTTTATCTGCTCTACCTGAGTGAGGGACGTTCCATTGAGCTGATTAGCGGTTTTGTTTTCCTCGTGCTCCAATTAAAAGCTTTTCTCTTTGCCAAAAAGTTGCTGCTAGCTCAGTTGATTCTGGTTTCCAAGTGTACTATGCAGTGCAGAGTACAGATGGCCTCCGCCTCTTCAGTAGTGAAGATAAACTGAAGTAAAATGGCATTTCTGGAGAGCAGTAATTGCACTTTTACAGCTGCTACCTATATTTAGTACAGTTTTTTTGGTAGGTATTGTTCTGCCTCATGCTTTAATGGAGCCTGCTTCAGAAAGTTGTCTGGGGATGATTATTGTGATGCCCACTTACACCGTAGGCATTGAACCTTCTTCTGTTTTACGTTATAAATTAGAGTCGTATCTGCTTCTTAGAAGTGCTCTGCCAGGTGGGCATGCAGAGAGAAGGGAGCTATCCCTGCAGCCTCTCTGAAACACAAACTGCTTCTGAATAATTTTTATCAGATAACTTCTAGGAACACATGAACTGCTTTACATAGCAGAATCATTCTTGTGGAATATAAAGGAGATGCCAAGGGTACATTCGAGGCCTTCAGAGCAGTGTCTCCCATTTCCTCATTCCTAATTGTCAAAGCAGCCAGGAAATGCATGTAAGGCTGGAAATTGATCTTTTAACTGTCTTGTCCTTGAATGTTTTGATAGTTTCCTTATAACATAACATAGTGTTACATGAATTTATGCTCAAATACTCAGCTATGTGCGAAGTAAATGCAATTTGCAAACTTGCTGCTGTTCCCTCTTGGTGGTTGTTGTTCTGGGATACCTGTTCCTGCTCACAGCTCATCAGTGGCAGCAGGACACAGCTGAGCATCCATCAGTGTTGTCCTGCTATGATCTTGTTGGCCTTTCCCTGTGGTTCAATCTACTGCCAATATTAACTTGTGTTAAGTTATGGACATTCTGTGGAGTTTAAAAAAGGTGGGAAGTCAATGCTTTCCACCCTCAGTGATTGAGGGGACATACAGGTCAGGCTCTGAGAGTTACTGGAAATTTAAAATTCTCTACAGCTGGGAGATATTTTTTTCTTTTGTGTTGTCTTCTGTCTTTCTGGAGGAAAAGGCAACTGGATGAAATAACCTTTTGGGTTTTGTTGTTGTATTCTAGGTGACCATTGCAGACTGTCTGGAATATCAGTGGGTGACTTGTTTTCAAGATACAGCAGAATTCATTCTTGGGCAAAATGCAGCTTTCCTGGGAGAACTGAAGGAAAAGGTCAGTCAATTAGCTTATTGTATTTTTACATTTGTCTTGAAGCTGAACTATGTCTCACACATCTTGTGCTGGGCTGCCCTCAAATTTCTTGGAGTTTTTTTTTGATCCTTCTGGTAAGGAAATAATCTTGTAACGTTTTGAAGGCAGCTCTGGAAAAGGTGTAAGGTTTGTGTGGAACACCAGTGCTGATCCACCAGAGAGCATGGTCTGTTATTTGTGTGTGAATGTACAGCAAATGTGGCAAAGGCAGTGGGGTATGTTCGTGTACTCGCTGTGGGAATTAACAGCATTATTAAAACACATTAAGAAATGCCATGTGAAAGAAAGAGATGTTGTGTTTCATTTGTCAAGGGTGACAAATTTGCCCTTTCTCTGGGTGACAGGCCAGCTCAGTTCAGCCCAAGGTTGTCCTCCAGATGTTGGCCTTCAGTATCTTTTACAACTTCACAAATCATTGCTTCTCCCTCACCCGAAGTTCTTGGCAGGCACTTGTTTACTCCCGTCGGGATTATTTTCCACAGGCCATCTGCCCGAAGAACAGAGATTTGCCTGGTTTCCTCCATAGTTTGCTCCCACAGTCTGTCTGTCTACCTCTGAGCTCTTTCGGCTGCTGAAAGCTGGAGACCAGCCTGTCCTCATCACCTGGAGAGGCAGCTGATCACTCAGGGGTTGTGCCACAGCCTTTGGGGGACTGACAGCTGTAACACGTGTGCTCCAGTAGAAAAGACAGCCTGTTTCATCACTGTACCTAGATGGGAAGAATCTGGAAAAAAACCCCTGTTTAAGCAGTGAATGCTGACAACATTATCCCTAATGTGTTCCAAAAATTTGTTTACAAAACCAAAAAGTTCCAGAACACTTTGTATGTATCTTTGTAAGTAGGCAGGAAGCTTTTTGAACTAATGTGTGTGAGCCCACTTCTGAAGGCTCTTTTTGTTTTTCCCCACCAAATATCATCAGAACTTTGGGGGTCTCATGAAAACCATGATTTGTAAAGTGGGTCATTGGCAGAGATGCTGAAGTGATCTTCCTGTGACAGATTAGAACAGTTTTTAAGGTTGTAAGTCATTAGGCACTAGCAGACAGTATTATCTTCCCTTTGTCACTCTGCACTTTTCTGCTGCTTTTTTCTTTCTTCCAACCAAAATAATCTTTTCCCGATTTTTCTTTTTACTTGTGGACTGTATAAAAAACTGTGTGGCTTTGTTTTGTTTTTAAATGGTGATGTGGAATGCATGATAAGTTCTTGAATTGCATATGAGCCTTGCTGTGCTCCCAGGCTAAGGCTGGTTGATTCCAGGACTCCACAGATATCCCAGTTGTTGGTTAACCCATTGCTTGGCTGGGGGAGGGAAATGAAGCAGGAGGGATTGTTGAGTCTGTTGTCTTGAGACACTGTTGTAGACCTCTGTTTCTGCAAAGCAGGGCTGTTTTTCCTGTAATATGGGATGATTTTTGGAAATTTCCTGCACTCTGGCTGTCAGAGGTGAAGGGTACAGAGCTTGTGGTTCTGGGATGCTGCATTTTTGTGGCATTAGGAAGGCTGGACACCTCTGTTCTGTAGGAAGATGTCTTGCTGAGGGGATTCTAATTAGATGTGCTTGCACTTTTGCATTTCCATTTTCAGACGTTCTTAACTTGTCAATATTTTCTTACTTCAGCCGTGCTTAATCTCAGCTAGAGTTTAAACAAAATTTCTTAGTCACTTTTAATGCTGAAGAGAACTGGGTGGGGAAGGAGAGACAGCAGATCCTATGTACCAGTACAAACATGTAATGTCTTTTGAAGAGCTGCCTAATGGAAATGGCTGAGGATAGAAAATGGAACATAATACGGAGTGAGCCCTTGAGCGGGAATGCTTTGTGTTCCAGGAGAAATTGGTTTTGATTTGACACTTTTATGAGCCTTTAAAAATGGTACTCGATGCATTTGCAGCAAGCTTTTCTTGGTGGTTTTTCTCTGATAGACCTGATGCGGTGTCTTGTGAAGTTGGTGGGAGTCTTTTCAGTGCTCACAGTATGGATGGAGTTCATGTACAGCCCGTGACCACACTGAGCAGAGGTACACGGGCAAGGTTTTTCATCTGCTTCTTGCCTGTGCTTGTTAGATACCAAAGGAGGTGATGTGGGGTAGCAGTGACTGCTATGCTGAGGGCATTTTCAACTCACTAATGGTTAGCACAGTTTGTGACAGAGCTGCAAAGAGGAGCTAAATGCTTTATTAAGCGAGTTTTTTTATCCTCTAATCCGTAAGATGGCCAAAGGAAGGGGTTTTAATATTCAGGAGGGATATGCCTAAATACTGTAATCTGTGAACCTAGCTGCTCCTGTTCACCTCCATTTGTTGTGCTTTTCTAAACCCTGGGAGAATCACTGTGTAGTGTAAAATAGTGCTGCACACAGTGAAAAACAGCAGATGTAACACTTGGAATGTGAGTGGAACTGGGGTGGGTTCAATTCCATATCAGATGCTCTGTCTGCTGCTGGAGTGACTGATCAAGTCAAGTGCATCTGGTAGATAAATGCATTAATAATTACTTGTCAGTATCATCAGGGGGCTGCAGGATTTTTTTGGAATGTCAGCAAAGGTTTTTACGACTCATATTTTTACAAAAATAAACTTTTTTTTTTCACAGTCTCCACGACTTGCCTGCTCCTTTTCTACTGTTTTGACAAATTGTCTTTTATAAATGATGATGATGATGTTTAGTGTTCATATGGTAATTAGAAGCAGCTTATGTTATAAATATGACACAGTCTTCTCATGGTTATTAAAGCACGTTCAAAACATGGATCCATGTTTTTTATAGAACATTCTCTTAAATAGGCCTGTGTCAGGATGTGAAGGATACGTGCAGCTTTGATGGATAAGCAGAAAACCAGAATGCCTAATAAGGCAATTAATAGGGGAATAGTTAACTCTGTCAGTGTTTGTGATCACAGCACAACATCAGAATTAGCCAGTTTGGCAGCTCCTGAAGATTTGTAGTATTTTCGTTCCTTATATCTGGTTGCAGATTCAGTGCAATTGTATGTTCCTTTGTTTAGGCAGCTAAAAAAGTTGTCACCTTTTTACCTTTAAAAAGTTTTGAGTTAGGGGTTAGGCATCTAAAATGGGATGATGGGAGACTCAGCTCTGCCTGTGTGGGCCAGGAAGTTCCGGTGTTTTGCCAACCTCCCCAAAAGCTGAGCAGTTCTCAAAGTTCGTGGCACTACTGGGAGCCTGGAGTGTCTGCAGCTGATCCCTGTCTTTGTCCTTCCCTCAGAACGAGCAGGCTTTTGAAGAAGTGTTCCAAAATGCAAACTTCAACACCTACGAGTTCAGGATCCGAGTGAAACTGGAGACTTACAATGTAAGTGTTGCCCAAAAGGCAAATACTGTAACTTGTGGCTTTTGTAGTTTGACTTGTCTCCATAGGAGGTGACTTCCTCCTCTTATGTTTGTGGGGAGAGGTTTCCCTTGCTCACGGAGAACAGAAGATTCCAAAGATCACACAAATACTGCCAATCTTGAGCACTGAAGGGGGGATTCTTGCTGCTCCCTCTCAGGCTCATCAAGAGTGGCTGGTTTCACATGAGAACAACATACCAGCTCTGGGAGTTGTGTTGGCACTCCCAGCTAACCCAGATACCAGGAGCAGTAAGTTACTGGGGCAGAAGGAGGTTAGAACCAAACGCCTGGAGTGCTTCATGTTCTTTTACATACTAAGATTTCTCTTTCGCAGGACGAATCTCGTATTAAGGCCACAGCAATGGACGTCAAACCCGTGAACTACAGAGAATACAGCAAGAGGTTGATTGCCAACATCAGGAGAAATGCTCAGCTGGGGTGAGGAGGCCAGTGCTGGCTGGTTGAGCCTAGAACTTCCAGGAAAAACTCAATAGATAATGTTGCGTTGACTTTTTCCCTGTCCCGTGTGTGACAATTCTGCATTAGTTCCACCGTGCGTGGCAGCCCAGCGTAGTGGGCTGAGTGATTTGATGCATTTCTCTGGAGGTGTGCCCTGCTAGGTAAGAATGCACTCTAATGGCCACGATTCTGCAGCCTGTTGTGGTCTGTTAAACTCTTGACAGCACTGAAGAGGAATCCCTAGACAGATTGCCAAGGTCTTTAGACAAACCACTCAGAATGTCTGAAGTAACTTTGCTCTCTTCCTATATGTAAAGCTGAATTATATAACCGTTTTGTCTCCTTTGCAAGGGAGCAGTGACAACCTTGACACTTTGACTTGCTCAGCAGAGGGTAGGAGGAACAGTGTCATGCAGCTTTCAGATGTGGACAAAAGAGGACAGGTCTATTAGTACAAGTTAGTTCCCTTCCACAGAACTCAAAGGCTTTCACTTTCCACAGGTGCCATGCAGTTGTTAATGCTTGGAATGGCAATATGGTAGAATTATTAATCAAAGACATATCTCTTATATCTGAAGAATATCCTTCCTTCAGGGTTTAATAGACTGAGTCAGATGGGTCTGATATTAATCAAAATTGTCTCTTCTGAGGAAGGCAGATAAGCATTGACTCTCCATCTCCCAGGGAAATCCAGGCAACTACAAAGCATTGCTTTAGTTTTCTCTTCAATTAATACTATGGATTTCTGACTGATATTTTTTGGCTTGCAGTTCCTGCCTATACATGTTTTGTATGTTTGTATGTTCAGTTTCTTTGGTTTTCTTTGTAACGATGGTAATCAGAAAGAGGTCTTTAAATGGGGGGAGCTTTGTTTCAATAAACAGTGTTTAATTCCTGTGTAGTGAATTTTGCTTTCTTTGAACACCAAAGACTTCTCATTACTGGAAAGCAATTAATTAGCTTTCATAATAAGCATTCACTTGGGGGAGATGTTACCTTATTACAAACTCTAAGGTTAGACTGAAGAATGGAGACTTCTTTGCCTGATGTTAACAGCATGGAAATGCAGTGATATTTTCACCATTTCTGTGCCTGAGAATGCTGATGAGCTGGCACTTCTGGGATTTTTATTGACGTTTACACAGCAGTCTAAAACTAACCAGGCTTTGAGATTTGTTCAGACATAGAGCTAGTACAGAAAACAGTAATTATGCTACTGGGCTTTTCAGTCAGCAGAGCATGCTAGCTCTGTGTGCTCCTAATCACATTAATTATGTGTTCCCTGGCTGCAGCTCACAGCTTGGCATTTGCTGCACAGCTCCAAGCATCCAGGCAATGCTGCAGTGGGTCTCTGGTAGCAGAAGTGAGATTTATTTATTTATTTTGCTCCGTAGAGCACAGTTTCTTCATGTATTCAGTTGGTGCCCTTTATTCCCTGTGATTTCCTGTTTGTCATCTCAAGTCTTGGTGTTTAAGTACTGTAAATGTCATTTCCAGTGATGGACATGAAGCACATTATTCTGGGCCCATTAATTGCGAACACAACCTCTTCTTTTTTGGATTCTGAGGATCATGACTGGGTTCTTCTGCTGATGTCTTGCATTTTTTTATTGAAGTATTTGTTCCCTCTGACCTTGCTTATAAAGCATTGACTACAAAATTACAGTCTTCAGCACAGTACTGGATTGACAAATGGTAGGTTAGTGGTGATAATCCATCTTTCCACTCTGCTAACCAGTCTTTTAGTACTGCTCCCTTCCTATCCCTCCTTCCCAGTTTTAGGGAGCTGGGAAGCACAAGTGGTAGTGCACAATATTCCCTGAGGCTCATTTCCAATTCCTGGCCCCATCCATACACACCGGGAAGTTTTTATGGGTGTTGTTTTCTGCAGGTGTTTGCTGGCATTGCAGCTCTGAGTGTTGCACACCTGCCTCTGCTGGGGCAGCTCCTTTTCCCGGAGGGAACTGCTGCACATCTGTATTCCTGGGTTTGCCATGCCATCAGCCAGAGCACTGGAGATGGAGGGCATCAATACCCAGGAGCATTAAGGTATCTTACAGGATCAGCTGAATGACCTTGACAACTGGAACAGAAAATCAACTTAAAAGAGTTAGTGTGAAAAGCCATTTATTTGAGGACTAATAAAAAACAGCCCTCTGTTCTAAAGTGGATGCTCATTAGTGACTGAAGAGTTGGAGGGTTTTAATCATGCCTTAATCAGCTAGTATATGATAAAAACATCAAGCTATGTGAGGCAAGGTATTTCTAGTGTAGCTATACAAGTGCCACAGCATTATATAAGCCTCTGCTGTGAGATCTCATCTCGAATGCTATGTACAGCTCTGGCCTGCAATGTGGAGAGGCAAAAAAGAAACTCAGCTGGGGCGAGTACAGAGGAGGACTACACTGCTGAGTAGGAGAATGAGGATCTTTTTTAGGAGGGGCCTAGAAGAGCTAATATAGCAAAATGAATCCTGAGAGGGGCATATGATTTCCCACTTATATAAAGGATATATACTTCTATCTGTCTTGTCTTCCTTCCCCTCATCATAGGCTAGAACTGCTGTGGGTAACTGGTTAATAAATTGTCAATGCAGGGAAAGTGAAGTATCCAGCTGAGAAGTGAGGGCAAGGAAGCTGGGGAGGTGTCTCCATTCTCCTCCCACCTCACTGCCAACTGGCCGTAGCCATCCAAACCCTGGTAGATCCCTGCAGCCACTGGCACAAGCCATGGAAAACTTCACAAAGGCTCTGGGCTCCTCTGACTGTGCTAATTAAGTGGACTCACAATGCTAATTTGGATTATTGGCAAACTAGCCTGTGCCTTCCTTCCCTTCATCATAAATCTCCCCTGCTACTCTCCAGGTTATTCTGGATGGCTTCAGCCATTACCTGGGCTGAATATGTATTTGCTCAATTGAAAGGATTCTGGAATTGTTCGTACCCAGATCTCTGTGAGGTGAGGATTCCTGTGGCTGCTCGTGTTTTGCTTTAAATTAAATGTACACAGCAGAGATGAAATTGGGAGGGCTGCTGGTTTTTGAAACAGGCAGGTGCAAAGGCAATTACACAAGAACATCAAGTTCTGCATGGCCGAGGGAAGATCTGGAGCGTGCTCTGCCAGGCCATGTTCAGGTAGTTTGCTGTTTGTCTTAATTCCCTCTGGTGGGATTGAACTGTGTTTTCACTGGGCGTGAATCTTAAATGAGTTGTTACTGACCCCTTACGAGTCCCTGGAGGGGAGATTCTGTTTGAGCCAGACCGAGTTTTAAAGATGCATCAGGTGGTTTGTTGTTTGTTCGGGGTTTTTTTTGTCCCCGAAGTGAAGCTTTGAGGAGCACTACATTCTTGTAGCTGTTGTGAGGAATAAATGGTGGTCTTGGCTGGATCAGGAGCGACTGCTTTGCTGTGTGCTGTGCGTGTGCTCTGCCTGGCAGCTGGGATGAGTGTGTGTGTGTGGGCTCCTGTGTTCCAGCACGACGGGATTGTCCTTTTAGTGCGGCGGGTGTGACAGTGGAAGCTGATGAGTCTGATGCTTTGATTCCTAATTCTCGGTGATATTTACATTTGCTGCCCAAGATGCGGCACAACATCTCGAGGAGGGAATGTTAACTTTCCTTCTGGGTCCTTTTTTTTGTCATCTTTCCTTCGGCCTTGTTTTCTAGGCGCCTTGGACAAGTGGCCACTTTGGAGAAGAGTGGCCACCCCGCAGGGCTTCCTCCCTCACGCCTCAGGGAGCTGTAGGAGAGGCTCAGATGGGAAAGAAAGGGAAATTTCACATCACTTTGATATAAAAGGCTTAGGAAAAACGTGAAATGGAGTAGGCTGCCTACTTCCAAAGCCTGTGTTCATGGAAAGGAGTGGTCTGCAGCATATTACGCATTATAAATACTAGAGTAGTGCAGTAAATATCGGTAATCTTATTAGAGGGAGTGGAAATTCTCTTTAATATATTATCTGTGAGGATGCAAGAGGCCCACAACCTTCTCGCAGTTTTTTAAGTCTGTTTTTCGTGTTTACGTTTTTGCATTTCAATCATATGCATATTTAAAAAAAAAAAAAAAGTAGTTCGGATCGCCAGATGGATTTTTCATGAGGCCTGTTATGCATTTTTCTGTGTATTTTATTTGGATATTTAGGTGTCTGTGTTTGGGGGGTAGGGTGTTGTTTGTTTTTAGTTTTTTTCCTGTTTATATTGCATTGATTTGTTGTTAAATTCAGCCTCTGTGCCATGCCAGAAGCGTGCCTTTGGGAGTGTTCCTCGGCTGCTTGTTGTGCTTTTCTTTTTCCCCATCCTTGTAAGTTATTTAAAATGAAATGGACACTGGCAAAGGCTTTTTTTTTTAAATTTGTCTCAAACATTTTGCCCTTTAAAGGGAGATTTTTAAACAACAACAACACCAAAAAATTTTAAAAATCAACAAAACCAACCAAAAAATCACCCTCCTGAGCTTCTTTTCTGTTGCCTGACAAGAGTTTCTTTAAGGTCCTACGTGAAGATATTACCTCTCATAGGGATGTAATTCCCAGGGGGAGCCCAGGTTAGGATAAAGGCACTTGGGAAGCTGCACTGCAGAGGATGCACCAGAAATGGGCTCTTTTCTCTGAGAGTTTATCCTCAGAAAGTTGTCAGAGCAGAGCCAGGTTGCTGGTTTATCTGATGGAGAAATGAAAGATGTGAGCATTTGTCATGTCCACTCTGACATCACCGCTGAGCAATTAAGAGGAAGAAATCTAATTTTTTTCGCCATCAGTTTAGCTCTCGGAATTCCCTCATGGCTTATTGTACAAAAAGGCTGAAAAATAAGAGTAATAATCCGATTTTTGTCTGTTTCTAGTGTTTTATGTTTTCCATTAAAGCCTTGCTGCTGTGCTGCACTGACTTCTTGAACTGCAGGATCAAAAAATACTCCTCCCTTTGTTTTTGGTGAAGACCGACTCTGAAAAGGATAAATATTATCGATTGAGGTATTTAATACACTAATGAAACCCACAATTATTGACTGGGTAATTAATATACTGTCTAAAAGTAAAGTTTGACAGCGCATATAGAAAAGCGATATTGACTTGCGCTTCTCTGGCAAGGAGCCTCGCAGGTTTTTATTTATAGACACTGAAACACGTTCTTCAAGTAATGATTCAATCCCACTTTGTGCTTGCCACAAGCTAGGAGGCTGCCCTTCCTCTTGCTGACTGTAAGGCTTTCGCATTAGCTGTGGGGAAGGAGAATTTTCAGCCTTCAGCTTTGCTGCCTCCCGCGTTAGGTTTTGGGGCTGGGGTGGCCCCGTGCGAGGTGCTGGTTTTTGCAGGCTTTTCCAAGGAGCTTTTTGCTGTTTTTAAGCAAGTTTGGGGACTTTTTTTGGCTTGATTTTGGGTTTGTTGACCTTGGTGAGTGAGGAAAGCATGAAGGAACCAAGGGACAGCGTGGCAGAGCTGGGAGGGTTCCACTGGACAGAGGGTTTCCTCAGCATAGCTGCAGTTTTGTTCTCAGAGCATCTTGCGGGGCAAATGTTCTGGTTTAGGCTCAAGGTGGTTTTGCTCTAAGCTTAAGTAGCCTTTCTTAAGCCTAGCAGCAAGATTAATCTTCCCCCTGAACTGACAGGTATCTGCAGCCTGAGGTGTGTTCTTGCCTTATTCCAGGGTTTGGCGGTGCTCACACATCTCCTTTAGCCTTGCTCCTCTTCCCCTTGCAGCCCAGCCTTGTGTTCTTTGCTGCTGCTCAAGTTGCCAGAGACTGCATTTAGATTGCCAGGAAGCTGAAGCTGCATTTATAAATGGCTTTAAGTTGTTCGTGTGCCCCTGTGAAATGTTAAACTTCTTAGCACCAGGTGAAGTTATTTACATCCAACTCAGAAGCTGATAATGAAGGTTTTTTTAGATTTCAAGTGATTTAAAAAAAAACTTCCAAATCCCAAGTGTATCAGCTATGTGGTAATTGGAGCTTGTGCTGTCATTAAAAATGACAGCTTTCTCCAAAAACATTCTTAGTGCTTGTAAAATGCAGCTAACATAACCTATATTTAACTTGTATTAGCTAGAATTTCCTTTCTGTGCTTGCTTACTTTCAGAGCTTTGGTGCGAATACCAAGGTCCTGCTCTATTCCTCAACCACGAATTATTTTACCTGGTGGGAAGAACAGAAAGCTTTTAACCAGGGTTGGACAGAGGGTATCTCTCTGTGGTTTTCCCTGTAGAAGGTGGGTTTTCTTTTCCAGCCAGCAGAAAGAAGCCATTCTTTGGGCAGAAATAAACCTTAAGCACTAATGTGTGTGGCAAGAAGGGCCAGATTGCTGAAGGCTGGGACAAAGCTCCTGTTCCTTAACCTTCCTGAACAGCTCTTTTTTTTTCTTTTTTTCTTTGGGTTTTTTTTTCCCTTTTTTTTTTTTTTTTTTTTTTTTTTTTTGTCCCTCTGCGGTCAGTCAGAAACATTTGCATGTCGAATCGTTAAGGCTCTGTCCCATAATTGAGATGCTGGGTGGCAATCTGCTCCCCTCCTCCGCCTGGAAGTGTTCCACACAGAGCCCTCTAATTAAACAGAAAATGGTTTGTCATGTGTAACTGCCTCTTCTGAATGTAACAAACTCATTTCAGGAGATGCCAACACCATCTTTATAGCTGTTTTAATAATCTTCTCTTGAATCAGAGAGGGCTCTAACCTCGTATTTCACTCCACCAGCTGTTTATTTTGCTGTTTGGTTGTTGGTTTGGTGGTTTGTTGTTTTTTTTTTTGCACTGAGAACGTGTAGACTCTTTTTCTTTCCTTTTTTTCTGTGTGTGTATGGAAATCCTCATTAGAGTAACTGAGTTGAAGTCTGTGAAATAGTCAGTTAGGGCTGAGGCTTTTAAGCTTTACTATTTACAGTGGGAGCACGCGCGGGCTTTCTGCTCCGAGCCCTGTCAATCTCCCGCCTGTCACGCCGGGAGGGAGCCCAAAAAACTCCGCTGCCGGCCCCGTTTGCCGGGGAACGGAGGTGTTTAGGCAGCTTCCAGAGCTAACATCTATTTTGCAGACAGATGTGCATGCCACAGCCACCCTCCACACACGCCTGTAATAGAAACCATTAGCTCCCCGCTCCCCCAGCGCGGGGGAGAGCTGCAGTGTGTTCTTAATGCATGAAGTGTGGTCTGGGTAGGACACAAATAGTGTAGCAGATTACCAGGTGAAATTGGCTTTTACCTCTCCCCCATCCTTCTCAGACACTTTCCTGCCAAACTTCAGCTTTTAAGTCGGTGCTCAAAGAAATTCTCCCTGTGTAAAAGGCCTCTTGCTGCCTTTTAAATTGGCTAATGTTTGGCAGAAAATCCGAATAGCGGGTACAGTTATTTAGTGCCTTCATTACTTACTGCCTGGAGACTTTCTCTGATATTAGTGGCTCCTGTTTATTCAGAGTGTGCTCGTGTCTGCCTCTCTGCTGACAGCCTTCTAGGTAAGGGAGGACCCGTAGGAGCTCAGGGTGCCATGGCACAGCTTTGTGTCCTGGGACAGCGCTTTTTCTTGGGACAACTCCCGTGCCCTGTGCTGGAAACCCAGACCCTCCCTTGTTGTAGCAGCTTCCTGAATGGCAGCACTGGTTAGATGAGGAGCAGCGTTCTCCCAACAAGCCACGTTGTTAACATCCAGCTGGGATGTGAAAATCACTTCTAGGTTTATGTCTCTAAATATTGCGAGTATGATGCCACCATCTTCAAAAAGGGAAGGAACAGCAAGCCGACTCCTGTCAGTTTGTTAGAGCATATTTATAACTCAAATGCTAATTCCTGCTCTTGACTCATAATAGCTTCTGAATTCTGAATCTTTAAATTCCGGATCTCATGTTTTGAGGTTAATCCATTCAGATAGATTGGGAAGCAGAATTTATAATTTGGAGAAGCAATGTCAGTCCTTCTTTGCTTCAGTCAGTCATTCCATGTTGGCTGTAGGTCCCACCAGCAAGCCACTATTTGACCCTTCCTTAGAGACTAGTCAAACCCAACATGTTCATTTCATCTGACTTGATCCTGCTGTTCCCTTCACACTCATACCTTGGCCCATAAGCTTAAGAGTCACAGGAGCTGGCTGTCAGCACACTTGCCTGATTCTGATTTAACTCATTCAGCTTATTGTGAGCCTTAACCTATTTTCCGTGCTGTCTCCAAGTGTACAGCTTCTGCAAAGAGATTAATAATTCAGAAAATATATCTTAGTCTTCAAACCTCTCCCAGGCAGCAGTGCAGACTTAGGGGGTTTGAAGAAAGGAGTGGCATTAATATCCCACCTATCAGTGGACATGGTCTTTAGCATCAGCCCTTAAGCCAGCGTTTGCAGTCAGAGCCTGTGTCACCACGGCTCCTGGCTGATGCTAAAGCTCCAGGAGCTGCCTTCACCTTGTAGAAAGCTTTGCTTGACTTGCTCTCATTACACTCCGGCCCTGTATCGGATTTTGGGGAGAGCATGCTCACTGCCAAGTGAGATTTAAGGAGAAGAGTAACTGTGTTTTGATTTAGAATTTTAATCACCGTGCCTGCAAACAAATGCAAAAAGACAAAGCGATTTGAAGGTGAAATTCTTTTTGAAATTAGAACTTAGTGTCCGATGGGTTGTTTTTTTCCCTCAGTTAACAAAGCTGGTGAAAGATCAGAGCGTTGTAATGGTCCTGTTAGTGTCATTTCCTCTGATTAATGGGATGTCATCTGGTGTTAATGACTGGTCCAGTCCTCAAGCAGCAACCTATTCCCTCGCTTTGCCTCCTCTTCCTTAAGTATTTTGAGGACATTTGGTATCTCAGAGCAGGAGATCAGCCTCATCCCCTCTCCCAGCTCAGGCTTCTCGTTGAATTTACCAAACCTGAGGTGGTTGATTTAGCATTCCCCCTCAAGGGATGCTCCTGAAAATAAACTTTAGACTCTGCTTATACACCTTAGTTTATTGTGGTGGGTGCTAAGTGCTTACAGGGGGGGCATTCATCCCAATTGCAGCCCGCAGAACACGGTGTGCCAGCTGTGTGTGACTGCTCCCATAAATCCCCCTTCCAGGAGTTCCTGGCTGTGCACTTTATAAGCAGGCTTGTAGCAAACACCTTGCAATACATATTCATTATTTCAGCTTTGCTTAATGCATAAGGCTTGGGGATGGGGGGTGGGGGGAGAAGGAAGTGGCTTCTTCTCACCAATTTATGTTCCCTGAGCTAATCCTCCTCCCCTGCTTGGCACCGTTAACTTTTAGTTGCAATATTTTGTGTCTCGCAGAAGCAAGTTTTAATTGCGCCGCACAAGTCCCTTTCTGCCAATAGTTCATTAGACTTCATGAGTGCTCCAACTGAAGAATGGTCTCCCTGGATTAGCATCATCTTCCAACACACCCTTCCTGCTGGATCGCTGTCAGATGAACTGATAAAAAGAGTATTTCTGGACACAGCCGAAAAAGTACTGGGGGTGAGATACAACAACCTACAGGCTTCCAGACAAATGAGCAGAAACCAGGGAAAGCCATAATTCTGCATTCAGGACGTCACAGGCATGGCAGGAGCTTTGGAAGGTCTAGATTAAAAGGGAGCTATTTTTCTTCTGGAAATAGGAAGAAGGGATTTGGTGCCAGTCAGAAGCAAAGCCTACCCGAATCAGGCAGGAAGCAAAATTCACTGCAACAGTTCCTCCTGGAGCTGAGAGCAGCCGCAGTGCCTGATCAATAGGCAGAATCCAGAGGTGCAGGCAGAAAAGTCTCTAATGTGCCCACACTAATTAACTCTGAATTATCGGGTGTACATGTGAAACCTTTAAATGATCATCCTAGGATTTAGCCAGCACTTCTGTGCAGCAAAGTGTTGCCTGGGCTCTTCCTCCCCATGAAGCTCTTAGCGACCCTGGGTTGCATTTGTGGGCTAAGTGAGCTCCGTGCTGCTGCTGGAGCTGAAGGTGATCCAGCAGTGCAGCCACTGGAATAACCCTTGGAAATAGAGTTTATGCTATAAACCTTGTTTCAGCTGTCTCATAAGAGCTGCTCATCCTGGGAGATAAGTCATCGTGTGCCTGTCTTTAAAAAATGACTGGCTCAGCTATTGTCTGCATAAAATCACCTTTGTTTATTGTGCGTTTTTCTAATGGCTCAAGCAGCAGAGTAAAATTTAAATAAGTAATTATTGTGCAGGAGGCGCGCGCTAAATGGAATGATTTCCCTGGCTGCTCTGCCCTTTTGGCTGCACTCTGAGCACGAGGCAACTCCCTTGGTAATCAGGTGGGTTCAACCAGGCAGGTTTTGGCAGCTCGTGCCCCTTTGCTGCGGGAGCTCGTCTGCAGCTCAACATCTGCCTGAGCAAACCAGCCAAATTACTGGAAAACTTTAAAGTCTGGGGGATTTTTTTGGTAGGGTTTTTATTTTTGTTTTGATTTTATTTTTCGGGAGGGTTCTGGGGTTTTTTGGTTGGTTGTTGTTGGTTGGTTTGGTTGGGTTTTTTTTGAAACTGAGAAAAGCAAGAAGAGCAGAGCCTGGACTTGGATTTTTATCCCAATAACTCGATGTCCCTCCACAGAGTGGCCCTGAAAGCCACCAGCACTTCTTCCGGAGCCAGCAGGTGGAGCTTGAAGAATAGCATCAATATCCAACCCCATTTGTGCTAGAGCCCATTGAGTGGGAACTATCTGTGCTGAAATCCTGATTGAATAAAAATTGTTCATTATGCAAACTGTCTGGTTCAGTACACAGAGGCAGCCCCCAGGCACAGACCCCAAGAAGCTGCTTTCTCTTTCCCCAGATTAAAACATATGAACTGCTTTGATGTAATCTTATAACAAAGCCTAATGGACATTTTATATCCTCTGAAGTTGACTGTCATTTCTCATTGCTCTGCTTCCTCTGGCCTATTAATACTCCAACCCAGGGAGCGACTTGGGCCCTTTTTGCTCGCAAATACGGTACATTTCCCATCCATATTTAAGTTTTTTTTATTTATGTTTAAATACTGTTAGATTACATTACAGTATGTTTAATCCCTTGTTTTTTTCCATAGCTATTTATCATTTTAATGGAATGCTGCAGAATATTACATTGTGCAATGTGTTTAAATTGATAAATTGTATTAGAAAAATATTGGATAGGATTTTTAATGGTAAGTGGGGCTTTAGTAGATATATTTTCTCATTAGTAGACTAACTGCACACAGGCTGCATGAGGCTGGAATGTTAAGGATTTTGGGATAAGCTATATTTATGACTTATTTGACTAATTAAGGCACAATTTTATCATAAAGTTTTTCCCAGACTTTGCTGAGCAGGATGAAGGAGGAAAACTTGCCCCAGTGCAGTTACTCTACAACATCAGTTGCCATAACAACTTCATGCAATACTATATTTTTACTTGAAATTCCTTTTAAGAGTCAGTTGCTGTAATAATTTGTTTCAGCTGCTAAAAGGCATGTTTCTCTTTGTGGTGGTTTCAAGGCTCTCATTACAGTAACAAAAAAGTGGTTGTGTTAATATAGACTCTTTTCATTTCAACATATGCAAAAGTTCAATAGACTCCAAAAATAGACTTAAAGGGTGGAGGTGATGAATCTGCTATAAAATCTCTTCCAGTCTTTAGGAAAGAGGAATGGGTTTAGCTAGTGAAGGTGAACTTTATTAACAGCCTTATGGAGAGGTGCTGCTGTTACTCTGTACCTGTAATTATTGCCCCCAATGGGAAGCTAAAACTGCAACTTCATGTTGAGCATCCCTCTGCCTCACATCACAGCCAGGCCCTGGAACTTCCACGAGAGATGGAGGATGTGTTTGCTGTCCAAAAGAGTTGAGGCATCAGCCAGCCACCTTTCCAGGGATGCTGTTGCTGGTTTGTGGAGCTGGTCCTGAAGTCTTTGTTCAGGAGAACAGCACAACGGAGCACCAGCTCCTCCTAATCTATCTGCTGCCTTAATTCATTAAATAATCACCTCACATGAACATATATTGTCTGGGTTTTGGCCACGGGCACTCTGAAAGTGTAAAAACAATTTTCAGGCAGCCTGGAGCGTCATCTGATTTCTGATTCCAATGTTAATTTAGCGGAAGGCAAGGAGTGCATGATAAGAAAGTTGCTCACTTTTATTTTTAACTCTTTCCCCTAAGTTTGGTGATTGTTGCTTTCTTCCAGGAACACGCTGTGCTGGAGCAGCCCCTGCCCATTGAGCCAGCCTTGTGCTGTTTTAAATCCCCCATCTGGCTTCTGGCATCTCACGGTGCAGGCAGCAATTCCTCAAACAAGTTCTTGTTCTAGTTCAGCATATGGACCCTGCTTCTACTGGTGCCAGGCAAATAACAAAGTTTTTAGTTATTTGGTTAATTGAGACAGTCAAAATACAGCTTTTTTTGGATCCTCTCCAGGTTTCTCTGGTCCATGGAGTAAGAGGAGGAGATGTCCTGATGGCTTTCCCAGGTGTTTTTTCTCCTAGGGAGGATGTGGAGGCAGGAGTTGAGCTGGTGTTTTGATTTCAGTCCTTTTCAAGTGCCAAAGGATTGTGGCCTTTCTAACACAGCCCTTTTGGAGCAGGATTGAAGGTGATAAAACCACTTTTCTTCCAGGGCAGGACCAGTGCATTTGCTTTCTGAAGCTGGGGGATGCAGAGAGCCTAAACCCACCTTTCTCCCTGGTTCCAGAGTATGGAGAGGATTTACTCTCGCTGCAGGAAGGAGAAAACACCAAACCCCTTAAAATCTGTGATGGTCCCTCCCCTCCATGTCTTTGACAGGATTCTGACTCTGCTCTGCCATTTTACAGCTCTCCAGCTGGATCTTAGTCTTCCAGTACATTTATGACTCTGCTTTTTCCTGCAGTCTGGTCTATTTGTTCCACCCTTTCCTAACCCTGCTTCTCTCTGCTGAACGAAAAGGGTTAAAAAGGTTGTGTTTTGCATCGCTTCTCTCAGTCCAGTTCCTACCACGACCCCTGGATTTTTAATAAGAGTGGAGATGATGGTCATTTAACGCAGCCCCCTGCCTGCAGCAAAATCTTCATCAAGGATTTCCTGCCGCCTCCCTCAGGCAGCTCATCTTGTTGCTTAATTGTCTTTATGCTTTCTCACAGCTTCAGATTCCAACTGTATTTCCCTCAAACTGTAACTGTGGTTGAGTTGTGTGGCTCAGGAGAGTGACCCCTTTACAACTTGGTGTCTGTCAGCCCTGGCTGTGAAATTTGGGCTGGGCAAATTATTTTGGGTGAGTAGAGATGATAGAAAAGGGCATGTCTCACCATGAAAGATGAATCATTCCTTTGCCTTTTGTTCCTTGTTGTAGTAACATTATTCCTGAGGAATTTTTTGCTATTTATGTGATTGTCAGATGTGATTCCATCAGAATTACAAAGGAATTCAGCACGAATTAGTGGCCACTTAACGTTATAGAAAGCTGGGATGTAAATGCACTCCATGATCTCATCTACAACTCAGTCCTTAGCGGATGCTTCAAGGTAGATTTTTTTCCTAAAGTGGTCATAAATTGCAACCAGTCATTGGACTCCCTCCAGTCCTAGAGCAATTACTGGGCCAGTTCAGCTGAAGGGTTTGATCAGGTGTTTTACTAGCAGGATTTTATTTCACTAAATGAACATCTCCTAAAGAACCGGGAATGTAATATTTACACGTTAAAGTGCTGCTGTAATGGCACTGCATTTAACTTCACTAGGAGACCAGGAATCCTGTGGTAAAATGCCTGATAACTGCTGCATTTACCAGGGGGATGAATTTATAGCATTTGAATTCCTCGGCAGAACAAAGGGCTGTATCATGAAAGGACCCTCTTCTCCCTAACAAAAGCTTTGAGCCAAGTCCCCTTTCCTGCATGGTGTTGCTTTGCATCACTGCAGTTGTTGCCTTGCCTGGCTGCCTGGGAATATTTTGGATAAGTAAAAAGAGAGGGGGTGTCATCCTTCTGGTTTACCCTCCCCAGGTTGTGTGTTAATCCCATTTGAAGATTCTGGGAGAGATTCTCCACGGGAAGGGGCTGCTGGGTGCGAGCTCAGCACACAGAATGGCAACGTAGGTGGGATTCAAATCCACCTACTTCAGCCTGGAGTACCCATCCTCCCTGCAAGCTGGAACGCCCATGGCACAGCCACGGAGGTTTCCAAAGGCTGTCCCTCATCCCTGGGCCATCCTGTCCCCTCTAGGGGCTCGGGGCTGAGCGTGTGACACCACTGCCATCTTTACTCCTGGCTGGTGGAGCCACCTCTGTATAAATAACTTCTGTTATGCAGCTTCCCCTCCCCTCTGTTTTCATCCACTGGTATTAATAGTAGCTAATTATTGCTTTTACTATTAGGTCATGTGTTGTAAATACACTAAATGTGGATCGTGTCCCGTGCGTGCTGGTTTGGGTGCTAATGCCTGGATCCTGCCTCTTAACATGCAGCCTAATTGCACCACTCTGCCTGGCATGCTGTTTTTTGGGATAATTGCTCCCAAAGTCTCAGCATTCTAATGTAGTCAGTATTGCGTTGTCTAGCTAAAAATTGTTCTAAACAAACCTTTGGTACTATCCCAAAAGAAATCACAGCAGAGCTTCCTGGGAAAACCGGGGTTTTTCCTCCTCCCTTTCCTCTTCTCTTCCCTGCAGTTCACTGTGCTGGCATTGCTGGGGTGGCAGAATCCCCTCGGAGCAGAGCCCTGCTGTCGCTGCTGCCTGCATCCACGGGTGGCAGTGAGATGAGTCGGTGACAACCTGGTCACTGGTGAAAAATCTTTTTAATTATTTAAGTGGTGGTAAACGCCTGCTCTTATTGGTATGGGCATAAGCTGCAGCTTCTCTAATTTTCCTCTTTAATCTCTCCTGGAAGAGCTGAGTGCCTGGCTCTCCTTGGCGTTGTGTTTCCCTAAAGAAAGCTGCTTTGAAGAAGTCGGCTCCCTGCTCGGGATGCTGATGCGAATGAGTCCCTCAGCAAACAAGTTCCAGGCTTTTACACTAAAAGCACTTGAGGGTTATTTGTGAGTGTAATGTCAAGACAGCCTAATGGGAGATATGTGCCCCGCTCGGGTTTAAACCACGCAGCACTGTGAGCTTCCCAGGTGTGATGTTAGTGCTGATTTTGCCTTTTTCTCCACTTTCCATCTGGGAGATGGAATAAAGCAGAGTCCCGCGTTGCCTCTCGCAAGGAGACTGTCTCCTCCACTGACAGCTCCAGAAGAAACGTTCCTGCTGCTCTGTGGGATCTTTGGCTTCCCCCTCTCAGGCCAGGAATGCAGAGCCTGCTACTTTGCACAGGGGATGCTTTGTGCATGGATGTGTTCACTCCACCAGCAGCTGATTCTGGTATAAGCAAGTCCTACACCCTGGCCTGTGCTGCTGCAGAGGAGCTAATTTTCCTCCCTTTCCCACTCTTTGGGGCAGAGCAGAACATATGTGCTGTTACCTCTTAATTCTTCTGTGGAGCATTAGGACTAATAAAAACCTTTCAGAGTTTCTGATGGGAGAAGCAGCTGCCGTTGCACGCTAAGAAAAAAAGACTGATTACAATAAAACGCCCCACGTAGCTCTCCCAGTAACAGGGACAGGGAAAGAGTTGGTGACCCCCTCCTGTGGCAGGTGACACTCTTCTTTGCTTGACTAATTGCACCAGGGCTGCATACCTGGGTGGTAACGAGGGACGAGCGGCCGCTGTACCCTTTAAATAACAGAACATTGAAGTGTCATTGCTTTCATGTTTGTCTACTTGCTTCTAATTATTGAAGGCAGCTGACTTTAAAGCATAGGCCATTTCCTCCCCTTCCTGCAGCGGGGTCATAACAGCTTGTTTATACACTCCTAAGCTGGTTTGCTGCAACAGATTGTGACTTTAAATAGAAGGTTGCTAAGAGTGAGGTAAGGGTGCCGGGAGAAAAGAGCTTTCTCAAAACAAGTCACTTGGTATTTCGGGGAGATGGGAGCAGCAGGCAAAAACGCATCGGCGGAGAGGTGCGGGATGGGCGGCGCTCGTTGGCGGTTGGTGTAACAACACAGATCTGTACATATGTAGGTATATCTGCTCTTTTAGAAAGCACAGGGGAGTGTGATCGAGCCAGCCGTGTCCCGGGGAAACCTCGCCCAGGATTTTCCTGGACCATCTCACGAGACTGTACTATTACTAGTTATTTATTCACCCTCGGCAAATGCCAGCAGCTCCTGTTTGGCATTGGGCTGAATATCAAGAAAGTTGATTCATTGACTTGAAAAAACAAAACAAAGCCTACACTGGACAAATGCTAGAAAATATGTGTTGGTAAAGAGGTGGACTGAGTGATGAACATGTTTTCTATCTCTCATTTCTCTGACTCACGGCCCTAACTTAGCACAGATTTTATCTTATCAAACAATTAATTGCCCACATCCTTTAATTTCATATATATACGGTTTGAGATTGCTGTTTTTGTCTTCAAATGCCTCTTATCCTCTCCCCAGTAGACTGTTGCTGCTAAATAGATGGGATTATTTTCTTGGTGGCCATGCCAAATTTATTTATATTGCTAAGCCTGCATGAGGAGTTGGGGTGAACACAACTATCAGGCTGTCAAATTTAGCTTTACCCCCTTGGATTTAGTCCCTGGCAAGCTTCTGCTAAAGTCTTGGAAAGTAAAATTCATTAGATGAACCTTAGCATGATTTTTCCATGGCTCTGATTTTAATCAAAGTGCGGATTTGAAATTGTTTTATCGTTAGAATCTGTTGACTGAACGTCAGTACAAAGCAATTCCCCCCCTGCCTGGTGTAGAGATGCATCCTGTGTGCTTAGGTAAATCCCAGACCGAGGGAGTGGAACAGCAGAAAGGGTAGAAATTAGCCTCTGAGGCTTGCAAATGCACTGCAGGCTGATGTCTCTCTGCATTTCAAGGACTGAGGTTCAATTGCAAGGCTGTTCTTCTGCGTACCCATAATGGGCAAACTAATCAATTAAAATGGTCTGTTCTTAAGCCATTGCAGAAGGGAAGGCTTGTTTCTAGTAACTGCCTTACAAGGTCTGAAGGATGCGGGTTTAACACAACAGCCTTTTATCCCCAGATCTGCAAAATCAAGGCGCTGTGCTACGCCCAGGTACCTGGGAGCACAAGGAAGATAGATTCTGGGGAAGCTCTTTAGTAGGTTACTAAAAGAGCGTTTTTGCATAAGGCAGCGGAGTTGGTTTTCTCTGAAGACCAATTTACACAAGCCCCAGTGACTGCAGTGAGCCTGGAACTCCCAAACCTCGGGGCTGCGGCTCAGCATCCTGACAGGAGATATTGAGGGGCCCGAGGAGAGCTGGAGGAGGGTCACACTCACGCCAGACTTCTTGGAGATGGAAGCCTGTGTGTTTAAGAGCTTGTTCTAAGAGCCTGCACGCCCGTGTTTTCCATAATTACTTCCCGATGAGATCCGCCCTGGGTGTATCCATTTGAATTTTAAGAGCTTTGCTTTCCAGGTCAGCACGGTGCCTAACTCAGACCCAACTTCCTTGTGAATGAAAAATGAAAAAAACCCCAAAAAACCAGAGAGCAAGGCGATGTTCGTGCTGCTCTGGTCTGGGCGTGCTGACTTGCAGCATCCTCCTCTGGGTAAGTACAGTGCTCATCCGAGGCTGCAGGTGACCCCCTTGCCCGGCCAAAATCCGCGGCAGGCGGCAATTTTCTGCGCTCGCAGGCAGGACGAGGTCAGAGCGTCCTGGCGCCGGGAGCGGCACAAATCGGGAGCAGCCGGGCTGGAGCTGCGGCGATGAGAGGAGCGGTGTAAGGCAGAGGGGAAGCCAGACCCTAATGACAGCTTCTGCCTGCTCGCGGAATTCTGCATAGAGATCAGCACTTCCAGCAACAAAAGAAAGTAGGTCAGAGCCAGGTCCCCCTCCCCGCCTGCGCGCTGGAAGCACATGTGTTGGATTACACGGCTGCGGATTGAGGCAGGAGTGAGTGTGATGGGTGTTTTTCCTTCGGGAAGGTGCCTGTGAAAGCAGCGCGGTGCTGGTGCGGTCGCTCCCACCGTGAGGTTTTCCACGGAGCTGCTGCATTCCCGATGCCTGCGGAGCTCGGGGACCTATTTGTGTATTAAAGCTGCAGGGGGGAGCTGCCCTCGTTCCCCCTGGTTTGGGGAGGGGGTGAGGCCAGCAGCGGCACCTGGGTGTGCTCCTGGTCCCTGCCCATGCTCTGGTACCCTGATGCAGAGCCTCTCCTTGCCTTGCTGCAGCCATGAAGCTCCAGTTCTACTTGAACGATTACCCGACACGTTAATTGGGACTCCCGCTATGATTAAAAAGAAATTTCAGATTAAGCCCGCCATGCTGTAGAGCTCAGGAAGAAAACATCTCTTTATAAACACAGCAGGAATGTGGGGACTCCATTATTACTATTTTCTTTTAACTTTGAAGAAGCTGGCTCTCTCTGCTGTTTAGACCACAAGGAGACAAGTGTGGCCACCGCTCCACTATGGTCAGAGCTGAGCGGAAGGGATGCTTGCAGGGGAGATAAAATTGCAGAGTGGTTCTCCTCCCTTTTTTATTTGAACTTAATGTGATAATCGTAATGGTTTTATCTCTGTAGACTTCAGATCCTGTCTACGGGAGACTCAGGCTCTGCCACTCCTGGCCAGAGCTCAGAGGAAGCCCTGTGCAAACCAGGTGAGTGGTCAAGTGTGGTCCCGGCTCCAAGGAGCAGAATATGGTGTTCAGTGTATTTAATTCATTACACAACTTCTGCGGGGCTGTTGTTGGCCAGCTCTGAGAGTGTCTCCAGCTGGCCTTGTCGCTGGGGAACATCCCAGGTGAGCAGCATGTGGTTGTTGGTCCCACTGTCCATTGGACACTGCTGGCCGGGTGATGTGCTCTGAGACTGGTGGCTCTTCAGCTCTCAAATATTTGCTCTAATTATTTTCAGTTTGAGAGGCTGTAATGTTGTTTCCAGTCAAAATCCAGCCCTCCTCCTCCAAACGCTGCCTTCTGATGGACAACATCAGCTGAGGGTGTCTTCTCCTCCAGTGAAGCTTTCTGTGTGCAGTGGCTGAGGCAGGAAATCCCATTCGGATGAGTTTCTGCGTGGCAGGGGCACGGGGAGCTTCCCCCTGCCCATCACGCAGCAGGGGACCAACTCCAGCCCTTCCAGAGCACCAGGAGATAACAGTGTGTGTTCAATATCCAGAGCAGGAATCTCTGTGGGTCTGCAGCTTCCCAGCCCTGCCTTTGCTCCGTGCTGGACTCGCTGAGCCAGTAGGTGAGGGCAGCTGTAGATTATCCCCCGCTCCCCCCTGGATCTTTTTTTTCCCTTTAAACTTAGCCTTTGGTGTTCCATCTGAAGCAGCATGAGGTGGGTAAACTCCACTGCTCAAAATAAGAGTGGATAAGCTCAGTTTACTTGCATTTATTCATGACTTCACCACTCCACTGGGGCCTGAAAATCAGAGCCAAAAGGAACTGCAGTGAAAATTGGCCTACATGCAATGGCTTTAAATAATCTGCCCTTTTGCTCTAGTTCTGGGTTGAGATGTGCTGGAAGCCCGAGGAACTGGGATCTGCCTTGATGTGGGAGCTGATTTTTGTTTTCTTCCCCTGGTGTTGGTTTCTCTGTGTACAGCGTTACTTGGGGGAAGTTACAAAGCGGGAGGAAAGGAAAAAAACCTGCTTGAGAAATGCTGTATTTAGTGCACAGCTCGGAATTACCAGCATCCGCACAGTGAGTTAGCTTTTCTTTCCAAAGATGTAAAAAGAGAGAAAACAGAAATAAAGTGAGCAGCCTATGTCCCAAATATTGACACCTGGGAACAAGCTATTGTATTGGGATGAAAAACGTCGTTCTCCTGGAAGAGGAAGGGCTCATGCTAATAGTGAATTCTTGTTTGCCCTTACATTTGCGCAGACTGTTAAGGCAAATATGATTCCCAGCTGACGTGTGGTACATGCATGTGCCTGACACTTGCACCAGGCAGGGAAGAAGTCACGCAAGCCATCGGAGAGCCGAGAGCTCTGGGTGAGGCTCAGCTTCCGCATCTGAGCAGAAATAGAAATGGATCCATCCGCAAACCAGGTCATCGCCGCTCTTGTGCTTTTTCTCTTGGGCCCCCTTGAATCACATCATGATTTCTTTCCACCCCCCCACCCTCAGCTCCCTGCAGCTGGGATTACTTTTCACGTACTCTGCTCACATAATTGCCTCTAATAATTTCTCAGCTCTCGAGACAAATATGTCCACCTTTCCCCTCGCAGGGCTGCACACACCCACTCCAGCTGGCACGTATGCCCTCCTTCCTGCTGCTCCTGCCTCTCCCGAGCCCTTCCCTCCTCTCTCACTGCTCTAATCTTGAGAATTCCCATCTTCCTTCCCGGAGATGGGCTCGGTGGATGGCTTGGTGTGCCGCGCAGCTCCCGCACGCAGATGTCCTTGGCTGGTCCCAGCTCTGCTCCTCACCCGCCGGCGGGAAGGGGATCCTACAGGCGCTCGGGGAGATGGAGCCTCACAGGAGGAGATGCTGTCAGGCAGGGCTGCTCCGTGCCTCTCTGCTCTCTGGATGCTGGCACTGATATCTCAGGGCAGTGCTGTGTCAGCAGCACGTGTGCAGGGGGATTTTGGAGGTTTCCCATCTTTGCTCCGGTGTAAACCCTCCCAGCCGCCCAACGGAGCCGGTGGCCGGGGTCCTGCCGTGCCAGCTGGAGTGCCAGGGAGTCGAGGCAGGCTGTTAACATCCCGTGGTATATTTAGTTCAGGTTTAACAGGGGCTCCATATGTGTGTGTTCTCTTGTTTCCTTTTGCTTTCTACGTGCTAAGTAGATGCAGGGAGGAGTGGAGAAGCCTTCCCGTGACAGCGAGGGTGAGGTTTCGCTGCTTCGCGTTCCGCTGTCCTTTGCCGGGCTGCTTCCCCGAGCTGTGCCTTTAGAAAACATTGAGAGCTGGAGAGGAACAAGGCTCCCAGGGACTCCTTCTATCAGGGATCCCTGAAAAAGTGGTAAGGGGTGTGATTCTCCTGGGATCAGGGCACACGATGCTGTGGAACAGGACCCTGCACGCAGCCAACACCGTGCGCCAGCGGATTTTGCACATTTGGTCCTCCCCAGGATCCTTTGGTGCTGACATAGTCACTGCTTTTTCCCTTAAATTATTATTTTTTACATTTTTGTCTCAGGGTGAGGTTAAGGCATGAGATGAAAATCATACAGATAGTCTGTGATTCCCAGGAGGGGTTCCAGGAGGGCTTATTCTGAGGACATGAGGGCATGCAAGGCACTTCATGAGGCAGAACACGCAGAAACGCTTCCTCAGAGAAGATGTGTGAGGAGCCAACACCTTTGATTACGGGATATTTTAGCTGCAGAAGGGTTGACTGGGGGAATCATGATGAAAACCTTTTCCAAGGAGAGCAATTTGTATGCACTATTGAGAAATCAGGCCTGAGAGAAGTTTCACTAGGCCTGTAGGAAAAAAGAAATAACCAAGTCATGCTGGTAGGCTCAAAGCAGAGATGTTGAATCTCATCTGAGAGATGGGGAAGGTGCAGCCAAGCCGTGTGCTGGGGGTGCTGTGGTACCTGCCCAGCTGGAGAGGGATCACCTGGTGCAGCTCAGATTGAAGGAAACAAAATCCATCTCTAGGGATGGCAGCCCTTGCTGGGAGTGGGATCTGCTTCTCTGAGGAGCGAGGTGTATGGATGTGGGGGAGAAATGGAAATCTTCCCAGAAAGTCAGCAAATAGCCAAGAGTTTCATTATTCCATAACACCCTCAGCAATCCTCAGCCTGTCATAGGAACAATTCTGTATTTTAATAGAAGTGTTTTGCTTTTGACCCTGTGTAGCAGAGCAGCTTTCCAGCAGAAGGAGAGTTTTTACTGTTTCCATCAGATTTGGGGTTTCCTCACACTCCATTTGTTTAAATCTCCTGTCCCCCAGGCAGGTTTGGGCAGGTGGGGTGCTCGGTGTGGGTGCTGGAGCCTCGCAGGGTGTAGCAGGAGCTACTTTTGGCAGGATGGAGGTGTCAGACACCAGAGATGTCCTAGTGGCCAGAACATAATTGTTAATCACGATTTGGTACTTAGATTTTGACACTCTCTAAGTGTCAGCTGTAAGTACAAAATAACCCCCACCTCCTGAAGTTTCCTGGTGCCAACAATGCCCCTTGTCCCTCAACAGGATCAAGGGCTGGGTTGCAAAATGCTGATTTCTGCCTGGATCCCTAGAGAAGAGAACTCAACTCTTCTCACCCAAACGAGACCCCGTAACTTTAAACCCACGATTTAGCATCCCCCCTTTAGCTGGAAAACACAGGATCCAGAGCATCTGGCGAGTGCTGCAGCATGTGGGGAAAAGGAGACCACAAACAAATGGAGAGAAGTGGGAAAGAGGAAGGAAATTTTGGGGAATGTTAGGAAGTGTTTTACAAAGCGGATGGCAAACAACGTCTGCCTGACCCTGCGCCTGTCTGCGGCACCGGGGCTGTGGCAGCCAGCTCCCTGTGAGCAGGGAGTGCAGGAAGCTGTCCATAAATCAAAAGCACCAACAATATCAAATTTGTTTATTACATGGGGTAGAGCTGCTGTGTTTGACTCGTGTAGCTATTTTGTTTCGTTTCTTCTAGCTGCGTTCCCCCCCCAAAAATAAATTTGTTGAAGCATAACTATACCATTCTTTTTATCCTTAGATTCTTTCTTTCTTTCTTTTCTGAATTCTATTTTTTCCCCCCAGAAGATAGCGAGCGAGCCGTGGTGGAGCTGGTGGTACTAATGTTCTGCAGCAGGAGTGAAATAGCCTGGAGATGTGCAGCAAGAGCAGGGGCGTGTGCCCTAAATAGGAGGGTTAAACAGGGCTTATTCTGAGGGAAGCAGTAATTGCAGCTTGCGTGAAGCAGTAATATTCTTTTGTGCATTATTTACCCAGGAACATCTGCTAATACATATACATTCTCCGGTGCATGTAAACAACTTGTGCAGGAAGAGGATTAGGAGATTTATAAAAAAATTAGAAGCAAGTTAAAAGGGCAATTAGAAGAGCAGAAAGAGATATTGAGCAGTGAATTAGGGAGGATATTTTAACACACAATCAGAGCTCCCCGAGACGTATTCAGAGCAGAGAGAAGGTAAAAGAGAAAATTGGCCAATTACGAAATGATAGCGGGGAATTGGTGACATGAGAGAAGGTAATGGCTGATTTGTTAAACAGTTATTTTGATTCTGTTTTCACAAAGGAGGAAGAGGATGGAGGGGCAGCTCCGGAAAGGACTCGGGTCGTGCGGATGAGGGTGGGGAGTGAGTCTGCAGAGAGATAAAGATGCATCTGCAGAGTGGCTGGGCGTGGGGAGAATTTCACCCGTGTTCACAGGGTGGGGGAAAAAATGGATTTTGGTGAGCAGCTATTTCCAGCAGGGAGCTGGGTAACGAGGGGCTGGCGTTGTAATTCCCGCTTTTGTTCACCAAACCAGCTGCCTTGGGTGGGGACCAGAGAGGTGGTCACTGAGGTGACACATCCTTCTCCCTGCTGAAGGTGGTTTCTCTGGGAAAGGGGAGGACAGAGATGGAGGGATGCTGCTCCCGGGGCTGCTTTTATGTGGGCAGAGATGTTTTCAGCTCGTCAGCGTGACACCTTCCCCAAAAACACGCCCTGCAAAGCGTGAGCACCTGTGTCCCGCTTTCAAGAGTTGCTTTTGCTTCCATCTGTAACCCACAAACTCCAACGCAGTCAGGAATACAACAGCATCCCTGGAAGAGCTGTTCCCACCAGCACTGGTGTCAGTATCTCGTGTTTCTCCGAAGCAGGGGTGAGCTGGGGGGCTGCTGGATGTGGTAAGAGAGGGACAGGGGGATGGGGAGACAGGGGATGGTGCCAGGACCTCAAGGAGATAGTGATGAAAAGGGAAATAATCTTGCAAATGGGAAATGGGGTCTTGGGAAGTGTTCCTGGGGGAGTGGTTGAAGCTAAGACAGGGAAAGAATACACAGGCAGGGGATTTAGGGAAGGATAAACTTGAAGGACTGCAAAAAGTATTATTTAGCTGCAAGAAATGTGAAGTGATGCTTTTGTTCTGCTCTGTCCCTCTGAAGGGGAACACGCCACAAAGCAACTTTCTGAGACAAAGGAAATAGTTAGGAATTGGTGCAGGGGGGGCACAGCCGTGGTCTGGGGAGTGATGGGGAATACAGGAGAAACTGCGGTCTCGTGGTGTTGGTTTAGGCTGATAAACTAAAAATTTATTCTCAGTATCCAAGAGGTGTTTGGTTTTTCATCCTGCCTGGGAGGATAAAAGAGATGCAGTGTTGCGTGGTTTCTGATTTCAAAGCATGTACGAAAAGCTCCACATTAGCAATTACGGGATGAAACTGTGGAAAAGTGGTATAAAGGAGAGAAAATTGGCTCCGACTCAGGAAACGGGATTCTGCTGCCGGGAGTGAGTTTCCAGAGGCACAGTCTGGGGTCTCTTCTGGGTTCTCCTGGTGTTTATTTTTTCTAATGGAAAGGATTTGCATGAAGAGCCCAAAGTCAGAGCGTTAAAGCTGGCTGATGGAAGGAAGGGGAGAGCAGACACAGCGACAGGGACTTGTTTCATCTTTCAGAGCAGCACAGACTGGAGAACACTGAAGGAAAGGGAGAGTGATGAGCAAATAAAGGTTCAGGTGACACTTTTCCCAGGGGAGGTGTCTGGAGCTCACAGCTGAGCTTTGGGGAGCCATTGGCAGTGTCTGCCCAGGCAACAGGGCCTGTAAACCCCCACCCCGAGAGGAGATCAGGGCACATCCGAAGGATGAGCTTGTGGTAGGAGCGTGGACGGGTTTAGAATTCATAGAATCACAGAATCATCTAGGTTGGAAAAGACCTCTGAGATTGTAGAGTCCAACTGTTAACACAGCACAGCCAAGGCCACCTGTAAACCACGTCCCCAAGTGCCACATCCACAGGTCTGTTAAATCCCTCCAGGGATGGGGACTCTAAACCAGGTGCCCTTGGCCTCCTTGCCCACCTGGGCACACCTTGGGCTCATGTTCAGCCATTGTTGAGCAGCACCTCCAGGTCCTTTCCCACTGGGCACCTCTCCAAACACTGCTCCAGGCCTGTAGTGCTGCACGGGGCTGTGGTGACCCAAGTGCAGGACCCACCACGTGGCCTTGTTGAACCTCACCCCGCTGGCCTCAGCCCATCATTCCAGCCCAGCACCTCCTCGAAGTGCCCGAGGTGCTTCCCACCACTTTGGGGTTCAGCTCTTGACCCCTGTCAGACACCTTGGGTGTCTGGGAGCCATTCTGACGAGATCCCAAATGTCTCCAGCTTATCTCCAGCCTGAGCCAGACAATCTCTGGCAAGTCAGGGTTCCACCTACGTCCGCTTGGCTGGAGAGCTGCTGCTTCAGAGGAGAGGGGATTTCTGCCGGGCCTCAGAGCAACATTCAAAATGCATGAAGACATGCCGTAGGAAGGAGCTGGGGAGAAGACACACGAGCGTGAACCCGGGACCGTGGTGAGCTGAACCACGCAGCTGGGAAGTTCGTTATCGAGGCGGAGTGTCAGAGCATGCCATAAAAATTTAGTTTATCCTCAAAGAGCTGTGGTCGTGGGAGAAGGATGGGAGCGGGGAGCGATGGCAGCTGAGGAGGAGGCAGGAGGAATATCAGGAATATCAGTGTGTCCTGGTTTGGACTGGGTTAGTTGATTTTCTTTCTAGGAGCTGTGGTTTGGGTTTGGGATGACAATAATGTTGATGACACATGGATTTTCAGTTGCTGCTCAGCAGTGTTTGCCCTGAGTCGAGGACTTTTCTGCTCCTCTGAGGACGCTGTGGGGCACAAGAAGCTGGGAAGGGGCAGCTGATCCCAGCTGGCCAAAGGGATATCCAGGACCTTATGGAATCATGGTCAGTGTATAAACAAGGGCCACTGCTGAGGGACTGGCTGGGCATCAGCAGCTGGTGAGCAACTGCCTCGTGCACCACTTGCTCTGCATATTCCAGTTCTATTGTTGCTATTATTATTTCTCCCATTTCTGCCCTATTAAACCAGCCTTATCTCAAGCCATGAATGTCAGTTGTATTTTTCCCAATGCTCTCCCCCATTCCAGCAGGGCTGTGTGGTGTTCAGCTGCCTGCCAGGTTAAACCACAACACCGTGTCAAGCGACATCTCCTATTTAGCAGTGTATCATGTCTCCCTTCTGGTTTTTAAACAGTTCCCTTTATCACTCGGAGTTAGAGCACTTGATTGACAAGGCTTGTAATACACCATGGAGTTGCCTTTATTTTTCCTACATGTTAAAGGAAAAGGTACTAAAAATACAATTACAGTTTTGAGCCAGGCGTAGTCTGTTCTAATATAATTCATCTCAAAGACTATCCACCATGCCTGCTGCACCCAAATCATTTATAAAACATTAGCATCTCCTGTGCTGACATTTCACTCCTATATTACAGGAGTTACACACAGACTTAAAAAAAAATTAATAAAGTGCTTCTCTTCTTCATTCTCCCACTGAGAGCTTTGATTTCCAGAGTATGAAAGGAAATAACCAACATAACAACATTCTCCACTTCTGAGGGACAGTGCCAGACTCATTCAGTTGCTATTGGTTATAGAGAGTAGGACACGAGGGAGCTATTTCAGATCACGGATTATTTGTTCTGGCTGCATTGGACATCCCTTTAGTGGAGCTTTAGAGCCCTGTAGACAGAAAAGTTTGGGTAGGAGCTGGAAGGCAGAGGGCTTGATGAAGTAACCTCTTCCTTTCTCCTCCCAGAATTACTCTTGCTATTCCCCAAGAAGGGCATTTAAAAGAGAAGCATCCAAGCCTCTGGCCTTCCCTGCTTGCAGGATGGAGAGATGTGGCCGTGCCCCTCCAGCTGCCCGCTCCCACCATCCAGCTGCTCATAAACACGAGTGCATCGGGGAATTTCCTGCTTCTCTTATCAGTGGGAGTTTCCCTTTGCATTTCTAGATACCTCCAAGGGATTTGCCACTGTGTAAATACCCTCTCCCCTTCCCCAAAGTGGTTGGCAGAGCGGATTTCCCCAGCTGGGCCGTTCTTCCTGGAGCTAATTGTGTGTGTGATGGAAAACCACAGCAGTTTCCTTTGGGATTTCCAGCCCCACACCTGAGCCACGGGCTGGAAATACCACCACTGAGATATGGTTACGGAAAGAACAGAAGCCTTTTCTTGTCCAAGATCACTTTTATTTCCCTTGTTTCATTAACTTCAGTGTCTGTTTGGTCTCACATATCCACGCTGACAGGGAATTCACACCAACTGCAGAATTTGGGCAGCACCTCCCCGAGCCCGTGGGCTGCCGTCGGTGGAGCTGCCGGCTCTGCCGTGCCCCCGACCAGCAAACACATCCCTCCAGCACATGGTTGAACCCAGGAAGAGAGGAACAGGATGCCCTGCTCCCTCTCCTCCACCTCCCCACAACCCCCTTTGTTATCTCTTGGACCACAGATTTCTCACTCCCACCATGGACCAGAAACCTCGGGCACCGCGCTTCTCGCCGGTCCTCTACAAGCTGTAGTTTCCTCTTTCTCTGCCTCTTCCAGAATCTGTTCCTTTTAAGAAACAAAACCTCTCCTGACTCTGTCAGGTCTGTCTGCAGCCTGGGAGCTGCTCCTTGCTGCCCCAGTGAAAACCTTAGTCCAGCTATAAAGGTCCTCACGCCACCGCCACGGCTGGGAAGCCCCTCTCTGCCTCCAGCCCCAAAACCAGCCCCTTTCCTCCCCGGGGCCTCATCGTGCTCTCCAGAGACAGAGCTCTACAGCTCTATTTATTTGGGCTAATTAATCTCTCTCTCTCTCCCCCACCGGTCACAAATTAGGATGTAAGGGTGAATTTTGACTCTCTGGGTATGGACTTTGCTGCGGCACCCCGCAACCCCTCCCAAAGTTTAGTGCTCTGAACTGCTGAGAACATTGGTCCGTTGTGGTTCCCCCGCGCGTACTGAGCCCGCCCGATGGCTTTCAGCATCTGTAGGCACTGCTGCCGGTTTGTTTTCTCAAGGAAAAAAAAAAAATCATATACTGGTCTCCTATAAATTCAATAATACAATCCTTAGTTCTGAAGATACAGTTTCCATATAGTTTATAAACATCGTAAGACATACATATGGATAATTGAGGGGAAGAGGGGGAGCCTGTGCATTTGCTGGGGTTTTTTCTCGGATGTGTGAACATGGTTACAAAAAACACACCTCCTGCGGGTACCTCATTTCTTTAAGTGTTGGGGTTTTTTGGGGTTTGGTTTGTTTTTTTTTTTTGTTTAATTCCACCTCTAATCAGTCTTTCCTTTGGTTGTTGGCTACTCCAAGCCCAGCAGGCAAGCCCTGTTCCGCTGTAATGCCTGAGATATTCAGGGGTTTGAGATTGTCTTCTAAGAGATTCCCAGCCAACTTTGGCCTCTGGGTTTGGAGCCAAAAGGGCTAAAACGTGGGAGAACCAAATGTCCTTATTACATCGGTATCAGTGTCCTTGCAGTCACTTTCAGAGAGAAACAGTGTAGGCTTAATCGGTGATGGTTTTTACAGCAATTATGTTCCTTTCGGTAATTGGAGGGGTCACTCGGAGCGCTCTCAAACGAACGGGATTTCACAAGAGCATGGATACAGTCCATTTGTCCAGTTGTTGCCGCCGACAAATGGGTTACCGTCCCCGTTATCTGCTTTTCGTAAGGTTGGCTTTTATTTGTTGTTGTTGTAGGTGCTCGGTTAGGCTTGTTTGTGACAAGGTGTGATAATGCCTTTTAATCCGCTCCCGCTGCGCTCGGCACAGTCCGGCCGGGCACGGAGACAACCGTCAGAAGCCGAGACAACGTTCTTCCCTTCGCCAGGCCGACGCTGAGCCACGTACAAAAAAAGAAGAAGAAAAGAAACTCTGGTCCTTTGTAGATTGGTGGCAGTACAGCTCCGCTCCGTCCGCGGCCGGGGCGGGGGGGCTCAGCGGATGACGGCCGCCAACACCACCATGAAAACCAGGAGCGACGCCCTGAGCCCCGGGCAGCCGGCAGCCTGCTGGACCCCGCTGGGCGGGCGGATGGGCGTCCGCCGGGTGCACTTACCCTTGCGCTTGGGGGACAGCGTGGGCATGGCCCCGAAGCTGTACTTGTGCTGATAATCAGGCACATAGTCTGGGACCTCCTGCCCGTTTTTGCGCGGCCCCAAGGACACCGGCTTGGAGGTTCGGTTACGGCTTTTGTGGCTGGTGCAGTTCTTGCCGGGTTTGCGGTAGCCCGGCCGGGAGCCGGCGGGGCCGGGCTGGTTGCTGTGCAAACTGTTCTCAGCCCCTCGCTCCTTCCCCTTCTCCTTGGAGGAGTGGTGAGGGTGGTGGGATTTGGAGGCTCCTCTGTCCGCTGTAGAGAAGGTGTGTGTTTTCATCTGATGGAGCGACTCGGACCCTGAACAGTTCCTAAAGTCTTCTGCTCTTAGCACCTTGAGGTCCTTGCCGTGCATCTGCTCGGGGGATTCGCAGATGACGCTGGAGCTGGAGCCTCTGAACCTGTGCAGCCATTCCCAGAGGGAACGGGCTTTGCAGTCGCAGCTCCATGGGTTCCCATTCAGCCTGAGAAACTCCAGGGCTCCCAGGTGGGCCAGGCAGTCCCCCTGCAGCTCCGAGAGGCTGTTATTGAACAGGAAAAGGGTGGTCAATCTTCGGAGGTCATGAAAAGCCCGCCTATGAATCCACTGCAGCTGATTTTGATGGATGAGCAGCCGATCCAGGTTTATTAGTCCCCTGAACGTGTTCTGATGGAGGCTCCAGAGCTTGTTTCCATGGAGAAAAAGATGGCTGAGGTTAACCAAGTCAACAAAAATATCATCCTGAAGGAACTCGATGTGGTTGTCTTGCAGGTAAAGGTATTGCAGGCTGTGGAGGCCACCGAAAATCCCGCTGGGGAGGGAGCTCAGCCCGCACTTGTACAGATACAAGGCGTGGAGTTTCACCAGCCCTTGGAAAGTGTCTGCAGCTAAAGCCCTTAAGTAGCGGTTGTCCCCCAGGTCCAGCTCTTCCAGGTTGACGAACCCGTCGAAGGTGTTGGGGTCGATGAAGGTGATGTTGTTGGAGTAGATCCAGAGGGTGACCATGGAGGGGCTGAAGTGGCCCCGCAGCAGCAGGGTGATCTGGTTGTTCTGGAGGAAGATCCTCTCGCTGTCCTCGGGGATGCCCTCGGGGATGGTGACGAAGTTGTGAGCCTGGCAGCTGACGGTCATCGGGGAGGGGTAGCACACGCAGTCGGAGGGGCAGCCCAGGGCACCGGGCACCTTCAGCCCCAGCAGCACCAGCAGCAGCTCCGCAAACCCCCCTGTGCGGAGAGAGGGGAGAGCGGCGTCAGCGGGAACCGGGCACCTCCCGCCCACCCATCGCTGCTGTGGAGACTATTCCGGGTGAAAAACGCCCCCAATTAGCTCAGCCCTCCTCTCTGCTCATGAATTACCCACGCGGCGGTGATGAGTAGGCTCATCACCCACGGCAGTTCAAACGTGATGTATGGAGTACTCCCTGCCTCCTCTCCCCGCCTGCAACAGGCAGCTGGTTGTGTTCCCAGCCCGGAACAGGCAGGAGAAACTTTCTCGGCGAGAATTCACGCTGGCAGTGCAGGCAGCGGAGCCCCTTGCCTGCAGGCAAGGAAACGCCGCGATGTGAGAGCAAACAGAGGAAATTCAAACCCTCGCAGGTGCCCACCTCCCCTCCTGTAAGGCATCTGCTAAATCGCCTGCACGAATCGGAGAGGAAAAGCCGCAGAGATTCAGCAGTTCCCAGCGAACCACCTCAAATTACACGTGTGCAGTGCATCCCACTCCCCCAAAGGCACAGACCCATCCCCACCATCTCCTTTCACCGCAGTTGTTAGACACCACCATCCACTCCGAAACCCAAGTGATTTACAGGGAAACGTGTTGTCAGCAGTTGGTGGAAAAGGCTGAGCTGAAAACTCCGTTTGGAAGTGGGATGCTCAGACATATTTTTAAATGGATGTCCTGTGGCAAAGCATATTGCAGCCTCTAATGCTGCAGTACGTGCCTGTGACTGGGGCTCTCTCGCAGCAGAGAAGCACAGAGCGAGGCAGGAATCATCCCCTCCCTCTGCTCAGCTCTCAGAGCTCCGGTTTCGCCGCCCCGCTCCCGTCTCGCTCCCACTCCTCGCACCAGGCTTGCTTTCAGGCTATTCCTTCTGCGCCGAGTGGCTTCTCAGACTCATTGCACCAGACTTGTCATTTCTCATTCATATTTTCCTCCTAGATTTGCCTTTTTTCCTCTTACACGCAAAATTTGCTCATGTCTAATGAACTCTGCCTCTGGACTTCATGGGGAGAAGGAGTAACAGCAGAGCAATGCACAGCTGCCGGTGCCATCCTGCCCACGAGTCCTACTCAGCTTGTAATAATCTGAAAAACGAGAGTGGAAGTGGAGTTCATCCCTAATTACTCCACGTCGTTATCACCAGCTAGTCCAAGAGCCTGGACCCCTTGGGCTTTTACAGTCCCTCTTTTCAGTGCCTACAGCCTAATACAAGCTGGAGGCACAAAAACCTCACTGTTTTCTTATTAATTGTGTTTGAAATATAACTGCGTGGTTGCTGTTGCCTTTTGCCTGGTATGGAGATCTACTGCCGTTTAGTTAACAGCAGGTGACCCGTCCATCTGGACCCATCCTTTCAAGGCAAAGTTGCCACATATTTTAGATAAACTGGGTTATTCAGACTCTCCATAAATCACCAGTAAGAGGCAGTCATTGCTGACTGGGCGGTTAATAGGAAAAAAAATAGCATCGTTGCCCAAAGCATCGGATCGAGCCTTGTCTGGGAATGGGAATGAGGGGGACGACTTCCAGGTGCTGCCCTTCAGAAACGAAGCACGGGCTACCAGGAGGGATGTCTCATCCCTGCGCCACTGCCAAAAAGGGCTGGTGAGTCGGGAACGCTTAATTTGCGACAACTCCTACGGCTGTGTAGGAAAAGGAACGTTCTCCAAGTCACCGCCGTAGCATTTTGGCTTTGCTGTCATGCCTTTGCACGATGAGCGAGGGGCTGCGCTGGTGGGAGCATCGTGCTGAGTACCCAGCGCTCCCTGCCAAAACGGGAGCCCTGGCTGCCACTCACAGCCTGGGAAGCTGTGGTATCCTGAGGATATTGTGATTATCCTGCGACGGAAGAGAGAAAGCAATGCTTGCAGGTATGTTCTGCTGGGTTTTTTAACTCGAGGATGTGCTTCAGCAAGGTGGGACGGCTCCGCCTTCCCCCGGCTTACCTCGGTGACACCGGAGTACGGCGCCTTCCGTAGGTCTGATGTTTATTAGTAAAACCCTGCCAGGCACAAGTGCTGTGACGATCTCCCACATGCAGAGTCTGTTATTGCAAATACCAAATCACAAGGGTCTGAATCAATAAACCATCTCCCAGCTACACGCAGCAGGTTGGAAGATTACATATTGCTTCCAAACAACAGTTTTATGCGTTCTTCCGTGACACGACAGTTGCCAGGCTAACGGGATTACTGACAGGAGGTGGAGCCGGGCAGGGATCTGGGAGCATACAGGATTTCACGTATAGGGATGGTGATGACAGGAGGCTGTTAGCAACGCGTGGTGATGGACCAAGGCAGCCTGGGCCTCCCTGGAGCATGGCCAAGGTAGAGGCTCCTGCCGAAAGGGAACGCAGTGTTTAACAGCTTGCTGCCTGCAGGGATGACTCCGGAGGTAAAGGTCAGAGGGAACTGAGTCCATCTCTTTAATTAACAGGCGATTGTGAGTTAATGGCTGGAGCTCCTATGGAGAGAGAGATGTGGTTCCTGCAGCAGGGATGGCGGTGAGGATAGGCTGGGGTTGTTACTGGTTCTCAGCTTCCTGAGGATAGGATGGTGGGAAGAAAAACCAAGGATGTCTTGCAACTCAGGAGTAAGGAGAATGGGGAAATACAAGGATGGATACTTAGGAAAAAAAAAGGGTGAAGAGGGGAGCAGGACTTGGATAGAGAGTAGGTTTAGATCAGGTATAATGAAGGAATTCTTCCTTGTAAGGGTGGTGAGGCTCTGGCACAGGCTGCCCAGAAAAACTGCGGCTGTCCCATCCCTGGAAGTGTCCAAGGCCGGGCTGGATCGGGCTTGGAGCAACTTGGTCCTAGAAGAAGGTATCCCTGCCCATGGCAGGGGGATGGAACTAGATAAAGTCCCTCCCAACTCAAACCAGTCTGCGATTCTGTGAAGGTCTGGACTCCCCGGAGGATGCACACAAGGCCTGTGGTCTCATCAAGGAGGGTTTCCCTCCAAGCCTGTAAAACCTGGTGACTGCTTAGTGCTGTGAGAAGCTGCTCCTGGCATGTCCTGGGACTGGTCCCAGTTTAGATGTGGAAATGAGACCCCCAAAAAAGCAAAGAAGCCGTGGTCATGGAGCCATGAAGCTCCCGAGGCTGGTAACACCAGCACTGGGATATCCAGCAGCCAAATCCCACTGGGCCAAGATAGCCAGGAGCACTTGGGTCTCACTGGGCTTCCAGACTGGAAAACACCATGGGAGCTTCCCAAGAGGCCCCAGCCCAGCACTCCTGAGAGTTCAACCCTGTCTAACTTGTTATTCCTGACTCAGCCCTTTCAACTTCATCTTGTAAAGGTTGTGAGGCAGACACAGGGTCACCAGCCCAAGTGCCGGAGCTCATCGGGGAAGGAGAGCTTCAAAAGCAGCACAGAAAAATCCTCCAGAAACCTGCTGGTGAAGTGAGTAAAACCAAATCCCCGCTGACATGGATAAAACCAGCAAAGGGGTGTTTATCTCCTGCCTTTCTCCCACTGGCGTGCTGTGTCACCCCAGCTTGTGCTCGCCGTGTCCTTCTGCTGCCTCCTGCTTCTGACTGAGGTTTCAGTGATTGGAATGAATTCGTCTGACTGTCCAAACCATTTCCCATGTAACATCCCTCTAATTGGGCATTAATTAGGCATCAGTTAATGAATGCTTGAAATAATTTATCTTTGGATGCGTCCAGTTTGCAGTCTTACTTTTAACAGCATTAGACTCATTATTAGATTAACATCGTTATAAATGTTCTCCATTACCTGCTTGTTTCCATTGTCTTAGCCTTATTACTGAGAGTGAAAATCACTCCTCCCACATGCATTATTGATGAGTAAGGACTTTCTATATGTAGCACGGGATTAATTGTTATACAGTGTAATGCATTTAGCGTGAAGCCTCAATTTGTGCAAGAGCTGAAAGCAGCCAGAAGAATGCAGACGCCCGGAGCCAGCGTGATCGGCCAGACACTGCACATCTCTCTCCAGCCCAGACCAGGTTCCTCCCAGGCCGGTGCCAGCACAGGAAGAAATTTGTAAAAAAAAACCCTGGTTTGATACCCAGGATCAAAGACGGATGGTTTGAAGGGTTGGAGCACTTCTCTGCCACCACGGCAGGGACTCTTGACTCTGCGGTGCCACTTGCTCCAGAGAGCCAGGTGTACCTGCCCTGGCAGTTTTCTTGCTTTTTAAGGTTTATAACACTTTACTGTACCTCTGAGCCAGGCAGGGACTTGGTTTCTTTAGAACATGATGCCACTTACTTTCATCAGGAGTCTCAGACTCGAGGCCAAGACATCACTTGGGACAAGGATAGGTTTGTCCCTGGAGCAGAGGCACCTGCAGGACAACCCCAAAAGGCAGCCCTGCCAGGAACCCCCACCACCCCCTGCCCATTCCCTCTTGGCGAGCTGCTTCTCTCAGATGGATGTTTTCACCTCTCCACCCGGACAAGCTTATATGGGTCAGAGCCTGTCTAATTCTGCAGCAGGAGAATCCGCTCTCGAGGATGGAGCAGGCTGCTTCTCTTCCAAATCTCTCCTAAACCTGCCATCTGCTTTGGGAGACCCATCTTAGCTCATGTCTACATGCAACTTGACTGCCTGCTTACTGTGTCCATTACCGGGGCTGCTCAAGCTGTTAGATTTATAAGCTCTTTAGAGCAAAGCCCTCGTCTTCTGCTTGCTGATTTATGTATCTTTACTGCCATAAAACACTATGTATAGCTACTACATAATATAAATAATAATACTTAACCAGAGTGCGCTACAAGTGGGGACAAAGCATCTGCTCGCAGGCGGGATTATCAAAAAGGGAGAAGCTTCCTCATCACTCACCCTCTTCTGAGGCCAAACACACACCTGCTCTAACACCAGCACCTTGCTGAGCTCTAGAGAGAGATTTTCCTGCCCTGTTCCCACCCTGGATCTATCAAAGGATTTTTCAAAATCCACCCTTAACAAGCTGGCGCACAAAGACATGACTACAACCCCCGGGGGGAAGGTGCACTTTGAAACTTGGGAACGACCTCAGAATTGCATGTTCACATGGAGAGAAACCCTTGTTTAGGGAGAAAAAGCAGCCTCAAATGCTCCGTTTCACCAGCCAGGTGAAGGACGATGAAAGGCAAGGACAGAGTAACAAAAGCAACCAGGCATGAGCCCAGAGCCCAGCTCTGGATCTGGGGCGGTCCTGCCCATCAGTGTCAGACCTGTGCTTAGCAGCTGCAGGGTTCATTTCCTCTTATTCTCCTTTCTTGGGTTGTTTGGGGTTTTTTTTTGCCACACAGAGGATAAAATAAACAAGCCCATGCTGACTGCCACAGAGCCGAAATTCCCCAGCGAGGAGCAGCTCCCTTTCAGCCTCTGTGCAGAGCCCCTGAGGTGCTGCCCTGTGGTCCTGCAGCAGGAGCATCCTTGCTGGGATCGCTCCCAAAACATCAGCTGCAGCTCCCAGCACCGGGACACAGCACGAGGCTTTGCTTTCTGCACGAGCTGCCTTTCAGCCAGAGAGTGGCAGCCACCCATCCACCTTCATCATTTTATTTTTTTTTTTTTTGCGACCGGTGTCATAAATAACTGACAGATCCCAGCTGTTTGGAGTTATGGTTTCTGATGGAGTGACAGCTGCTCCCAATCCCCCAGTCATCACCCCGGCAGTTCTGGAACATTTCAGCAACATAAAAATCATTGGAGATAATTTCGGTTTTGCATAATTTGGTTAGGCAAGCTGTGATTTAATGGCAATTATGACCTCCGAGGCAGAAGATGAGCTTGGAGGCTACTGGCTTCACACGACTTTAGCTCGGGGTGCAGCGTCAGGGATGTTCCAGGGAGATGGCACTACAAGGGAAAAAAACCTTCTCCAGCAGCTGGAAATTGCCTTCCTTGGCTGGCAAGTGGAAAGACTGTTCCCACAGGAAGAAGCATACAAGGAAATTTGGAAGGAATAGTGCTAAAGAAAGCTTTGGGAAGAAGCTGGTGCCAAAAGATGCATTGGGAGGTACCTTTCAGAGAAAAGCCAGGAAAAGGCTGTAGACTGGGGAGTGCCTTTGCAAACCCTTCTGTGTCACCAGTATCTCACGTGTTAACTGGTACAAACATCCTCTTGGTCACTCTAAAAGCAAATCCTCCTCCAGGGACTGAGATGGTGAGAGCTGGCTGGAATCAGGAGTGGGTCACGGCCTTTGCAGGCAGCTGCCTGCTCTGGGCACTGCCCTTTGCTCTCCCCTCTCACGGGGTTTCTCCTGCTCTCAGCTGTGCTGCCTCCTCTGCCTGGGTGCTCTTCATCCATCCCAGAGCCCCTTGGTTTGCGTTTCTCCAGCGGTGACAGAAAGGAGCAAACCCTTGGGCAGCCCAGCTGTGCTGGGAGGTCAGCTGAGGATGGAGAACTGTGTTCAGGAGCTCTGGGGACATCACGGTGCTTCTGGCTGGGGGCAAAACGTGGCTTGACAGCAGGAACAACTTTTGTTTGGAGCTGAGAAGGTCCAATTTCCCCACTCCACCACGGCTGCCAACCAGCTTGGAGTTTGCTGTGAGCTCAAGCTCAGGGCGGAGACCCGAGGCCAGCAGCACCCCAAAATCAAGTCCTTTAGGGTGCTGCAAGTTCAATTTACATTTGCTGACCTGGTAACTGAAGCTATTCACCTTCCTCCACCAAAGTCAAGGCCAAGGTCACCTGGAAGTTTCTGGATGGTGGTCATTAACTCCTACTGCAGTTTGAAACCAGACCATAAATTTCATAGTGTAATAATGTAAAAATCAATAACTCTGTTTGAAACAATAGCTTTGTCTTCCATTTCAGCCGGCTCTGATATCTCCCCACGGACCACGTCCCTCTGAATCACACAAATAGAGAGAGAGGAGCGATGGGTGGCAGGGCTGCTGCTCCCCTGCCAGGTGCCCAGCCCCTCCATCGTTACAGATTCAATTAGTTCATTTATTCCTCTCCCGCAGTTAAACTCGAGGATGATTTAACAGGAAAAAATAAGGAGCCTTTTATGCTCAGTCTCTCTGACATCCCGTCCAACTCAGCGTCCCTGAGGCTTTCCATGTGAGAGCTGCCCAAGCCCCTGCTCTCTATTGCTACAGGCAGCAGGGCCAAAACCTAAAATACTTTTGGAAAGATGCAGAACCGACTCACACGGGCAACAAAAAAAATGAAAGTCCGCTCTTTTCCAGCTCTGGCTTTCCGGGCGAGGGAGGTCTGGCTTCCTTTGCTTGCTTATTTTCCGTTGTTTGCTGTAGCACTGGCTCGAAATATACATCGAGAAGCAGGATTGTCTTTCACATGTTGGTGGATGTGTGATCCTCAAAAACAAATTAGCACCGATTCACTTCTATATAGAGTGCAGCCGTCAGGGAATCACTCCTGAATTCACAGTGAAGGAAAGTAATAATGCTTCCAGCGTGCTAATCCTCTCCAAGAGCAGCCCCTGAACTCTCTCCCGGTGCTGGAGGCACCACTGGAAATTACAATTGTACTGAAAAAATAATAAATAAATACAGAAATTGGCAGGGTTTGTGTTAGTCCAGAGGATTTGTACCCTAATGTGGAACTCCCTGTTTAATTAGCACTCCTCTCTGTCTGCATCTCCTCCTCCCGCTCTCAAGCTAGAGAAGAAGGGGGAAAAAGGAGGTCAGTGGTGGAAGTGGCTGCGGGATTGAAACTCGGCTATAGAAACTTGTTCAATTTAAATGCTCCTTTCAGGACTAACACAGGCAGAAGCAGAGGGAGTGTAGAGTGTGTTTTCCCAGTATAATCTGCTCTGCTTAACCCCAGTTCTGAGCACACCTTCCACGGCAGGGATGCCCTTGGAGGAAAACTGCAGTGGGATGCTGCAGGTCCTGTGGCTGCAGGCACAGGGAACAACGCCAGGACCTCAGTGCAGGTTGGGGAGGAGGCTCTCGAGATCAGAGACTGGGCTGCTGCTTGCAGCAGTTGGAGACGGAGCATTGGGATGGGATGGGATGGGATGGGAGGGGATGGGATGGGATGGGATGGGATGGGATGGAATAGGATATTTCTGTTGCAAGGGAACTACAATGATCATCTGGTCCATCTGCCCAAAAGCTAAATCTTGTTATTAGGGGCATTGCCCAAATGCCTCTGGAATGCTGACAGGCTCGGGGCATGAGCCATCTCTCCAGGAAACCTGTTCCAGGGTTTGACCACCCTCTCAGTGAAGAAATGCTTCCTAATGTCTGGTCTAAACCTCCCTTGGTGCAACCATTCCCACACGTCCTGTCCCTGGATATCAGGGAGGAGAGACCATCTTCATTTTCTGAGTCTCCTTCCCCTGCTGCTGCAGGGTTTATTGTGCCCCTGTGTCTCATCCCACTGTGCATCTCAAAAGCCACCAGGACCTTTTTGGAGTGCAGGAATGCCGAAGGGAAAGGCACATCTCTCTGCACATGGGTTAATCAAGTCCTTGGGTCCTGCTGTGGCTGGAGGTGTTGATGGATACCGGGATGCTCCTGCTTCTCCAGGAGAGGATGGCAATGGAGCAGGGAACACCCTGAGCAGGATTCCAGGCATGGATAGGGGTTTCACCAGCTCCTGGCACTGCTGTCCTGACCCCCAGCAGGCACCAGCCATCCTCTGCTGGTCCCCAGCACAGGACAGGGCTCTTGCCAGCAGCCCTCAGTGAAGCCGGGATAGAATTTGGCAAAGGACAGGGAGACTCCAGGTCCTTGAGAAGGGACTAATAATTCCAATTGCCCCCGAGGAGAGAGAAATACAGGAGGATGACTTGAGCTTAGTGGATTGTCTGAGGCATCTCAGGGGATCATCAGATACTTCCACTCCCTTTTTGTCCCGAGGTGACAAGTTTCCCTTCCCATTCACAGAAATGCAAAGCAGTTCATTCACAGCAGTAATAAGAACGATGTCCTTTGTAAAACAGCCGGCAGAGTGAACCCTTCGAGGTGCTCTACAGCAAAACAATTGCAGATGAAATGACAAAACCCACCCCAGCTGAGCACCAGCCAGATCGGTATCAGACGCTGAACAAGCTCATGTGTAGCAAAAGCAGATTCACCAGCTCGTTCCCTGCCAGCAGCTGGCCAGGAGCTACGGAGGGTTTCTTTAGGATCAGAAATGCAGCCAAAACAGAGCAAATATGAGATGAAAGAGCAAAGTGACAGCTGCCCAGGCTCTCAGTGCACGCTCGGCTGCCGCATCCAGCCCACATCCACAGGAGATGGAAAAACTGGAGGCTGTGGGAAACCAGGGATGAGCTGGATGGATCTTTACCTGGCTGGAGCCCGGAGCGGACAGCAACCCGACAGGGAGGCAAAGAGGTTTTTATGCAAGCAAGGGCTAATAGGGAGGGCATTAGTTCTATAAACTTGTAATCCTGCTGAGGTCCCGACCCCAGCAGTGTCCTGTGCCACCAAGATCCACCAGCGAATTCTGTACCGTGCCACGTGGGCTCGCTTTCATCATCCCTTTTCAGCCTTTCTGCATTTCAGATTTACTGGATGTCCTTGTGTTTGGTGGAGAAGAGGGCAAATTGGAGCCTGTCGTGTACCTTCTTCCTCATTCAGCAGCACATCATTCTGCCTGCAGCAGGGGGGAAGGAGACGGACGGGCAGGCATCAAAGCTGCCGGCTCTGTCACATTTTCTTCCCCCCCAGCCAAAAAAGAAGTGTTGGCGTCATTTGGAGCCCAGCCCACAGCCTCAGGTCGCTCTCCCACACCCAAAAAGGGCAGCAGCACCTTTCCCCGTGCCCTTGGTCTCCTCTCAGGGCGACGCCACGAGCCCTCGGAGCGAACATCCCTGCGGGTCGCCGGCCGAGTGAGCACCGCAGATTCCAGCAAAACCCCATCCCCACTGGAGACGTGAGCCAGCACGCTGGGTCATGAGCACGGCTGCCTTTTAGAGACCTCTCCTGTGCTTTGCACTGAACTTTTTACCAGCTCATGAAAAAGGCAGCGATAAAAGCAGAGCAGTGTGAATAGCTGAGCCGCGCCGCTCCTCTGCCCAGCATCCGGGGCCCTTCCGAGGCTTAATGAGCCGGGGGGAAATGCCGTGTGCCCAGTGGGATGCTGGGCATTGTCACTCTCCCACACGGCTCTTGGGGTGTGTGGGGATGTGGGGGACCTGAGGACTGAGCAGCAAAGCTTTGCCAACCCCTGAAGTGTGTGTTTGGAGCAGTTGGGTGCTGGGAATTAATGCGCAAGCGATGAGCGTGGTCAGGACACGGCACTCTGCTAATATCCTGCTTTGTCTAGCTCTGATGCCGGTATTCCATCCCAAAATATCCCTCTGAACATCCCTCCGGGAGTGGACTTTGTGGAGATGCTGCACATCCCCCAGCACCAGGCAAGTGCCTGCATTAAAAGCTTAATAAAAATAGCTTGATAACGGGATGTGTTCCCATCACCGGCAGCTCTCGAGCCCGCGGCCGATCCCTGCACCTCCAACACGGCAAGGCCAAGTAATTACGGGATGGGGGCTGCAAGGTCTTGACAGTCTAATTCCTATTAATTACAGCCCGTGTAGGATCCTGTCGCTGTGGAAAGGGGAGATGGGGAGATGGGAAATGGTTGCAGGGCCGGGAAGATGCTGAAGGTCGGTGGTGCAGCAGCCAAAACATCCGGGCTGGCCACAGCAAGGAGGGGTTTATGGTGAGAAGCAACAGGTTGGGCTGTACGGAGTGACAGGGATGTTCTACCCTTCTCCTCCTCCTCCTCGTGCTGTGTTGGCCAAATGCACGTTTTGCAAAGTTAAAACGAATCGCAAAGAGCGGAAATGGGGAGTTTTAAGGGAAAAGAAAAGAAAACAAGAATAAGATCTTGGCAGAAGGATAAAGGAAGGCAACTGGAATGCTCATTAAAACTGAGGGGCCCCGTTTCCCTGTCCAAGTGGCCACATCTCTGGAGGCTCCCACATCCTTTGAAATGCCTTGTCAGACAAAGCCTTTCATCCTACCTGATTCTGGCTAAATTCACGGACCCAGAAATTTTCACTGGAAGCGGGAAAGAGGGAGCAACTCCGTTCTGACTTTTCACTTCCCATCTGATCGCTGTTGATACAATTTATTCCTATGACAGCATCTGCTGCTTTCATGGGTTTTTCATTCTGAAGTACAACTCGTCTTTGTTAGTCCCATTTTCGGGCCTTTCATCATTTGAGTCACAACATAAAAGGCATTTAAACATTCCTGCTTGGAAACCAGGCTGGGAGAGGGTGGGAGCAGGGAGATGCCATGTCTCCCCAATGCCAGTCCTCCTCTGGAATGGGATGGGTTGTTCTGGTGTGCCACAGCCCTGTCGTGCTCCCACGTGCCTCCTGCCAAGGATGGCAGTGATGGGGATGCCGTGGCTCCATTTTGGAGGGATGCTGTGAAATCCAGATGTGCTTTGGAGGTGCAGAGCCCTGTATCCCACATCTCGGTCAGGGCAGCACCTCCCTCAGCTACCACGGACCCAGTGAGTGTTCTCAGGGGTTCTGTGCCCTCCTCATCAGCCAAATCTCTCGTTAGACAACTAATTGCCCTTTGCTCTGTGGCTCTAGCCCAGGCTGTGGTGCTCAGCTCTGCATGTGCCTGTGCTGGGGGGCTCTGCCACCCCTCACTGCAACGCACTGAGCTCACCGGGGACCCTTGTCCCCACCAGCGCTGGCAGATCCCGCTCTGCCCTGGCGTCTGCCGAGCTGCAGGAGGCACCGGGGAGTTCAGAGCTACCCACAGAAAATTGGAGTCTAATAATAGCTCGGTGGTGTCGCACCAGCAGAGAGCTGGAACAGCTACGTCTGGCAGGGAGAGGCCACCGCTGGCTGCCTGCGCCTGCCCGGGCTCCTGTCTGCTCAGCTGGAAGAGCAGCGCCTTTCCTGGGATCCTCCCTCCCCGGCTCCCAGCTCCGCTCCCCCTGCAGCCCCTGCTGCGGCTGACGGACCGCTCTCCACACTTCAAGGATTCCCTGCCACACCAGCGTGGCTCACACCGCTCCCCAAACCCCTGCCCGTGCACATGCCAGGGGCACGGGGCTCCCCGCCTGCGACAGGATTTGGAAGCTGTGGAAAGCCACGGAATGGGCAGGACCCACCCGCCACACCCCTGGATGAGCACCTCTGGGATGTGGTGGCCTGGCCCCCTCCTGCTTTAATTCCCTTGCCGTATTTTCCGCTCCGGCAGGCATTGCTGGCACCTGAGCATCCTCCAGCAACATCCCTCATCCCACCTGGCATCTCTCAGCCTGGATGCCATCCCTTGTCCCCCAGCTCCCAGGAAAGTGAGCGCAGCTGGAAACTGTGCTGCTGCTTATTGGAATAACCTTTCAGGATTCATTTAGTGCCGCTTGCTTCCACCCCACCTTTCCATCGTCAGCACTTTCCTAATTGCAACTTTTAACTCGTTGTGCCAGGCAGCCCCAGAGCAGCTGCTGCTGTAAGGAATGGGGTCCTTCTGCCCCCCATCTCTCCTTCTTCCTCAAATAAAGGGTCAGCCTAGTGAAAGGTGAACACCACACCGACCACAGCCTCTATGGCCCTGCTCCTGGTCCCAGCTCACCCCACAAGCTTCCTGCTTTGGGAAAAGATCATCCCAAAAGACCACAAATCCCAGGCAAAATCCCAGCCGTCACCTGGGAGCATAAATCAGTGCATGGCTGGGCAGGGAAGAGGCGAGAGATCCTGACGGCTATCGGAGCACTGTCTGCCTGAGACTTATTAAATTATGGCTCTCGAGTTCAGCATCTGAGCCCGGCGCGCCGGGGACCGGGCGGGAGGGGGGTGGGTTACAGCCCCCTAATTCAATCACGGGGCAGAGGCGATGGCGCAGCTGGTGGGGAAGAGGAGCTGTTGCTGTCAGCACAGAGAGAACGAGGCTTCTGCAGCCTTCCTGGGTGGCTCTGCCCGCTGACCCCTCACAGCTGCATTTCCCAGTGCACTGGGGATGGCTCCGTGTCACTGTTAAGGGCTGGGGTCTGGTCCTGTGCATCAGTGCCACCACACAGGATTGCACTGGTCCAAGGCCACCTGCACTGAAAGGTGAGGTGGTCCCAGCCCTGCTGCCACACAGCTTTCTGTCCAAAGAGGAAACAAGCCAAGAAACTACATTTTCAGGAAACTGAGGTGTTTTTTACATAAGTCTGAGAGCAGAGCAGGAGGAAGATGAGAAGTTGTTTCCCAACTAACACCATGAACCAGAGAGTGTGACTAAAACTTGGGAATGTTTTGCACAGGCGTCCAGGCACTGCGGTGATGCCCAGGGCATTGAAACCTCAGCAGCTGCCCAGGGAGATGAGGACAGAGGGATATAATCGGGTAGGAAAGAGAGGAGAAAGCTGGGAAGGCGGATACTTTCCCTGAAAGCATTTCCAAGGTCAACGCTTAAAAGTGGAGCAGAGCGAGGATTTGGCTCAGGCAAGGGAGCGGGACCACGCCGGGATGCTCAGTGGGAGGCAGACAAACGCCCAGCTCCCACGCCGGCACCGAATTACCCAGCCGAGGGCTAAGTGAGGCACCCAGACAAGGTCACGGTCCCACCGGAGCGGCGCGGGCGGCGAGGGAGCTCCAGCTGCGCCGGCTCCTGCCTCCACGGCAGCAAATTCAATCGCGGCCAATAACAGAGTGGAACAAAATCCAGCAACGCAATAAAATCTGCCGGCGCCTTGTTCACCTGCAGCCGAGCAGCCGGGGCTCGCACAGGAGGTGGCACGGCCTCTGCGGGCAGCCTCGTGTCTGGGGAGCCCGGAGAGGGAAGGGAGGGTTTGAAATGGCCCTTGGCGAGCTTTCAGCGGGCCACAGCTCATCCCGAGGCTCACGGGGAGAGGGGGAGCGCCGGATTTCTGAGCGAGGGAGAGCTGCTGGTTCCTTAAGAAGCGGGGAGGTGAAATCCAATTGTGCGGCATCCACGGCTGCCATTAACCTGTCTGTGTACTCCCGCGGCCGCCCATCGCTCTCCGCCTGACGGCCGGGGCTGCCCGGCGCTCGCTGCCCCGGCTGCCCGCGGGTTTGCGCTGCCGGCTGCAGCGGCACACAGCCCTGCCCCGGGCTTCTCTCCCGTGCTCCAGGATGGAGAGCTGGCTACATGTCCCCCGGCGAGCTGGGGAGCCGCGGAACGGATGCCTGGGGAAGGAGAAACGGTGGCAGCCTGTGATGGGCGGCTGCAGGAGGAGCTGCCGGGGCAAACCACAGCTCCGGACCTCCCAAAGTGAGGCCAGGAGGGAGAAGGGCATCGGGGTTCCTGGAAGGAGGGTTCTTAGGGCATTCCTTGGGAATGCCCCTTGGGCATTCAGATTGTAGTATCATCTCCGTCAAGTGAGCGTTTGGATCCGGGGATGTCGATGGCAGCTTTTGGAGGCGCAGATGGGTTTGTACCAGGCTTGCACGCCGCTGGAGGAGGCAGCCAGGTGGGCATTAGAGGGGTCTGCACTGCTAGACATTCAGCTGGAGCTCCCCCAGATGTGCCAGCAGGGGGAAAAGGCAGGATCTGGGCTCGCTTTGCTCAGCCCCACACTCTTTCCAGCCCATGGAGAGGCTGAGAGCCAGCTGGTGGAGAAGGAAAGGGAGAGGAGAGGGGAGGTGGGGAGCAGGGAGGAGGTGCAGCCAGCCCCACCAACCACCTTGCCTCTCCACATCCCAGTTCCACTTGCAGATTTATTAAATCGAGAGCCAATTCCAACATAATTTCTTTCAAGCAGCTCCACCTCGCAGGTGTGCGGAATTTATTTGAGATAAAGAAAACCATTACAGAGAGACAGCAATCTTCAAAGACCACCTCGGAGACCTGAGAGAAATAAAAACACTAGCCCGTGCAAATGTGCAATTAAGTTTCAGAATACTCCTGCTCCATGAAAAGCTCCGTCCCTGCAGAGAACAGGCCTTTAAGGCAATTTTCCCAAACCCTATTCAGCATTCACTCAAAAATGCCTTTTTAAAACAACATGTGATTTTTTTTCCCCTCCCTGCCTCACTCCTCCTCCTCCCTGTGCTTGCTCCATCACTTCCAGGTGGGACACAGACAGCTCTGGAGGAGATGTGGTTCCTCCCCATTTGGAGGGGGACATGAGGCATAGGAGGGTCCCATCCACACAGAGCACAGCTCTGTCACAACCTCCAGCCATGTCACATCCACAAACCAGGAATTTTTAGAGCTAGCCTTGTTATTCAAGGAGACCATGACACCGGCATGGCTCCGCCTGGGGACAATTTGCCAACTATTCCCAGTTGAAGGATCTTCATATCCCTTATTCATGGGTCATTCTCTGCTTGGTGATTAATTAAAAATGCATAATTAACCTGTGGAACGCACTGCCATGAGGTATCGGGGAGGCCAGGAGCTTAGCGGGATTCGGGGGAGGATTATATGTTTAAATGGATAATGAGAACATCTGGTGGTACATTAACAGGGATGAAGGAGAATTAGGGAGCAGAGCTTGGCTTGCCGCCGGCAGCGGGTGTGGGAGGGCAACCACGGGGCCAGCTCAAGGAGGGCACTGCTGGTCCAGCCCCGAGCACGGCAGAGACATCAACGGGCCCCAGCACCCTTGGGAAGCGTGATTTTGGGAAGGAGTGGGCGTGCCTGGGGATGAGGCAGTGGCAGAGCTGTCACCACAGGGCTGTGGTTGCCTTTGGGTGGGCTGGAAGTGGCTCCCTGGGACAGCAGGATGGTCACAGTGCTGCCAACTCCTTGCCAGAACACCCAACCCAGCCACCACCTCTTGTCCATGGAGACCGGTGGCATGACCCTGACCCCTGGAGACAACCTGATAAACCAGCCACAGTGTACTTAAAACCCCAGGAGAGCATCCATCAGCTGCAGCTCTTCCTGCAGGTGACACCGTGCTCTCTCCGTGCCGCTGGTGGTGAGCTCTGGAGTCACGGCACGCAACCAAGAATCCAAAGGAAGTGCAGGAGACACAAGACCAAGCCTCAGCGGAGCCGGGCCCATGCAAGAGGCAGCTCCTGGGGGTCACCAGCTCCTGGACAACACGTGGCTCCTGGGACTGAGCCTGGCATGCACCTTCTCCCATGGCAGCATCCCTCATCCAGGAGCTCCACACAGGAACGCAGACACCTCCCACCATCCCCCTTGCACGGTTGGCACAGACCACACGCTTTGCTTCCCTTCTTTCCCCCAGCCTCGGAAGTTTCCTTAGAAAAGCCTGGCAGCCAAAGCCAGCGACTCCGAGAGCAAACTCCGGGCTGACGACAGGATTACTAAATCCCTGTCAGCAAACAGGGCTCAGGCAGCTGCTCTTTTGCATTGTAAATCTGCTGCTCCACTGTTGGTTGTGCAAGGCCTGGGAACCACAGCGTCTTGGGGTGAAAAGCACTGAGGGCCCTCAGCAACGTCCCCAAGAACTGGGGGTATCCTCAGCTCTTCATCCCACTGCATCACCAGGCTCCTGCTTTGCAGCAGCTTGGAGAAGGAGGGGATGCTCAGTCCTCCCAGCAGGACTCTGGATGCCCTCACTATCCCCTCACCACTTTGGAGGCGATGCCACCAGCTCAGCAAGACAGGGCAACCAGAGGGATTTTGGGTGTCGTGGCCCCTCTGGACTCGCTGCTGGTCCCCTGGGACGAGGTGGCTGCAGCACATCGTGCTCAGCCTGCCGAGCATGGCCGGGGCCTGCCGGGCCGGGGTTAATCTCGTTGTCACACTTTCCCTCCTTCTTGCTGGCTCGGCGCGCTTTGACCCGCTGTGAAATTGTGGCCAACAGCACTGAATATTTTAAGAGCAGCAATGCAGTGATGGCCGCGCGGCGGAGCAGCAAGGCAGGCCGGGAGCTGGGCTGGGCCCTCACCTCCCCCCCGCCACCACCAACCCATTAGCACAGTTCAGGGAAACCTAAAAAATTCAAAAGACACTGAAATATGCAGCATTTTTGCTCTCTCTGGAAATGACGCGCTTCGCTTCCCAGATGCTCCCGAGTAGGAGGTTGTAAATAAGAGGCTTTATGGCACAGAGGGTGTTGCCGATGGGGCTGCGGGATGCTGCAGAGCCCAAATTCACACCCCAGTCCCCGTCCTGCCCCTCGCTGGGGACAGGGCCATGCTTGGGCTTGGAGCAGACCTGCTCTGGCATCGATGCCCATCCTCACCAGCATAGTGCAGCCATTAAAGCAGCTTCCCCTCTCCATCCTTGGCCTCTGCTGGCTGCTCCCTGCCCCTTTCCCCCCGGGATATCCCCTCGGTGCATCCCTCCTCCCCTCGGCCGGGCGGGACGCGGGTGCCGCAGGACCTGACGCAAACACCTGTCCTCAGCACTTCTGCTATCTGGGGCACAGCAGAGCAGCAGCGGCGAGGAATTAAAAAAAAAAAAAAAGATAAAAAAAAAAAGTCCTATTTGCATAAACCTCCCAAAAAGAGGAGCTGGAGCCTGAGTCTGGAGAGCTGGAATATCAGTCAGGGACCTCCAGAGCTGGTAGGAAGTGCAATAAGTATTTGGGAAGCATCGCCTGGGCCTGGACACGTTCTGCCACCAGGTCCCTGCACATCCCCAAAGTGCTGCCCCAGGGCTTGACACCCCATCTAGGAGTGACATTGGGACACTTTCGTATTCAGGTCTTAAGAGGGCAGATTAATCGCCATGTGCCGGATCTGTCACGCGCAGGGATGTATATTCTTCTCGGAATTTACAAGTAGTTCTGTCTGAGAAATAAACAACTGGAGATAAAAATTACATTGTCACCGCGCAGGTGTGATCGATGGGTGAGACAAGCCCTCGGAGCGCTGGCGAGGTGCCACTGGCACAACCTGCCCAGGGAGTGCCAGCACCTGGGACAGCTGGGAGATGCCGAAGGGGCTCCGGGGAAGGCAGCAGGATGGACTCCACTGAGCCCAGCCTGTTGTGTCCCTGTCCCAAAAGCCAGCAAAAGTGGGAACAGCCACCAAGGCTCCATCCCCAAGTGAGGATGATGCCAAACCCTGGAGAAAACAATGCTGGTGATGGGTGACCACGAGAAGCACCCAGGATGCAGCCGTGGGAAGATGCCTGGAGCAAAGCAGTCAGAGGCAGAGGGGGCTGCAGCCCCCAGGTCAGCTCCTTGTAAAACCCTCCTGGGCTCTGTCTCAAGCCCCAGATCCTCCTCTCCAGCGTCTTTCCAAGGTCAGCAATGGGCAAAAGACAGAGCCAGGCTGGCAGCCACCGGATTCCCCAGGGATGTGAGAGAAGGATTGATGCAGTTTACACCGAGCGCCTTTCTAGTTTGGTTTCTCCTTCATCCTTCTCTGCTTCCCGCGGCTGCATTGCCTTGGCCGGGCTTGTCATGGAGTGACAGAGCACATTGCCTGCCGGGGTCACTCCCTGGGGAGGGACAGGCATTGGCTCCCTCATAGCTTAAGTCTGAATCCACACTCAAAGCACTAAAATAGCTGGAGGTGGATCCTCTTCCCAGCCTTCGGCATCCTGAGGAGTCATGACTCGGCTCAGCCTGCCGGGATGGAGATCCCGAAACCATCTGGGGACATCCAGCTGCCCCTGAGGCGGGTGCCTCGCTCCAGGCTGGCACCCAGCAGCTGGTCCAGCAACTGCCTTCGGTCTATTAATAAAGCTGGAGCAGCTGGTAGAGCATCCACCGCGCCAGTCCTCGGGATTTATCCACCGCTCTGCCTTATCAGCCATGCTTTTCACAAGCACTTAAATTCAGGAGGAAAAGGAAAAAGTGAAATCAGATAGAAATGCAGGTCTGTTTGCTGTTTTCTCCAATGAAATGGTTCTGGGTAAACAGCAGACGCCTTTGATGAAATCCCAGCAGGCTTAAACAATAAAGCTGGTTACAAACTCAATCTGGCGCAGATATCAGATCTGAAATTGTTTCAAAAAACATGTCAACATTTTCTAATGCTGCTGCAAAACTTCCTCGGCACCTTGCCATGAGCTGCATCTGTGACGCAGGACCTGCGCCGCTGTCCCAGCTCGTGCTCCCGCTGCTGCACTTCCCAGGGGGAGTCCTGCCCTGGCACCTCTGCAACCCTCTGCCTGCTGGGAGACCCTGAGCTGCAGGTGATGCTCGGCAGCATCACCTGGGAGGCAGGAGATGCACATTCCCTGCCCCATGCTCGGGGCATGCCAGGTTGTTTTCCAGTTGTAAATCCAGTTCCCATCCCCAGGCACAGCCTGGCTGAGGCTTCACAGTGCTGGAGGTCTGGCAGCGCTGGACGAGGGGCATCGGGCAGGGTGGGCGTCCCTCTTGTCACATCCCAGGGATGGAATTTGGCCATGGGTTCAGCCCAGGCACCGCCAAGGACAATTGACTTTTCCATGGAAAAACAATTTGAAAAGCGTTGTGGTGGCAGAGAAGCAGAGCCTGGTGCCCCTCCCAGGTTTTGCCTCCTGTGTGCCACCTCTGCATCCTGCTGGGATGCCAGGGCAGGATGAGGCTGCAGGGGGATGCAGAGGTCCAGGTGATGGAATGCCTGGCTGGGGACAAGGCTTGGTCCCTCTCCTACACCTGTGGCACAGGCTGGGGGGCACAACAGGGACTGCCCAGCACTGGGCAGCTGGGTCAGGGTGACGGGAAATCTGGCAGCTCCACTGGTGTTGGAGTGACAGGAACCATCCAAACTTGGAAAACACGTGGAGCTAGAGTGCAGTGAGGCAGGTCCTGCGCTGGCATTGCCAGGACCAGCCTGCCAGTTTCCTGGCACTGGCACCTCCCAAACTCTGTCAGCACTTGGGGTCTCTGGAGGACAGCGGGGGATGCAGGTGAGGGGGTGAGAGGCTGAGGAGGAGGAGGAGGAGGAGGTGGAGGTGGAGGTGGAGGAGGCACACCTGGTCACACCACAAACACAGACACTGTCTTGGCTCTGGTTAAAAAGTCAGGGCCAGCTCCAAAGGTATTTGGGGTCCCCCAAAGGCTCCCACCTCCATCCACAAGGGATCTGCTCCACAAGTGTGGGGGCAGACACTCATCCTATGTTGGATCCAGCCCTCCACACACCCCATCGCACACCCTGAGGAATCCCCCAACCTGGAGCTGATGCCTGACACAGCTCATGTTCTGTGTGGCTGTGATGGAGCAGCAGAACCTTCCTCCCTCCCAGGAACTGGAAAGGACAGAGGGGGCACAGGAGAGGAAGAACAGGGCAAGAGGAATGGGATGAGGAGGGCAGGCAGCCCTGGGGGTTGCAGGGGGCCAAGCCNTGGAGGAGGCACACCTGGTCACACCACAAACACAGACACTGTCTTGGCTCTGGTTAAAAAGTCAGGGCCAGCTCCAAAGGTATTTGGGGTCCCCCAAAGGCTCCCACCTCCATCCACAAGGGATCTGCTCCACAAGTGTGGGGGCAGACACTCATCCTATGTTGGATCCAGCCCTCCACACACCCCATCGCACACCCTGAGGAATCCCCCAACCTGGAGCTGATGCCTGACACAGCTCATGTTCTGTGTGGCTGTGATGGAGCAGCAGAACCTTCCTCCCTCCCAGGAACTGGAAAGGACAGAGGGGGCACAGGAGAGGAAGAACAGGGCANGGGCAGGCAGCCCTGGGGGTTGCAGGGGGCCAAGCCTGAGGGCCGGTGCAGCAGAGGGGATGTGGCAGCGCTGACCCCTCTGCGGAGGTTGCCTTTGCCATCGATCCCTGTTGCACTCAGGCTCATTAGGGCCGGGGAGCTGCTGCGAGCGGCTGCTGGAGGAGACAGACGGGGGGAGCGGAGCGCTCGCTGTGGCTCCCTGGATCGTATTAAATATTTACTTTGTTTTGTTTTGTTTTTCCCAGCTATATTGATCAGAGATGGAGTTGGGGGGGGGAGCAAGGGGGTGCTGTGGGATGCTGGGAGGGAAAAGCAGAGGCAACGGCTGAGCTGGAAAACGGGGACAGACCCTGTCAGGGCNAGCGGAGCGCTCGCTGTGGCTCCCTGGATCGTATTAAATATTTACTTTGTTTTGTTTTGTTTTTCCCAGCTATATTGATCAGAGATGGAGTTGGGGGGGGAGCAAGGGGGTGCTGTGGGATGCTGGGAGGGAAAAGCAGAGGCAACGGCTGAGCTGGAAAACGGGGACAGACCCTGTCAGGGCGTTCCCGAGGGATTCACCTGCTCTCCCCAGGGCACCCTGCACAGATGCTCCCCTCAGAGCCACTCATCCCCTTCAGGGCCGGCAAGGGCATCATCAGCACACGGAGGGTGCGGCGGGGCGGCTCCCACTCCCCATCCCACACCAGCCCCGTCTCAAGGGATGCAGGACGGGGGGGATGCCCAACGCGAAGGCACCTCATAGCTCGGGGTATCCCCTGCCCCGGGCCCGGAGGTGCCCCCCGCATCCCGGCTGGGCCCCGGGAGCGGCCGCGCAGTCGGCACTGTTTCTATTTCGAGAGGAGCTCTACTGGAAAAGGAACAAAAGCCGAGGGAAGCTATAAATAGCCGCCTCCTTCACACCAGCGCCTCCTCCGCCCCAGCATCCCGCGGCCGGGGGGGTCCCGCAGCATGGCCAAGGCTCAGCCCCACCGCCAAACCCCCTCCGCGTCTTCGAGCCAACATCTCCATCTGAAAACCAGAGGGAATAATAAGCCGGGGAATATCCGCCGCCGAAGCAGAACTGGCTCTGAGCAGCGCTTTGCCAAGTTACACGGCGGCTCTGCCCAGCCTCAGCCCCGTTCCCCGGGGAATTTGCCGCTGCCCAGCCGGGCTCTGCACCCAAAAACACCCCGCGGGGACGGATTCCACCACCTGGGGATGCTCTTCTTGTCCCTGGCCCTGTCTGCGGCTGGCAGGGAGCAGGAAGAGCCGAGTGGCTCGGGCAGACCTACTTTCAAGGCTTTAATCCTTTTTGCTTAAAGAATCTTTTTCTTTTTTTTTTTTTCCCTCCCCTCTCTTTCTTTTTTCCCCTTTCTTTTCCTTTCCGCGCGGCAAAGATGGGGTCTGATCAGAGGAGAGACGCAGGGAGCTGACAAGCTGCGGCGTACGGAGAGAAAGGAGAAAGAAATACATATTTATTACGCTCAATTATTAAAAAATAGATAGCAGCAGATCTTAGGCCCTGGTAGAGGCACTGCAGAGTCGTTTGTCTGAGGACTATTTTGTTTTTTAAATTCCATTGAAATTATAATACGCTGGGCTTGTTAGCACAAACACCCCGGCATATCCCTGCCGAGGGGGGACCATCCCAACCCCTCTCCTGGCTCTGGTGTGCTTCCCGCAGGGTGGCTGTATCCAGCACCCGATGGGATGCCGAATTTGCAGGCAGCAGGGAAGGAGGGAGGGTGGCTCAGGGAGGCAGGAGCCGGCAGCGGATGCAGCCGGCAGCCTTTGTCCCGCTCCCCCTTCACTCCGGCGGCATCGGAAGGGCTCTGCCCGCTGCAAGCACACCCCAAATGCACACGGATCCCCAGCTGGGTGAAGGTCTCATGGACAAGATCTCACCCAGGTCACCTCGGGCCAAAAAGCCCCGTGACATTCTCCGTGCCCAAGGATGGGCTTTGCGCCCCTCGGGTGGCACCGTGGGGGTCCCGCGGTCACGAGGATGGGGTTTCCCCAAGCAAACCAATGCAAACGCTGGTGCAAATGCAGCTGGAAAAAAATAGAAAGCGGTTCCCAAGTGCGGCACACGGGGCTGGCGGAGCCGCTGGCACCTCCCCTCCGCTTGCAGGGCTGCTCCGTAAGGAGCCCTGCCAGAGCAGCAGCAGCCAAATTCCCTCCCGCCGCTGCTCCCCAGCAAACAGCGGCTGCATCCTCCCCGTGCGATGGCGATGCCGGGACTTGGGGAGCACGTGGAGCACCTCTGACACTCTCTGGCTCCAGCACCGTGTTCTCCTCACAGACGGGATCTGTTTGGATGCGCTGGACCACCATGGACACACAGCCTGCTGTGCCATCACCTCTCCAGGGCCAAATCCCACCGCTCATGAGAGAGGCAGCCCTGAGTGGAATCGGCTTTTGGCACCGTGAGCGGGCACGGCTCTCCCAGCCCAGGCAGGAGCATCGCTAAAAGCCGCTCACCAAAGCTGGGCCGGCTCCAAGCTGCCGTGCCGGCTCCGAGCCGCTGTGCCAACACCACCGGGAAGCAAGCAGCCAGCGGGCACATATGCTGTTAAAAAGGAAAAGGAGCTTTCCACACCAAAATGGAGCATTTTCCGCTTAATAACCCCCAATCCTAATCTGCGCAAAGAAGATTGCACCCCGCATCTCCCCGTCCTGCATCTGCCGCTCGCCCTGCCTGCACTTAACACCCGGGCAGAGCCACGGCTGCCCCACCAGCACGTGCCCTCGGCAGGAAAAGCAGGAGAAAGACCGGCCACTGGGAAAACGGGCGATGCCCAGCACTGGGCTCATCGCTGTTGTCAGCACCGAGCCTCCATCATTTGTCATCAGTAAAAATAATATTCCTAAAAGTGTCCCCCCTCTGATTGCCGGGCAGCAGGCGCAGGGCTGTGGGTTTCCATGGTGATGCTGTTCCGCAGGGATGGTACTGGGGGATCGGTGGGATTGGTGCTTCCTCAGTTTGGGAGATGGGACGTGGTGCTGACATCCGGAGCGAGGACAGCACCAGCCCTGCAGAGGATCCTGAGGGTGAGCCAGCTTCTTCCACCTTGGGCTTGAGCAGCGTCACCCAAAATAGCAGGGAAAGAGCACCCTTGCTGGAGAGGACATGGATGCTCCTGCATCCCAGTGGTGCTCCTGAGGCCATGCCCTGCACCCCTGCCCATGCCGGCACACGGACCCCTGGCTCCTCCTCACTGACTCCCACCAGGATCCCGCTTTGCTCCTGGCCTCACGGCTCTCCCTGCAGCCTCCCACTTGTTGCCTCTGCTCTTTAATCAGGCTCCAGCCTCCTTCAGTGGGTTCCAAATGAGGGCAACACCTCACCCATCCTGACCTGTGGGGAACCCAAACAGCAGCCACCACTGCTGGGGTGTGGATGCCTGTGCTGCTGCTGCTGCTCCACCAAAGCACTCCGCAAACATAATCTGCTCTTAATAACCCAAGTCTCTACTGATCGTGGCTAAACCCTGGAATTGCACTTTGCAAATGAAGCCCAAGTTTTTGGCTGTTTGGGGGAGACTGCAGCAGCTCCCTGGGGTGCGGATGAGCAGCAGTGTCACCCAGGGGTGCCCCAGTGTGGGGCAGAGTGGGACAGGCAGCCAGCCCAGTGATCTGGGGCTGAAGTGGCCGTGTCCTGGGTCACTCCTCTGCGAGGGGGGCTTTGCCTCCACACTCCCACAGGGGCATTTCCAGGAGCAGGGGACACCCCAGTGGGAGACAGCCCTGGTCACACCTGGCCACCACCATGTCCCTCCAGGCTCCCACACTTCCCTGCCTGGCTTTTGCCTTCAAACAAGATTTCGGCTCTTGCTGTCAAAACCCATCAGTGCTCCAGCAGTTTCCAGCGGCCCGAGTTCCTGCCCGGCCCCAAGGCAATGACATCCCACTCGTGGCCTCATCCTGCAAACCACAGAGCCCCAGTGCCCGTTCTGCTGGCCTGCGCTGCTGGCTCCAGCACAGCCAGGTGCTTCAGGGAGAGACGGGTGTGAAATCCTGCCGGAAAATGCATATTTTTACATCTCCCCAGCAGGTTCACTGATGTTTTTAGGGCAGCGCTTGGAGGCCACCTGGAGTGTCACCCACAGCCTCCAGCACCCAGATGGGACTGCGGGACGCCGGATGCGGCATTTTAGGCAAAAGGTGGGAATAACATCCAGCCAAGCGTGGCCACGGCTCTGACCCTGCCGGGCTCCATCAGTGCAGGTCACTGAGCGGCGACGGCTCCTTCGCATCCCGGCTCTGACTCCAGGTCTAGGCAGGTCTTGTCTGCTGAGCCCTCCTCGCTCCCCCCAGCACCACCGCAGGGACAGCCTGGGCCGCATCCTGACCCCCCCCTCGCTTCACCGGGCACAGAGAGCTTGTGGCTTCCTATCAGCTCTTTAGGAAATTAAACTTTTATAAGCAGAAAGGTTTCTGGGCTCTTGGCTCCCCGGCGCAAGAACCGCAGTCCAGCCTGCGCCTGCACCCTGCCCACTGACTGCTGCCCTGGCAGGGAGGGATGGAGGCTGGACGCCCCGTCGATGGGATGAGCGATGGAAGGGACAGGGATGTGGCTGCCCACGACCTTGGTGTCATCCTTGACCTGGAAATCTCCTTCTCCTGCATCGCCAGTGTTGCTCTCCTGCCTGCGGCTGCGTGCGGCCACCTCTGACAAGGCTGTGACACCCCTGTCCGGGATGGAGCTGCACCCCACGCTGTCCCCCACTGCCACGCCACCAGTGCCATCCCAGCGCACAGCATCCACCCTGAATCCCACCAGTGACTCCACGGATGAAGCTCACGAGGCACAGGAGGCCCAAAATGCCCCCAGGAGTAGCAGCACTTCCCCGGCCATGCTGCCGCCATCCTGCTGCAAACGACTTTGCCCGTGAGGCACCGCATGTGAAGCCGTCCCCTCAGAGCCGCCTCCCTTGGAGATGTCAACCACACACAGCTCCTGCTGCCCCAAGCCCTGCCACGGTCCCAGCCTCAACCCTGGTCCCCAGCAGTGGGACGTGGAAGGCGGTAGCAGTGCCACCATGAGCCCGCGCTGCCACCCACCAGCACAGCCTTGCGTTGCCACCATCCTTGACAAAACCAGCCGCCCCCGAGCCCCGCAGAGGGGTTTGGCCCCAGCCCAGCGCCCCAGCAGCAGCTGTCCCCTCGTCCCCTCGCCTCGCGTGCGGTGTGTCCCCTCTGCACCCCGCTCAGGGCAAACGCTGGGGACTGGGACCCCCTGCCCAGGGACACCTGGCCACGGTGAGGCAGGGAGGGGAGAACCTGTCGGCAGGATGGAGGCCTCCTCTAACTGCCTGTTGAATTATTCAGGAACGGTATTAACTTATAAATGAGTGTGTTTGACTGATTTTGTGGTTGATGTACAGATAAATTCTAATGAAAGACAGCTACAAGATTTTAAATTATTAATTAGACTGCCACTTAACAAAGCCTATTTGGCACTCTATTTCCTTGCTTAACAAGACAAAAAACTTTAAGAATAGGTTTTGCTTTAGCCCACAGGCTCTTCAATTTGCATTTTGTTTTTCTAGCTCCACAAATGAAAGCCGTAGATCTTGACCTTAACAGGTTACCCCTGGTGGGATCCAACCCTGTCAGCAGCCTCGCTGCCTGCCTCCACCTCAGGCTCCCAGTTTCCCAGCCTGGATGATGCTTTTCCTCCAGCCGGCAGCACCAGGGCTGGGAATCAAGACTGGAAACCGGGACTGCTCCGAAGGTTTGGGGTTTATTCTCAAGTCATCCAGCCCGGTTGGGTTAATACGCCAAACAAAGCCGAGGCAGGAGCCGGAGAAAGGAGCATCCGAGTGCGAGGCCCCACAGCCGCAAGGTGACATTTCCCCCCGTGGGAAAAAGCATCCCTGGGGTGGCAGCGGGAGCTCTGCCCTGCCTGGGGGTCCGCACCCCAGTTCCAGGGGTTGCAAGCACAGCGTTGGCACCTTCTCCCCCTGCCTGAGCCTCGTCGGAGAGGGGCATGTGCTGGTGGTGGCGAGGGCTGGGCCTGGGGCTGTGCTGCCGCCCCCTCCCCGGCCATGGGACAGTAGTGGGGGGTCCAGCCGGGGTCGCCAAGCATGGCACTGCTGTCCCCAGCATCTCCCCGGGACTGGCCCCGGGTGCAGCGTGGCCGGGGGTCCTGCCCCCCCGCCACCGTCCCGGACCCCCCGGGAGGTCCGGCTGCTCCCCTCGCTGTGATGTCACAAAGCTCCCCGATGATGTCCCAGGCGGTTGCCATGGAAATCGCGTGATGTCACAGCGGAGCAATTCTCCTCGGGGGGGGCGGAACGGGACGGCTCGCCCCAACTTCCCCGCCGAAGCCCCCGCGCTCCCCGGTGCGCCCCGTTTCCCATTCCCTCGCCCTGAGGGAC